>CM039130.1:8959963-9462684 GCA_022036555.1 Microstegium vimineum | reverse complement strand
AGAGAAATCTTCTTGAACTAGACATGTGAAAAAAAATTAAAAATAAAAGGCAACTATTCATCATTTCTATGTAAAAGGACAAAAGCCCAAGGGGGGGAAATTGGGCTTTTTTTAAATTTCTAGTGAAAAAAATTTAAACCCCTAAGCAAATCCCCCAATTATCTCCTAATTCCTATGTGTGATTCTAGCTAAAAAAAGTAACTATTAACCCAAGTACAAAAAGCACCCTATGCTATTCTAGTAAAAGGGGTGGGGGTCCCCCCCCTTCCCCCCCCCAAGTTGGATCAAAAACAGGGTTAAAATCAAAAGGGGTGGTGATCCACTAAAAAAACAAGGTTTCCCATTTACCCCCAAGGCTGGCATTTGGGGGTCCTTACTCGGAAAATCTTGTGCCGCTGGGGTTTAAACCAAAAGGCCCAGTTTTGGGAAATGGCAACTGCGTTGCCCCTGCGGTTATTCCTTTTACCGCAGGGGGCCACATAACCCGCTCGTGTAGTAAAGGGAGCATTACCGCAAGGGGGGCCCCATAAGGCGCCCACTGCGTATTATTTTTGCCCGCTGGGTAGATGCTCATTTCCCCGCAGTGAGCTTTTTAATTTCCCCGCTGGGGTTTAACCCCCCGCCTATAAATAGCGAAACCCCCCTTTCCTTCTTCCCCACACTTCTCCTCTTGCAAAAATGGGGGGGGTTTTCCCCAAATTTTTTTCACCAAATCTTCAAATTTTTTTTGAGCTTGGGTTTTGGGGGAGTGGGACAAAATTAGGGGTCCCAATATTGCTTCCCCACCCATCTTCTCCCTTGTTTTCTCTTTTTTGGTGTTTTTCCCTCATGGGATCTAGTTCTAGTCCATGGGATCCAACATGCATGGATCTAGATCTAGTTTGTGTTTTTAGTCTAGATTCTTCATAGATCCATGTACTAGATCATATAAAACCTGTGTTTTTTAATCTAGATTCACCGGTGTGGCTAAAGTTTTGTCTTGATCTCTCATCTTGTTAGGGGGAGTTATTGCCGATTTTTCACTAAATAATCAAATTGAGTTTTAGAGCTTTGATTTGGGGAGGAGAGGAAATAAGAGGTACATGATTGCTCTTCCACACACCTATTTCTCTCTTTTATTCTCACTTTTTAGTGCGATATGTTTCATCATGTGTGTCTAGATTCATGAATTATAGTAGATCTATTTTTTTATATAGCACTTTGTTGTTTTGTGTGTGTTAAACTACGATGGACAGGTCCGAATGGATGTACCACATTGATAGAGTGCTTGATCTTCGGTTACCTTAGCGAATGAGAAGTTTATGGCATCTGCGAAAGCTACCGTGTAGTTTGAAGCGGACGACAACCGTATGTCCATGTTCTAAATGCCAGAACCTTAGAGGCTACCCAGATGGTATAGTGCAATCACATCTGTTGTCAACGGGTTTATGAGGGTTACACTGTTTGGACTTCTCATGGTGAACAAAGTCTCAATGCGAGTTGGGTGTATCTGGAGTGAGCTCGTCGACGGCGACGGTGAACAACCAAGATCAGTTCGCACCACCACCTTCCATTCCATGCAGCCGCCACCGACGACGGCAACAATTCTCGTGACTACATCACAGTTTGAAGGAACTGCTCAAGAACATTCCAGATGATGGTGCCGATGACGGTGACATTACTGAAGATGCTACTCTGAGGGAACCTGAAGATGTCCAGCTCTTTGAGGATCTAGTCAACCACATCGACGAGATGATGTTATGTTTGGCAACCCAAAGTGGTTGGAGAATTTTAGGGAGATGAGCAGGGGCAATGATCCTCTGTACAGGATGGTGGAAAATGTCCGGAGGGGTGCACGGGCTCCGTTTCAACCTCCATATTGCTGATGATGAAGGCTCGATATGGTTGGTCAGACATTGGCTTCAACGAGTTGTAAGTTACCTTGCTATGACTTACCCTACGAGAATTAACAAGGTGCAAGCTAATACATATTGAGCGAAGAAGTTGATCCGTTCCAGTGGCGATGAAAGTTAGAAAGTTTGATGCCTTCCCTAAACCACTGCATCATGTACTGGGGCGGAAGTATGAGAAACATGACTAGTTGTCCACACTGTGGATTCAGTCGGTACAAGAGGAATGTCAGTTGCCGCGTGGATGTAGACGACATTCTTCCGAACAACAAGAAGAAGAAGTCCAGTGTTGTGGCCAAGCAGATCTCGGCTCTGCAAGACGAGGAAGAAGAAGGTTACATGCTGAGGAAAAGCCCCGCGCTATCCGTGTGGTTACCTACCTATGGTCGATAGTCGATGTGCACTGTTCGGAAATCCAGAGGATGCAAAGCTGATGTCATGGCATGCATCTCCTAATCGGGTCAAGAATGATAGCAAGCTACGACACCCCTTCGATGGACAGTAGTGGAAGGATTTCGTAAGGACTACCCTGAGTTTTGTGACGAGCCCAGACATGTCCAGTTCGCGCTGAGTACCGATGGGATGAACCCGTTCGGTGAGTTAAGCAACTCGCACAGTACTTGGCCAGTCGTCCTCAGCATCTACAACCTACCTCCCTGGTGTGTTCTGAAGCGCAGGTACCTTATGTTGACGATGCTTATCTCTGGACCGAGGTAGCCCGACAATGATATAGATGTCCTCCTAGAGCCGGTCATGGAGGAAATGTAGATGCTATTCGATGTTGGGGTCGAGATGATGGATGCGTACAAAAAGGAGAGCTTCACACTTAAATCCATCATCTTTGTCACCATCACTGATTACCCCGGTCTCTTCTCACTATCGGGGCAGATCAAAGGGAAGACTAGATGTGTAGTTTGCATCGACGGGACTTGCTACACTTACCTTTTGAGTTCCACCAAGCTGGTGTACACTCGGCATAGAAGGTTTCTTAAGGCAAACACAGGTATAGAAGAAGTGATATGAATGAATACTTTGACAATAAGGATGAGCCACAACGACTTCCAATGGCGTAGACAAAGTGGAGGGCAAAGGTCTATGAGATGGTGAAGGATATGGATGAGATTGAGTTCGGTAAGAAGAAGAAACCACCAGAGGAAGGGACAAAAGCGACTAGGAAGCGAAAGCGCGACAAGCAGGCATCTCCTGATGACGATGTCCCAGTCGTCCCTTTCAAGAAGAAGTCGATCTTCTTCAAGTATCTGTCTTACTGGAAAACACTACATACACCCCCATGCAATCGACTGCATGCACCTCGAGAAGAATGTGTTTGAGAGCACGATCGGTGTTCTGTTAGACATCCCGGGCAAGACGAAGGATGGGATCAAGTCACGGACCGATCTTGTCAACCAGGGCATTAGAAAGGAACTCCACCCTGGAAAGCCTCGGAACGGTAAAGTCGATATCCCATTGGCTGCATACAACCTCACGCATGCCGAGAAGGTGACCTTTTGCAAATTGATGAGGGGTATCAAGGTGCCGACCGGTTTCTCCTCCAACATCAAGAGCCTGGTCTCCATGAAAGACCTCACAATGACCGGCTACAACTCACATGACTGTCACGTCATGCTCACGGTGTTCCTTCCAATATTGATAAGAGCTATCAGTCCAGAATATGTGAAGATGGTGATAACACGTATGTCCTACTTCTTTAACTGCATCACGCAGAAGGTCATCGATAAGGCAAGTTGCCTGCCTTAAAGGAGTTCATCGTGGAGACCCTCTATCAGCTCGAGATGTGCTTTCCACCAGCTTTCTTTGACATTATGCCACACCTGATGATGCACATGGTTGACCAGATCGAGCAATTGGGCCCAGTGTACCTACACCAAATGTGGACGTACGAACGCTTCATGTCCACCTTGAACAGGTACGTCCATAACCGTGCTTACCCTGAAGGTTCCATGATCGAGGCGTACACAACTGAGAAGTCAATCAACTGGTGTATGAGGTACATTAAAGACGCGGGGGCGATTGGGTTGCCTGTTCACCCGCACGAGGGCAGAACAGAAGGGACAGGGTGCGTGGGCTGGAAAGTGCGCACTGATATACCTAACAAAGAGGTAGAAGAAGCTCATTATAGCATCCTCCATCAGTTAGTGAGCATGGACAAATATGTTGAACAACACCTGGAAGAGCTTTGCACCGCTCATGATGGAAAGCGCACGGAGGAATGGGTCCAGAAAGAGCACATGAACAGTTTTGTACAATGGATCAAAGAGCAAGAAATATTGCTTGATGACGATGACGATGACACTATAAAGAAGCTTGTGCAAGGCCCATCAACCCAAGTCACCATGTGGCAAGGGTATGATGTGAAGGGGTACAGGTTTCACACGAAAACAAGGACAACAAGAGTGCGGCATAGAACTGCGGTGTTCGATACGAGGGCATAGACGAGTTGACACAAAAGAGGACACAATTCTATGGGCAGATTGAACAAATATGGGACCTAGACTATGGACTCAACTTACGCATAACCTGCTTCAAGTGTCATTGGGTCAACCCAAAATTAGTTTTAGTGGACAATTATGGGTTAACCACCGTGAACCTCAAAAGCACGGGCTACAAAGACGAGGGTGAAAGTGTGTCTCAGGTTCCGAGCCAAGATAGCACCCACGCCGAGGTAGTCACCAACTGGCTTTTTGCGCTTTATGCTAAAGCGGTTGAAAACTTGAATGCAAGTATCTCTGAACAACAGGTACCGGGTTCTACTCGGATCCTGGATTTCGGTGGAGTCGGAGAAGAAGAGGCCCCGGCTCCCTCAACGGGGACCTCGACATCCAAGTCTAAGGGAACCAAGCGGAGGAGGGGTGAACATGGGAGGCACAGGATCGATAGGAGTGAGGAAGCCCACGAGATACTTGAGGTGGGGCCTATGGGAGAGCCACTCAAGCCTCACGAGGTGATTGCAGTGTTCAGCAACCAAGTCATCGTGATTACAAGGGACAAGGTGGAAATAACTTGGCCTGATTGGCACTCTGTCCCGGAGGATTACAAGGGCGTGATATGGACTCTGGTGATGAGGAAGTTCAACTATCCCGAGAACGCTGATTTGGCCAAGTGCAGGGATTGGGTCATGCACGTGGCGCGGACTTCCCTTCGCAATTTCAAGTCAATGCTGGCCAAAGATTGGTTCAAGAAGGGCAAGAATGCATGTACCAAATACAATATGATCAAGGATGAACAGTAGGAGGCTTTTTTCAAACTGTGAAACTCAAAAGAAGCAAAGGAAAAGAGTGCCCGGTACAGTGCACTCGCGAAGAAGAACAAGTGGCCCCACCACTTGGGAATGACTGGGTTTGCCGGCAAGAGGGAAGAGTGGCAAAGACAAGATGAAGCTATGAGAACGTTCGGGCAACATGATCCGTACCAGGACGTCGAACCTAGGGCTAAGGACTTCATCAGAGCTCGAATTCCAAAGAAGCTCAAGGAGGGTGCAACCAAGTTCAACGAGCCCGGGTTCGAGGAGGTGGAGAAGGTTGTCATCAAAGCCTCCAAGGACAGCGGGTCCTATGAGGTTCAGAGGGGCCATGACCTACTTACTGAGGTTCGAGGAACCCCCGAGCACCGCGGCCGCGTACGTGGAATGCAGTCAAATATGAATTGGAACGCGATTCAGGAGTGGCAATCCGACGCTTCCTTATACAAGTCGAGGCAGAGGTACAAGGCGACCATCTTTCTAAAGGGCTATGAGCTCGGCATGTCTAATATGATCAAGAGCTCGATAAAGGAAGCCTTCACGAGCAACGACCCCGAAATGGTGGCGATGAGGTCACACATGTTCCGCCAGGCTGGCGTGCCCATTTCTCCGGCTCCACAAGGGGGGAACGTTCCTCAACTCGAGGATTGCCCGCGCCACACAATCGATGACGTCAAGGAGATGACACTTGTGTGGCTTCTGATTCTGTTTGGCAGGAGCAAGAAGATTGTCGTGAGCGAGGGAGCTGTATATCCATTTAACGAAATACCAGAAACATATCGGGCCCGGTTACCTGAGAACTATGCGCTGGTGACCATAACGTCTGTTAACCCAGAGCATAAAGAATATGAACTAGATGTTCCCCACCTACAACGTCACCATACCCTTGAAGAAGCAGAATGTGATGACATCTTTTGGATGAAGGATGACCTTGAGATCATACCAATGACGACAGCGTCTGTTGCTGGATCTTGCCCCCCAGAAGGTGACGACGACGGCGATGACGAAGGCCGTGACAAGGACCCGCCTTGTTCACCTCTTGGCAAGAGCACTCCTCAGAGCTCAAAAGGTCCGCCTTTGGGCCCGACCATTGAGGCAGGAGGTTCAGGGGCCGCTTCTGGGGGCAACACAATGCCTTCAAGCCAGCCGAGCCCGAGCGGGCCACACTCCACCTCCTGACACTCAGCCTATGCCACCGACAAATGAGGAGGGGCTCAAGGGGATGCACCGGGGGGATTTACGGAGGGGGAACAGGCGACGCAACCAACGCCAGGTGCAGCAAGCCAACAGGGAGGTACAGAGGCGGACAACCCAAAGGACGACTCTACATCGTTCATCATACTAGACTACGTTTCCAAGGTACATTACAGACGAGCACACACAACGTTCAATTCACATTTATACCTCAATTCACATTCGTACGTTCTATCCTGACTTTTCTAAGCCTGAAGATGATCCTCATCATCTATTTTCGGTGGATGATGACTGTCCCGGCCACTTCGAGAACGAGAAGTTTATGATAACCAAGCAAGCACTCCTTGATGAAGAATTGTAGGATACAAGAAGGTTTCATCTTTGGTACATGGAAGCGGCAAAAAGAGGCATGTCAAGTTTCACCGTGAAGATTGTAGCGGATTGCTTCCACTTGCCCGATACCGATGATTTCACTATTCCGGTGGACTTCCAAGACATGTATAGGCTGCTGGTGGGAGAAGACCTAGACATCGTCCAACTCACCCTGTTTGCAATGTAAGTGACGACTTGCGAGTTAATTCCATAGATCTCTCTCGTATTATACGTCAACTCTACACTTATTAGACTATATGGTACGTTGGCGTATCTATGCGGGATGTCTGCCACTGTAAGCAACAAAAAGCATCGTCCTACTCTTTTTCTCTTTCCAATGCATATTAATGAGAATGTCATCAAGGTTCACATGCCAACGGATAAAAAAAAGACAATGAAACAGAGAGAAAAAGAATATAAAGACAATATGAGGAATCAGAAGAAGAAAGTGGCAGACTACATGTGCTTAGTAATGTTGAAGGTCAAGGAGGATGGGTCACGGTGTATCATGGCTCCATATCACTTTGGGTAAGTATGAAAACATGTCCGTAGAGATCCGAAGTGGGTAGGATCAAGCTTTGTAATCATCCTAATCAATAGTCTGTTTGAATCGTGCAGCAACGGCCTCGAGGGCTATTGGATTGCATATCTCATCTATCCTCAAGATGGCAGAGCAGTCGTATTTGACTCGTTGAGGACAATAAACAAACCAGGGTACAAGACATTTGAAGATTGCTTGAAAGTGTAAGTCAATAAGCATTTTTCATCTTTTACGGTTATCCTTATTAATCAAAACATGTCTAACTCTATTACATTTTGTGCAGGGCTTATAAGTCGTACTTGAAGGATCCCGAATGTTGAGACCGCAGGACCGATAGTTGCAAGGCGAACAATACTGGCCACATCAAAATCCGACGCGACTTCCCGATACGTAAAGTAATTGCAAAGTTCATTTGTGCTTTGTTTCCATATGTGTTTGTTCTAAAGCTTCTATAACGATCGTATAGTGCGCCAAACAACCGTTTGGATCCAAGGCATGTGGCTTGTACACATGCGAGCACCTGAGGCAGTGCAGGGAGTACACTCAAAGCTAGAAGAAGCTCACGGAAGAAGTAAAATATTGGGTCAACACCTACAAGCCATCCTTTAAGAAAGTTAAGGCGGAAATCTGTAAGTTCGTCATGGAGAAATGCGTCCTCGAAGGAGAACAATTCTTCGACGAAGAATCTCCCTTAGCTACCGAACCCAGGTACGAGAGGCTTAGAAAATGGCCGACTATGTTGCGCCCAAGTGATTACAAATGGTCCGTCGACTTTTCTTAGATGATTTTGTAAATGTAACTCAAAAGGACTTGTTGGTTTGATGGATGTGTATATGGATGTTGAAAACTGTGTATTATGTCATGTGCAATGCTTGAGATGGTTTATATTTAAATGTTTGCTGCATATATATGAAATCTGGAATCTGAAAATATTTTGAATTCAAATTCTGAGAATTATTTGAATTCTGTTTTTTATTTTTTATTTTGAAAATTATTTACCGAAGCGGGCAACTTAACTGCCCGCTGCGGTTGCGGTTAACCAAACTTAACCGCAGCGGACGCTGTAAGGTTGCCGCTGCGGTATATCAATTTACCGAAGCGGGCAATACAAGGCGTCCGCTGCGGTTAATGGTAGTTAACCGCAGCGGACGCCTTGTGTCGCCCGCTGCGGTAAATGGATATACCGCAGCGGCCCCTTTTACCCGTTGCGGTTAACTGATTCTTTACCGTAGCGTGGCAGCGCAAGCGGACGCTGCTGCCCGCTGCGGTAAACCACTTTTGACCACTGCGGTTAATAGTTCTGTAGTAGTGATGGCCGAGACCGAAGTGATGGAGCAGACGAGCAGTGCAGTGCAACTAACTGATCATGGGTCATGTTCTGCATATGGGCTCTGCTTAGATCCTGAAAATGTGGTGAAAAAAATCTTGTAGCACTTGTCACGTCACACTGAGCACTTTTTGTTTTTATTTGGTAATAATTGTCCAAACATTGATTAATTAGGCTTAAAATGTTCGTCTCGCAAAGTACAACAAAACTGTGCAATTCGTTTTTTATTTCATCTATATTTAGTACTCCATATATGTGCCAGTATTTTGATGTGACGGGAAACAAGAATTATGGAGATGTGATGGAAAATTGACAAAAGTTGGAGGAACTAAACACACCCATGGTCGATGTTGTCTAGCCTCTCGTCGATCGAAGTGAGTCTCTACTCTTGCTCATCAAGCCTATGGTGGATTGAGGCAAAATCTCCTCCCGCGGAAGATAAGCTGCCAGCTTTGAATAAACAAATAAGTTGGACAACAGTCAGTTCATGCAAGATACGACGACGTTCACTGTAGCAACGAAAATGCTTATAGACAGTAAAACATGCTACGGTGGAGTAAAGTATATAGCTCATGCATACAGATCACTGTACACAGAAAGTGACACTTCCAAGATCCAAATTACCTCGCCTAGGCTGCTCAACTTCTCTGAACATGAGACTCAGAAAGCTCCTGGATGAATGAAGTTGCTGCTGCTGCTGTAAAAACCGAGAGTTCACAAACCTGCACTTATCCATGGACTGCTACTTCTCCTGCGGAAATGCTGTTGTGCTAGTAGCTGCCAATATGCCACTCTGGAAGAGCTAAGGAGAACCTACAGGGGCTGCAACTGCAAGAAACTGAGGGAAAAAGAAAGCAGACTGAGAGGCGCACTGCTGAAGAAAATTTTCAGTACAAACCCAAAATTATTAATCAAGAAATCTAGGGGAAGTTACTGAAATGGTTGGTACACTTACCCTTTCATTGCCATCGGCAAGAGCAAAAACACTGACCACTAAACTCATTAGACTAGAAAGGACAGCTGCTATAGGCCATCACACAGCAAACTAATAACTGTTGATGAAAAACAGGGCAGCCTGTAACAAGAACAACCCACCCGAGCTCTACGGAATCTATGGAAATCAGTAAATCACTCAAATCAAATTTGAGATTTAAATCTGAATGACACAAAACTACAGCCACGACTTTACCATACCATGAGTGATCCACTCCAACAGAGAACTCCCGAAAAGAGATTTTGTCATCAACATAAAATCCGAGAAACCGTAAGAAATTGGGTAGATCGGTAAAACTTCAAATTCATGGTGGAGATCATTTATAGTCCGTGACCTTGCTCACATGTCATAGCATCAAAAAGCCATCAACAAATTTGCTCCAATCGCAGTAAAATCACAAGAACAAAAAAAGAAAAAAAAACTAAAAATAGCTCCGAAAATCACAAAATTTTGATTTAGAGAGAAGTGAACAAGTTTGCATGGAACTGATTTTGGATTGGTCCAAGATTTATGATCACAAACCACTTCTAGAACGAGTCAAAGCTAAAATGGACAAAAGCTCAAATCAAAGAGTATCTCATCTCCAACCCCCCCCCCCCCCCCCCCCCCCTCCCTCTCTCTAACCCTAGCCTTTTCTCACAACCACACTAATCTTTAACCCTAGCCTTCTCACAATTACTCTCACAACCATACAAATGAGAGTAGCCGCCTCTCGCAACCACTCTCGTAACCACACAAATGAGATTGACCCTCAAAGGCTTATTTATCACTAACTACTGCTAACTTTCACCACTCAGGGTCCAACAACTTTCACCTCTGAGGGTCGACGCATTTGATCCTATGCTTATCGAGTCATCTTCTTGCTCACGACCTTGGCAACCCCCCAGGCATCCTACGAACCAAGACCTCAGGCAGTCAAGGTTGGCAAAAAAATTGAACCCTTCCAACTGTAATTTTCCCCAAATTCAGTCCACTGACCTCAGGTATGAAAAAGAAAAACAGAGTAGAGAGCAACATATGAAGGGCTCCAGCAATAAAGTATAAAAGGTGCTCCTCTTCCCGATCACACTGTAACAGATGAAAAATCTGGCACAATATCCCAGATTTTGCACAACTTCCATGAACACATATGTACTGGCACCATGAACAACCATGAACCAGGCAGCTAGCTCCCTATCTCTCTTGTGGTAGCTAAGGTACAGGGCGTACCATGGTAGCTAGCTAACACTAGTTGATGTACTGTGACACCCACTTAAACCCATCGCCGTACCCCATCTTGCGAACAACGCTGCACATGAACACCTCCAGGGGGCGGACGTTGGACTCGTTCAGGTTAACCTTGCCCTTGCCAGTGGTGAAGTTGCTAAGCCCCATGTGGTAACGGAGTTCCTCCTCTGAAGCAGCATAAGGGATGTCGATCTTGTTCCCCAGGATCAGGAACGGGACAGTGGCCAGGGAGTCATCTGAGAGGAGCGCATCTAGCTCCTTCTTTGACTCAGCAAACCGCTCCTTGTCATAGGCATCCACGAGGTAGACCACTGCATCCACCTAATCAGAATGAAAACAAGAAGGATCAGAAAAACAAATGTCAAAAGCACACATGTCCAGTTCCACCAGCATTCACCGTAACAGGGTAAATTAGGAGTCAAGATTTGATCATCAGCAATAATAAAAGTAGGCTTTACAAGCATGCAGCAGGACACCAAACCAGAATCCCTAAGGATGCGCCATAGTAGGATAGACTTCATCAGTCATCGGATCAGTGCATGATTTTGGTAAAGATGCTTCAAACCAAAAGTACGTGGGATATAAAATGAGGACCTAATACTTCATTTAAGAAACAAATTCTCAAATCCAAATACCTCGTTAAAACTCTGTACCTTGCAAGGTTGGATTTAGACATATAAAGTTACATTTGAAGTGGAGGAAACAGTTTTGTTTTCATCCAAGACAATAGGTACTAGCAATCCATACATAGTAACATATAACAAATTCAGCAATGGTGTAACAATGTATGTCCTCCCTATGAAGATGCACCTCACAAGGGAAGATGCATTTCTGTCAGGCACTCCTAATTGTCTTGTGCTCGGTATTCCTAATGTCTCTTCTATCAGGAACTACACTTAGTCTCCTGGTTTGCGGGTTTAGTTTATTAGCAGTTTCTAGTTTGGACATTCTCTGGATCCCACCGATCATTGGACCCCCCCCCCCCCCCCCCAACACACACACACACACACTCACACACCTCCTTCCATCTTCAAACCTTTTAAAACATCTGTCTCTTTACCGAGACTCCAGAGGCTACTACAAATGTTTCTTTCTTTCTCTCTCTCTCTAATAGATATCAGTTGCTCTAGTTGGGCACCAAAATAACAGAAAAAAAAACAGAAGTCTAGAAGAGCATAATTCCAAAAGATCATAGAATCATACCATCAAGCATATCTCCCACTAAGAAACTAAAAGTTAAATGGCTGCACCAAGTTCACTAGCATATAGGGGTGGGTAATGGGCAACTTACTATTGTATGCACTAAACCCACTGACCAACTTGGTGAAAATTTGGTAATGCAACAGGTGTTACAAGTGGCAGCAAAAGTGAAGAGCAACATATTCAATGTCCCCTGATAATGATGCCAACTAAAACATTTATGGCTAGAGACGAAGCATGGCTATTAGTACTTCTCAATTTCAGAACGAGCTAAAAAATTACAAAGGACTAGCATGAAACCTCCATAATCACACCCATTGGAGAAGAACACATTAATACAACTATGCACAAAGTTAGTAATATTGAAGGAGAAACCAACAAAAAGAAGAGGAAGGTGGGACCTTAGCATAGTAATCCTTCCAAACACGGCGAGCAATCTGATGTCCACCTAAATCAAATGCCTTGAACTTGATCTTCCCGATACTCAGCTCTTCAGAAGTTGGATATTGCGTAGGCTGATGCTGAACCAATCTCTGCCAAAAGAAACACAGATCCCAAATAGAAATTCCATGAGCCAGCAGATGTTAAAATATAAATTGCATAGAACTTTCCTTTGCTATGTGCTTAGCTTCAGCTCATAACATTTTTCAGTAGGATTCTAGCAGTTATAATAGCGAGAACTGTTCAAGTAACAGATCTAAAATTGAAGATTTGAATGAAAGAGACAACCTTTCCCCAGATTTTACACCCTAAAATTCCAGAAAATTGATAAGGAATCATAATAAGCCAGCATAACTGAAAGAAGCAGACTATTCTTCAGAACATGGAACTTTTCCAGGTCTGGAAGCAATACAGAGCTTAGAAATGGTGAAGCCATACCAAACAAGGCAACCCCGATTCTTCAGAACATGGAACTTTTTCAGGTCTACTAAAAAGCAATCCAGTGCTCAAACAATAGTTCAGCCATACCAAACAAGGCAACCCGATACCAACATAAACTTGTACATCCCAATCTGGGTAAAGGCACTCTGTTTCTAGATGTTATCCTCAAAGGGAAACTTTATCCAGGGTAGGAAATGAAATATGATCGAATTGTTCTCAGTCCTCAATCATATTCGAGAGATTTCCAGTGTCTCTTTTGCAACGCATGCTCCTTAATTACACATGGACTACACTCCGAATTGTAACATAAAAAATAACAAAGAAGACTTAACCCTTCAAATGGACATCTAGAGGTAGGAAACTAAAATTGGAGTCGACAGAAAAGCCCTGAACCTAAAGAAATGCGCGCTCATCAACTTATATTTGCGCTTTAGGCCTCTACAATTTGACTCCGAAAAGGATGTAACCACAGTACCACACAATTCCCCTGAAACTGCACGGAGGCAAGTAATACACAAGAACCACGAGAGATAACAACCTCCGAAGTCCAAACCTCACCGATGGCGTTTCAAATCGAAACAGTACTCCGCAGTTCACAAAAAGCATCGACCGCATAGGTCAAAGGGGATTTTTTTTGGGGTGGTGGTGTGGGGGGATCTGGTAGAAATATTAACCCAACCCAATCAACCCATCCAACCATCCCTGGAAGAACCAACACACAGCAGTAGTAAGTTCGGGGGGAAAAATAGAAGAGATATTGTATCCCGACCTCGTCCTTGAGCATGTGGAGGAGCGTGGTCTTGCC
The DNA here is from genome assembly GCA_022036555.1 of Microstegium vimineum. NCBI lineage: Eukaryota > Viridiplantae > Streptophyta > Magnoliopsida > Poales > Poaceae > Microstegium > Microstegium vimineum. The sequence goes on along the minus strand of CM039130.1, from coordinate 9,448,994 downwards.
GGCGTTGTCGAGGCCGAGGAAGAGGATCTTAGCCTCCTTCTGCCACAGCCCCAGCGACGCCAGCACCCCGTAGAACCAGTCCACCAGAAACATCTCCGCCCGCGCACTCGATAGCCGGCGCCCTTCTCTTCGCTGACCCTCTTGGTCGCCGGAGGAGGAGGAGAAGGCGGCAGGCGGCGGCAACGAGGAGGAAAGTCTTAACTAACGGATCTTGGCGAGGACCCGTGGCGGAGATGAGATGAGCACATAGGAGGAGGTCCCTGAGGATGACAGGTGGGGTCGAACTCATGGTGGGGCCGGCATAGCAGATGGGGTAAGTAGTGGTTGGTTTGGAAAAGGTACCGCGGCGCACGCGGATTCCCATTCCCAATTTGTTTGTCTACGTGGACCGTTTTTCTACGTATAGATGGAGTATATGTTAAAGATACAGGTGAGTTTTTCTACAGCGAAAGAGGGCTGTGTTTTTTTTTTCGGTATACGGAAATTGAAACACTTTGACTTTATTTTATTTATTATATTATTGATTGAGTAACCCGATACGTTTGTATATCATCGGTCGTGTTTGTTTCGCTAAAATTTAGATTACACTTAATGTTTCGCTGGAAGAGAAAAATATATCCATTCGTTCGGAACTATTGCCGATTTTCAAAACTGCTGCTCATGGCGCTTCTTGTGATTTTCTGTGAAAACACATGTTTTTTACGTTCTTTAGAAAGCGATAAGATTAGACGTGCATTCATTTATGAGGATTATATTTTTTTTTTAGTTGGAACGGGCGGTCGTAGTGGGTATAAGTTTACTTCAACAATAGCAACCATGTTCGTCTGATCATTTCGATGACTGATAAGCCGATTGAGATAACATTAAAAGTCACTAGGTATTGTGTACATATCTTTCGTGATAGCATGGGTGAAATAAAATAGCTAACTATTTTTTTTTCTAAACCGAAACTTCTATGTGGTTGGCAAACTTGTAAGAAAGTGTGAACCTATGAAAGTTTGTCAACATATCACACAAAAGAGTATGCTCGAAAATGAATTTATATGCTTGTAAGCCAACCAATTCTTGTATTTTACCTTTTTTTTTGTCAAACATGGCATAGACATCGCTCTAGATATTAATGCGCACAATGACTTCTATGAATGTATGAATGTAAGAGTTGTGTGTTTGGGTGCTACAATATAATAATGGTCTGATTTTACTTTATGTAGATGAAGCCGGATATTAACTATCCTTTATCTAAAAAAATAAACACATGCATACTTTACTCTTATAAACATCTACAGATTTTGAGATTAACAAAGTTACTAAAAGCCACGACATATTGCTTACCACCGCAAGAATAAAAACCACAAAACGAGCATCAGAGTAAAGTTGAGAACTTCGAACTAGGTAAGCAAGTTTCACAAATGAGCCAGGCCCGGTGCACAGACAATCCTTCCATTATTAACTCAATTTTTTCAATAGCGGTCATTTTTCCACTTACTTGTCATTTTAAATAAAGAAGTTAAAAGTAATTTATAATTTGAAACGGATGGGGTAATATTTTCTGTTGACTTTGTTTGTTATGCTGTTTAAAAGTATGCATGCAGTTTATGGTTTAGATTAAAAGTGTTTGGAAGGGAGGAAACTGGTAATGCTGTCAGCCTGTCCATGGAGGCAAAGGAAAGCAATGTCTAGCCCGTATCCTAACACAGCTGCAGAGGCAGCCAGAGGCTCTCCCAAAAAGCCTCACAGGGATCCCCATCAGTTATTGCATGCCCGGCTCCTGCTGCTAGCCATCTTGCTGCACAGATCAAAGCAAGGGGAAATCAGAGAAACAAAAATGAACCCTATGAAGGAGTAATAAAGCACAGCAACAAACATAGCTCCTTTACCGCCCACAACCAACATGAGCAGAAGGCAGCAACCAAAGAGCCAAGGCCTACGCAGTTTAAAGGCCCGGCGTTGACATCATATCTGCAAGGAGCAAATGACTAGCACAGATTCATGACATTTACCACGCCATTAAAACAATTTCCAATGCAATTCATGCTTCGCACGTTACAGGCCCCGTCCTAGGTTAGTTTAACCATGCATACTCAGGCAGACACAGATGAAGTCCTCAGCTCCTAGATTCACAGAAAAAAAAGTCCTCAGCTCCTAAATCCTCCTTCCTGGGACAACTACAAAATAGGTGCCTAGCTGCAGTAGATCGATCGCCGCGGAGCATCTTCACCACCCTCGACGGATCTACCATCCCAGGGTGATGCATCTAGTTAGTGCATCAAGCTCTTCTTTGGGCAATCCAGCGTGCAACCCTTCTCATGATGTTCAATTTCTCCACACTGTTCGCACTGTTTACTTGCACATGGTTCCTCGCTTGTCTTGGTTGTGTACTTCCTCTTCCCAAGCCCTTGCTTCGACTGCGGAGCCAGCAACTTAAAACCAGTGTCCACCTGAGGCCACTGCGACTTGTCTGTCATGGGTGGAACTATACCTCTATATGCAGCCCTAAACCACTCAACAGAGTAGTAGTCAGGGACAAATGATTCCACGTCAGCATTTTTCTCCGTGGTTATCCATGCCAGAGCATGGAGGCAGGGCTTCTTGGTTAGTTGCCACACCCCGCAGCTGCAGGTGTGCTTGTCCAAGTCCAACACGTGCCTCCACGGCACCATGTCTTCAGAGTTGCCAGAAACTTCACCGGTCTGCAACCCGCATTTAGAGATCTTGATGTTTCTCAAACTCCTTATTTGTGTATTAAGTTGTTGGATAACTGCAGGGAGAATATTGCCAGAGAGCTTGCTTCCAATACACCTCCTTTTGTACCAAACCCCCATTGTCATCTGCCTCAGCTTATCAATCAAGTCAACCAAAGGCATGCCCTTTGTGTTCAGAGTCCATTCGTGGAAACTTTCAGTTAGATTATTATCACCAACATCAGCGGAAATTGCTAATCCAGGTAGATTCCCTATAGTCTTCTTCAATTGCTCAATGAACCAAGTCCAGTTATCATTTGAAGCAGAGTCGAAAATGGCCCATGCAACAGGGTACATCCAATTGTGACCATCAAGCGCACAAGCACATGCTAATTTCCCTGAGTAGATGCCATCCAAGTCTACGTAGTTGAGTGCAATGTCAGGTCTACAACCTGTTTTGAAGCCATCTATGCATTGCTCCAGAGCAAAGAAAAGCTTGTCGAAGTGGACATCATGTACACATATCTTAGTGCAAATCTCCACAACTGAGCCTGGAGACAAGGAAAGAAGTTCAGCCCTGAAATTGTACAATGTCTGAAAAGTGTCTTCCCAAGACTGAAAAATCTTATTCATTGCTTTCTGCCTTCCAGCCCATACTGTAGCATAGCTAACCTCTACACTATACACCTCCTGCAGTTTCTCTTGCAACTCTTTTGCTCCTAGATCTGGACTCTCCCTCAACCAATCAAAAGCCATCTCTGCAACCCAGCTTTGTGATGCCATTGAGGTAACATGATTACTAGTAGGTATGCAATTGTGCTCTTGAGGCATCATGCTAATCTGCAATACAGGAAACAGAAAGGCAAAACAAATTAGACAAATTACTAACAGTAAGCAAGTTAACAAGTTAGGCATGTTAGAGTAGTACCACAACAGTTGGTCCATCCCGCAATTTGCGAGCCACAATTCTCCACGGACAGCCTTCTGCCTTGCATTCAGCTCTATACCTAGTCTTATCAGTCTTGATTTTGTGCACCTGAAACCCCTTCTTTATTCCATGCTGTCTCAGTGCCATCCTGAAGTTCTTCATCGAGGGGAAATATTCATTTACTTTGATCCTTGGATTTTCATTTTCATACATAATGTTGAACTTAACATCTGCATTATCATCAACTGGAATTTGTGCAGTGGCAGTGTCAGCATAAAAAATAGGCTCCACCGAAGATTCCTCACTTTGAGTCTTTCTGCCTGATTCCTGTGCATCAGCTTCAGTCTTCAGCTCAATATCCACAAGGACTGTTTCACCATCCACGAAAATACCCTCATCATCCATCAAAGTAGAATCTACAGTTCCCTGATGTAGCACATTACGACTGTGGCTAGCTGCTGGACATGACTTCTTTGCATTAGGATCTATTGTGTGCGTCTCCTTTGTTTGAATCCCTCCTTCCTGCAGCTCCTTTGCATGAGCAAATCCTTCCTGTGAGTATGCCTTCTTTCTGCAAGCCAATATGAATTATTCATTGCTATAGGGTAAGCTCAAAAGAAGACTGAAAACTCTGTTAATACGCTTCTAGTGACAAATCTAATGTGCACCCTATTATAACAACAAAAGCCTTGGACGTTTTGATTGAGAGTGTCAAAATTAATAGTGCTGTATAGCATCAAAACAATTGATATACCATATAATAAGCTCTCTATGTAAACAACAAAAGCCAAACTGAACAATCTCCAGATACAGAGAATAATCTGTTTGCTTAATGCGATGCAGTGCTTGTGGGCTGTTCAGGTAAGACAGGTGCTTACTCCATTTCCTGTTGAGGTGCATCAAAGAACTCCCTCTTGGAATTTATCTCCACAACAGGAGTTTGCAGAACTTTGCTTAGCTCCACCATTATCATGTCCTCCTGAAATAAAAAAAAAAGGTTAAAAGATTATTAGTACTCTCCATAAATCAAGTAAATGTGACCAAAGACATTTATACAGATGAACAGAAAATGCTAAACTGTGGTTACTCCTTCAAGCCGCCCTCTATCTATACCAAACAACAAATTGATATTTGAGTTCTCATGGGGACAACTAGATGGCAATATCCTAAGCAGCTAAAATTTAACTCAGTTACAGGCTTGTCGCCTGAATAACAAATTGATATTGGAGTACAATGCAGCCACCTGAATGGCAACTCATGAATCGGACAGCGCAGAAGAGCAACAAGTTGGATACTAACATCATCATAATTCATACAAGTGATGTAAAGCGCAGTATAAAAGTCCCAGAAGAAGCACGGCGAGAACAGCGGAGGAGATTGGACGGGGAAGGGAGGCGAATACCACGTTGGATGACGACGACGATGACCGCATCCTCCTTCACCCCCAAATTGCCAACCACCGCCACCACCCAACTTGCCCAAAAAACCGATAACCCTAGAGGCTCCAGGCTCACGGGACGATCCCTCTACCCAGAATCTCACCGGAGATCCGGGAAAGCCGCCGGCGGAGGCGACAGGCGAGGGTTTGGTTACCCTTTTTTTTAATTTAATTAATGAAATGAGATGACAAACACGAGATACTCAAGTGCTACCGTATTTTACCTCAATGACGAAACTACCCCTGTCCCTTCTCCTTCTCCAGCCTCCTGCCGGCGCCGCCTCCCCGCTCCGCTCCCTCCTGCCACCGGCGCGCCGCCTCACTGCGATGTCAGAGGCTATGTCCACGGCTCCGTCGAGCGGAGAGTATCCTTCCCCGGTCTCGCCGCCCTACCCGGCCGCCTCCAAGGACGTGGAGTTCCGGCGCGCCATGACCGCCGCCGCGCGCTCCGCGGCCTTCGCCTCTGCGGACGTCGTGTTCGAGGACGAGTGGTTCGCAGTCGTCGACAAGCCCGCCGGCGTCTACTGCGACGCCCTCCTCACCTCCTTCCCTTGCCCTGCTGTCTCAGGTAAAAAAGATTGAACTTAAAAATAATTTGCTTGTACTGTAGATGACAATGGCGCTGCTACAGTTTGCAAAATGCGACTCTGCATAGCTCATTGCTTGTGATTTCGTACGTTGATCATCCAGTGTCAGTGATATCGACGATTTGGATGACGAAATTGGCGGATTTTAGGTAGTTTGTGATCTGTGTGCAATACAACGTGTTGTCTAATGTTATTTTATTGATGGCAATGCCATTGCTCAATACTTGGTTTGGTTTAGGACATACAGGCTATGTGATCAATGCAAAGGAATGAGTGCAAAGTATGCATTAGAAGCTACTCCATTTAGGAGCATTACTATGCAGAAGGCCTTTTGACAAATTGTGCAATTTTGGGTTTCATCACACTACCACAGGAATAAGGCAATCTGTAATTTTGACGAAGTGTTGATTCTCATTCTATTCCCAAATGATCCAAGCTCGTATAATGTTATCTGTAATGGACTAGTTTTAAAATTCGTACTAGCAAGTGAGTGTCCAGCACTGAAAGTATGGTACGCTATGATGACAATAAAAAAACAATGTGTATATTTGAGCTGCCTCCACAAAAAGAAAGGGCTTCAGAATCCATTCCCACAAGTAATACTTATTCTAGATCTAGAGTTATGTTCAGCAGATGTAGAAGCAGAAGGGCATACCTCATTCAGCTGTACGGATTGTTGGACGGATATATTAGGGCATGCTTGGATTCGTTACCGATCTTTGTGTTGCCTTGCTGAGCCAGGAGCTGGGTTAGGCAAGGTGTTTGGATATAGAGCCAGCTAATCTCGATTTCTCTGCTTGAAGTTTTTTCTTGCTGGCTTAGGAGAGCCAAAACGGCTCTCCTGGCTGGGCAACCATCTTATGGCTCACGCCTAGTGAGGCAAGGCGAGGCTAGGACAGCGTTGCTCAGAACCAAGCACGCCCTTATTGTCTTGAACCCTTGTTTTTTTAAAAAACTTTGCTTGAGTTTCTTATTGTCTGCAAGCAATATCAATGCAAACTAATGGCTGTAGGATTCTACTGAGCACAAGTTTTAGTGATGAATCATATGAAGCTCTTTTGTTTTATCATTAAGAATTTGTGTGCGCAACTCTACATTTATTTTTGGGTGTTTTTTTTTACTTGAATACAATATTCACTCTATGCTATTTGTTTCTTGCCTTGTCTCCCAAAGTGTATGGAATTAGTTATGTCTGGCTAGTAGTTAGTACTTTAGGACTATAGTTGGTACTTCTGGACATGCTGAGGTGAGGAAACACACTTCTGATCTGTATGTCTTTTGTCAGAAAGTAAACGTTTGATACTTAAGTAACCTGCTACATAATAGTATCAGGCTTTAGTATCAGAGTGTTCTGTTTCTATTTTTATCGTCTAGATTTCACTACTTGAAGCCACAATTGAATTGTTTTTCTTTGCATTCATATAGCTCTTGCTTCATTATTTCTAAATTCTGACTATAGGCAAATATTTGTTGCGACTTGCAGAGGATCCATCAATTAAACCTAACCTTCACCTTGCAAACAGGCTGGATCGTGATACCAGTGGGCTTATGGTTATCACCAAATGCAATAAAGTTGCTGGTAAGCTAGTGAAGGCATTCACTGATCATAAAGTCAAGAAAACGTATCTAGCTCTTTGCATAGGTTGTCCACCGACATGGGAAAAGATTAAGATATGTTCTGGCCATGGGCGATCAAAACATGGTGCTTGGCGTGTATATGCTATGTCTGATGTTGGCCGTTCACTGCCAGGTGGTTCTGTTGTAAGGGACATGAGCACACAGTTTGAAGTCTTAGGGGTCAATGGTAAAGGGCAGTTTAGAGAACCCTACAACTTTTACACCAATGATATCGAGTCAATTACTGTACAAGAAAGGGCAGCTGACCAGACTTGTAATGGTGATGTGAACAACAGTGCCATTTTTGTTAGAGCCTATCCCCAAAGTGGGCGGACACATCAGATTCGTCTGCACTGCCAGTATCTTGGTTTCCCTATCAGAGGTGATGTGAAATACGGTGGGGTGATCGAGTGGAACGGCGTAGAGTGCGATGGCCATGCATTGCATGCGGAGAGCTTGTCATTTGTACACCCTATCACTGGATTGCCCATCACTTTCCGGTCACCTCTCCCTTCATGGGCAAAAGATTGTATATCAACAATGGAATAAAGCTCCCTTGATCTTGTTGCGATGCACGATGCTCCAGTTGACACTGAAATATCCACCAAGGATGTGACTCTGAACGGCCAAAAGCATCATCTCTTGAAACCTTTTCTGGGAGTCGCATGTGGAAAGGGCACTATCAAGTGTCTTTCTGTACCATGGATAGGATATCAGAAATACTGAGTTGACTGTTACAGGCTTGTAGCACAGTTTTTACTTCAGACTGTAATTGTAGCATTTGTACTGTAGAGATATTGAGTTGTTTGTTGTAGTGTTGTTTCAAATTTTGGGTATGCAAATGCATGCACACATGTTGTACCATGGATATGTATTTGGTCGTTCAACAAGACATCTAAAAACTTTGAGATCCACATCTAAAGTTGCTCTTGAAATGGAGGCAACAGAATGGGATTTTTCAGTGTCTCAAATGCAGTTCTGCACCTGAGCTAGATGGTTTGGATGGCCATTTGAAGTGAGCTGAAAATCAATTAAGCAAATGGCTGTTCAAGAAATTTATAAAAAAACTTTCATAACCATGAGCTGCAGAAATTGGTTAGTTGATTTGCCGTGGCTGTTCTGTCTTCAAGGGGAAAAAAAAAAAGAAAAAAAAAACTTGCACCATGTCATCTGAGGACAGAACAGCCATTGCAAATCAACTAACCAATTTCTGCAGGTCATGGTTAATTTGCTCGAGGAGTGGATGAAACCTAAGAGACGATTGCTCTTAAGATTCACCACAGCTGAAACTACCACAGAGCTGCAGAGGGAAACATTAGAACATCAACCAAAAAATAAATTTCCTCATCTCATCCTTTCTTTGATGCAAATGAATGAAGCACAGGGAAGTTCACTTTACCCTGCTGAAGTTATTGGAAAAATGTCTTGTGCCAGAAACGCACACGGAACATAGAATACAACCAGTTCACATGCCAATATGGTATGAGCAGCAGGTCTCTTGGATGAAATTTTTTCAAAAATCATCATGTCGTCCTGGTTGTTGCACCAGAGGAATCGTCTTGCTGAATCGTTCGGCGCCTTTTTATTCTCTCCAGCGGTTGCCGCAGCTCGGGTTGCAGCAGACAAAGAAGAGCGTCATCCCCTCCTCGCCTCTTACAGTCGCCTGCAGTATCAGGGCACAAAAAGGAACCAAAAGAACCATACAATGGTGAGCTCCTTGTCAGAATTCAGAAGTTTCTTTCCCATAATCTATGAAGAAGACGAAGATGCTATTGCTAGCTCTTGACAAGGAGGAGGAGGAGGAGGTGAGGAGAGACCTGGAAGAAGACGGCCTCGCCGTGGCCGCAGGAAGCGCAGCGCACGGCCTTGGTGCGAGGCAGCGTGGGGTCGCCGGCGACGTCCTGAAGCACCTGGGTGAACTCCCCGGCGCTGTGGTGCACCACGTTGCGGTACACGCAGTTGTTGTCCGCGACCTCCTGCGGTTGTTTCCAGCAGAGCATTTTTTTTTTCAATCAAAACGGCTAGAGCACGTACGTCAGGAATCTATCTAGAAACAGCAGAGATCCAAGAAGAGGGCCGATGGATCGACGGGTCTCGATGCTCAATGGCCGAATGGGTGGAGGAGAAGAGAGCAGAGCAGAGGGCCGGGGATGGAGCGGCGGCCAAGGAAAGGAAAGGAACCTGGTGGTCGCAGTTCCGGCAGGCGTAGAGGAGCACCTTCTGCTCCCGGTCCTCTTTGGGGTACAGGATGTTGTTGCTGCCATTACCATGCCAAGAAACGAAACACAGGGTGCCGTCAGTAGAGGTAGAGCAGAGCAGAGCAAGTGAAGCAAGGAAGCGGGCAGGCAGCAGCGTCGTCGTCGTCAGCGGCTTACCATTCACGGCAAAACTTCATGGTACTCATGGCTGCTGACCGGCTGGGACTGGGAGAGCCTGCTCTGCGTTGACCCCGGTGCTGTCGTCTGGCTGCTTGGAGATCTTGTTCTCGAAATGGTTTCCGGCGGTGGAGCTGAGCTTGAATCGTATTCCTCTTTTTCACGAAATGGTTGATTGGGAATGGAGATTTATTGTCAGAGGAGGTGAGCAGGCACCACTGGCCATTTTAAAATACCAGTACGGCACAAAGTGAAGAGATATGATGGCTGTGTTTAGAAGCGATGAAAAGTTGGTGAAAAAAATCCTGTAACACTTTTTGTTTGTATTTGGTAATTAGTGTCTAATCATGAACTAATTAGACTTAAAAGATTCGTCTCGCAAAGTTAAAAGAAACTGTGCAATTAATTTTTGATTTCGTCTACATTTAGTAGACCATGCATATACCGTAAATTTAATGTGATGGAGAATCTTCTTTTTTATAGTGCCAAAGTTTGGCATTTTTATGAACTAAAGACAGCCGATATTAAAATATCGTTTTCTTTGAATTGGTGGTGCTCGCTCAGATGCTGCCTGCGTGCTTCTGCCTGTGGGCCTGTGGGGACATGGAAGACAGAGACTACTCGGGTCTCCCCGGGAAAGAGAGTTTTTATTGGGAATCGCGATAACCTGTCTGACTAACCAATCACCACCATCCTATTCTCTCCCTCTCAAAATACTACACTGTTTGAGAAGTTAGATTTTTTAGCTTTAATTAAAGAATATGTATAAAAAATATTTAATGTTTATGGTGATTAATTGTGGAATATATTTTTATAACAAACTTATTTAAAGATATAGATAATGTTAATATTTTTAATAAATATAGTCAAACTTAATAAGGGCGTCCACAGTGGTTGATCCAAATTGCCAGCACACGTGGAGGCAAGAAAAAATAAAAAAAAAACGCAAGGATACTCGGCTGAAAACCCAGAACTGACAGAGAGACGTGAATTCTCGGAAGATGAGCGAGACTAGCGTTTTACTAGTCGCTAGCGAGAAGATTTTGAGTCCTGTCTCTGCCACGTTGGATGGATTTCAACTTGAGCCGGCGATTTCAACAACCGCTGGAGGCGCCCTAAAATATCACCCACCCCCGAACTTAAAGCTTGACACTTGTTGTAGAATGGAGTCAGTGTTTGTGCGCAACACTGCTGCCCAATAGTTGCATGGCCTCGTCACGCTTTTCCCTATAATACTACTGATTACGAGAAGAAAATAATGTTTAATGGTCGTCACGTAAGACTAGGGGATGGATCAGATTCACACAGCGTCTGATCTAAATATCATTTGTCACTACTACATTTCATTTTAAATATGAATACCTTTTTACTAAGATGTCTTGCAGATTTGTATTTCTATTACAATATTTACTGAATTCAATTCGAATTCACAAATAGAATTTTAGTATTGCCATTCATCTATAACCAAAATGAAATAAAGTTAAAATAAACTTCTAAAGATAACTCTCGAGGGAGATTCGCACGCAGGAAACAACCTGAACAGGAATTTGATAGGTCTTCATAGGGACCCTTGAAATGAGGGTGGGAGGGGTTTGAGGGGGCCGTCAAATTTGAGGTCTCTAGATAGGGCCTGCTAGAACTCGCTTTTTTTTTACCTCAAGCTTTTAAATTTGGGCTCAAGGACTCAAATAGATACATTGTTTAAGTTGCTCTTAAAATTATGTTGGTGGGGATTACAGTTAGTGTATTATATGTTGGTTGATAGCCTAATTTGGCAAATTAGTCTGGGCGTAATTTTAATAGAGAATGCCCAGATGCAAATACATACATAATAACATGTATCTATCATAATAAATACAAAATATGTATCTATTATTGGTCAAATAACAAAACAAGCAGCCAGGCAGGAAAGAAAAAGACGAGAAAGCTAGCTAGCCAGCGTGACATAGCACATCAGCACAGTGTGCTAGTAGAGCAGTTTTCTTTTTTACGTCGGCTTCAAAGGCAGCTTTTCACTGATAGAGTTGAAGTGCTTTTGGTAAGAGGTTGGTAGAATAGTTTCTTCCGTCAAATAAAAAAAAATGACCATAACATCTTATTCTTTTTCTTTTATATTTTCTATATTTTTGTCCTTCTTATACTTGGTCTTAGTCCAGTATAAAAAAATGCAGATCCCCAATCTATTTCTCCCCGTGCACTCAGAGCCTACTACGACACCACTGCCATGCTACACTATCGCATGCTTTGAACTTGGTGCTGCCATCGTCCCACTCCGCCCCTCCACCGACCTTGTCCGCCTTAAGGGCAAACCAGATATCTGCTACATCAGGACCCATAAGAGCGTACGTGAGCTTAGCTTTTCTATCTATCTATCTATCTATATACTTCTCTCAATAAAGAATTTAGCACTAAAGGAGAGCAATGGGGTCATGTGTATGCTTGCACATAAAGTTGCTCGTAGAGCTATACCAAACTCCCTAAGATGGACGTGCCAATGATGACCCTCAATAAGCCTAATTGACCGATAGTCAAATTTTAGTTACCAAAGCTGTCATTTGATTTGCTACCAAAATTTACCAAAACCTCACAATTACCATATCAAATCAATTGTGATAATTTTTCCCTAGTTTTATCAACCTTTTCGTACCCCGTAACCGTGAATCGTTGAGAAGAAATAATCCGTGTTATCTATATTTATGTCAACAAAAAAATAATGCTAATATGGACCCTCCTAGCCGTTGTGTCTGGGCATGTCCTGCCGAGCCAGGGACGCATTGGATTGGATTGGATTGGACAACACCATCACATCACAATCCAGCTGCACCAGAAAGTACTAGAACGTGGATTCCTCGAAGGCACCGCTGGAAGACCACTCTGTCCGGCCAACATCTCTTTCCCAGCGCATACCCGCCGGCCGCCGCGTTGGACTCCAGAGCCTCGTCAAGGTCAATCTCCCCTGGCCGCGTCCAACCTGTCCAATTGCCATGGTTCTTCCGTTATACGCGCACACGGCTATTCCAATTCCATTCTAGAAGCCTCTCTCTCCCTCATCCCTCCCTCCTTGCTTGCCTTCTCTAGGAAGGAAGAATCCGCCGCCGCAAGATTTCTTGCAATGCAGAGGAAGGAGCAAAGGTACTGAACCTATATTTGGAGAGGCCATTTGGATCCCTGCCTGGCTGGCTTCTCTAGTCTCTAGATAGATAGATAGATAGATAGATAGATAGATAGAGGGCGCGTTTAGATAAAAAAAAATTTGGCTTTTGGCTACTGTAGTATTTTCGTTGTTATTTGGTAAAAATTGTCCAATTATACACTAATTAGGTTCGAAAGTTTCGTCTTGCAATTTCTTGATTAACTGTGTAATTAGTTTTTTTTTCGTCTACGTTTAGTACTCCATACATGTGTCGCAAGATTCGATGTGACGAAAAATCTTGAAATTTTTTGATTTTAATTTTTTGATTTTTGGGTTCAGTCTAAACGGGGCCAGATTCAAGAAGGGAAAGAGCAAGAAAAACGAGGCCTGATTTCTTGCAGGTGCTTGTTGCGGCGGCAGCGCATGCGCATGCGCATTCTCTCCTCTCCCCGTCTTCCTCTCGCCGGACAACCCGGCCGCCAACCCCAGCTTCTTCCACCCTCGTTGTTGTTAGATTAGGGGAAGTATACCGATGTAGTTAGTTCCCCCACCCATCGGCCAGGAACCCTCGCATCCCGGCATCCGATTTCTCTCCCTCCCTCTGCTTCCGGGGAGGAGGAGAGGAAAGAGACGAAGGGCGGGCGCACCGGGAAGGAGGACGACAAGGAGGAGGAGGCACACAACTCAATCTTTCGCCCCTTGCACGGCGGGAGTACGTCCTCAAGCCTCCCCTCCTTGGCCTTGGCTCCGCTCCAATTCCGGGTGCCATAACACGACCTCTGCCGGCGGCCACCGGCACCCATGTCGCCCTTCTACCTCGCTCGCGGTGCTTCCAAGGTCTGTCCCGTCCCGTCCCTTCCCTTCCCTGTGGTTTGGTTTGGTGCTTGGATTTCATTCGTGTTTTCGATCTGATTCTGGTTGAAAAAGAAGGCATAGACTTGGATTCTGAGGATTGGGTTTATTTGGCGTGCAGCTAGTGAGAAGGATTACCTCGGAGACATCAGTCGAGCTCAAGATTCTCTCTGATAAATGGCGGCTTCTCCTCGCTGGCATCATTTTCCAGGTAAATATATCCCGACTCTGATATTCCTTCTCTATTCCCTCCCATGGGGTGATTCATTCATTCTTAATTCTTTTCCAGAGAAATATTTTTGTTTGTTTGTGTCTGCTAATACTAAATTCATAGATGATCAGCTGGGCATTTGCATTCCTACTTACAATTCCGTGTAATAATTCTTCTTTATTTGTTAATATAAACAGTACATCCATGGCTTGGCCGCTCATGGGGTTCATTACTTGCACCGGCCGGGGCCCACCCTTCAAGATCTTGGCTTCATGATTCTTCCGGTATGTCGACAGTTTGGTTGAGAACCAACCAATGCACAACATCTAACACTATATTTCAATACTGGTAACGCTTTCTTATTTGTGTTTTTGGTCTCCTGAATTTCATGTAGGAGCTTGGGAAAGAAAGGGGTTACATCAGTGAGACATTGTTTACATTCATCTTCCTCACCTTTGTATTGGTACTCATCCTTTTCTTTTTGTTGTCTTTCTTAATTTCCCTTTGGATCGGGGTAGATGGCCATGACTGCACATTGGAATAAAAAAACAACCGATAACTTTGCAATGTATACCTGACGGATAACTATGGCATGTTTTATTCACAATGTACTCTTTACTCACATTTGCATTCTCCTATGGCTACTAAAAGTTCTTGTTCTATTCCTGAAATAGATCTGATTTATTCAAATCTGCAAGGTTAACTTAACTCAAAAATAAATTTTGACGGAAGTATCCCTGCTCTTTATAAAGCCAAATATATGTCTTACAAAAGAAGTAACCTAACTCAATTTTGAAAACATGATTTCAATTTGCAGTTGTTCTTTTTCCCCTGATGAAATGGACCAATCTTTCTCCTAGCTGCAAGTTTTGCATTGCTCTATTGTAACAGTGTCAATTTTGCTTTGCAGTGGACATTTCATCCCTTCATCCTTCAGACTAAACGCTTCTACACTGTTCTGATATGGCGCAGGGTACTTGCGTTCTTATGTGTGAGTGTTTCTTTATTGCAAGTTTTTTTATGTGATTTCCTGATCAGATGATACCTTAGTTTCTATTCTACAACTTACTGGGAATATTTTTTGTTTGTTTGTTCAGGCTTCTCAGTTTCTTCGAATAATAACATTCTATGCAACACAGCTTCCAGGACCTAATTATCACTGTCACGAGGTATCAGATTTTGTTATAAGTTGATTACTATGTGCTATGTCATTATGGCTTGGAAATACTTCTATTAATCTCATAATACACAGGGCTCACCTCTGGCTAGATTACCACCACCCCAGAATGCAGCTGAGGTCTTTCTGATAAACTGTAAGTGGTGATTCCCTATGCATCAATATATTTGTGCGTTTCTTTTTGTACGTCCAAATATCCTGAGCTTGTTCTGTCATTTGACTACAGTCCCAAAAGGAGTGATCTATGGATGTGGTGACTTGATATTTTCATCCCACATGATTTTCACCCTAGTTTTTGTCATAACATACCAGAAATATGGAAGCATAAGGTGACGATTTGTTGTGCAATTATTTTCTTTTTGTTTATGGCAGCCCATTGTTGAAAGACATGCTGAATGATGTTTAAGTCCTATTTTTTGTCAATTCATTTCAGGTTTTGTAAGATGCTTGCTTGGTGCATAGCTATTGCTCAGAGTCTTATTATTATATCTTCTCGCAAGCATTACAGTGTGGATGTTGTTGTTGCATGGTTAGTACATATTTATTGATTGAACTGGATGATTATGCCATGTTTCTTTTTCCTTTTGTTGATGTATCTTTCTTACTCAGGTATACTGTGAATTTGGTGGTTTTCTTTGTCAATAAGAAGCTTACAGGTGAGAAAGAACCTACGCCAATGTTGGAGGAATCTTTTCCTATGTGGTTCCATTCCATATATCACTAACACTTGAATTTCATCCTGTAGAACTTCCTGATCGATCGGTGGGGTCCACATCAGTACTTCCTGTGAGTGCAAAGGATAAAGACACCAAGTTGAAAGAAGAAAATACGAGATTGCTGAATGGTAACTCTATGGATTCAGCTGATCGGGTATGAAATTATCATGACGAGATGCCTATAATTTTGTTGAACTATCTTGCTTGTTACATGAACTGAGCAATATTGTTATGTTGCGGTGCAGAGACCACGAACACAAATGAATGGAAAGCAAATTGAGAATGAAAGCCATGTTGATAGTGAAACTGTGAAAACATGATAAACTCTGATGAATGGGTTTTTGTCATCTAAAAGCCGTTCCAGACGACTAAAGAAGAAATATGGGATGCCATGTGCTTTGGTGCCTAGCTCCTTGATGACTTCATGACATGTAGCTACGAAGGAAATAGTTTTACATCACGCTGTTCTAGGCAGCAGAAGTTTTGTTTGCAAAACTGTATATCTTTCTCAGCTGTCTCATTGTAACCCCTTTTCTTTCTGATTTCTTTCGTTTATTTTCCAGCTTGGAATTCAGATTCTTTACACCAATTGTCTATAGTTAGCACAGGTTCTTTGCATGTGAAGAGTAATCATGTGGACAATATTAAATTGTCCTTGTTATAAGTACCAGTTGTTATTATTCTAAGTCAACTTATTATTCAAGTCAAACACCTCTAGCATAAATTATTTATCTAAAATAAATTATCTAAAAAAGTTTATAATTTTTTTAGCAACAAATGAACAGGCACGTGCGGGTCACACTCACACGTGCCGAAAAATACACACTCAAAAGAGATTACATACTCGTCCTGAAACATTTCCATCCATCCCAAAATATTTGAACTATAAGATTCATTTTTTTGCCTCTAAAATACTTTGACATTCTCACTTCTCAATGCACTTTTCTATTTTTCTCTTCTCTCAGTACATTTTTTTCTCAATATATCTCTAAGTTTATTTCTTTCTACCTCTCTTTGTTTTCTGGGCACCACATATTGTTACTCTTTTCTTAATTATTGTGTTTGAACCTACAACATCAAATATTTTGAAACAGAGGGATTACATTAATGCTAGTATATATTAAATAATTTAGTCATTTTTCTTATGAAAAAGAATATAACAACACATCTGTAACATGCAGTTTAGTTAACCAGGGTTGACAACTTTAACTTGCCATGAGGTCCATGAGTAATATAGTCTTTTAGGACCGGATGCAATAAGGAAATCTGCCAAAGCTTAGTCTTTGATGATCTTTTGTGGTACATAAGTTATATTGTATTCCATCATGAGTATGGTCCACCTGTCAATTCTTCCAAAAGGACTGGTTGGTTAAGGACATACTTGACGGGATCTTTTCTAGCGATGAGTTACAGCTCAAGACATACTTGACTGATCTTTTCTAGCAATGAGTTACACCTCATGAGCTGCAATTTATGCTTTTAGGCTAGATTTCAATGCCCCGTTGGCGAAAAATGAAGCCCCATCCACAAGATTCAATAGCGCCATTGCAAATGCACCACTTTTTTTTAAGGCTTAACATGGTAAACTTTTGCTAGGGTATATCTAACCAGGCTAAAATCATGGTTATTCATCCTCAAAAAACACATCAGTAGAGGCGGGGAGTTAGTCACGGCACAACGGCATTCCACATCGCATAGGGACATACAACGTGCACATGTACTCAGACCAGGACGTCATGTGGAGGGGCAAGGTCGATCTCGCCATTTACCCTAACATGTGCAACACGACGGAGAAAATTGGAAACTTTCCCGTTCAAATGCCATTAAAGTTAAGGACTTCGCCAGGATGTCTCTATAAAAACATGTTCATCACGCTATAATCTGATTTAAATTGACTTTTAATCTTTTTCATCCCAAAATTTAGAAGTAAAATTAGCTGCGGTGCTTTGATGCGGATCTATGATTGACATGTAGTACTAAGAGACATATGCTTTATCATGAAGAGAGTAAAATTCAGCAGCATAAAGACAGACAGTACAAAGCACGCTTACGAACTTTCTGTACCAAACCTTTTTTTCCTAAAATTTGAGCTGCACTATTTTGCCCTTGTGCTCGTTTACATTAGGCCCCCTTATTCTCTCTCTTTCCTCACGTGCTCTCATCTCCCGAACGACGTCGTCGCCGTCGGTCTCGCTCCTTCCCTCATCCCCTTCTTGTCCGCAGGGACAGCCGCCGCCGTTCACCTAAGTGCGCCCAGGCTCCTCTCCACGCGGCCAGCGGAGAGAAATCTATCTAGCCCCCGTTGTCGCTTCCGGCGACCCTACGGATCTCCAGCGAGCTCCACCGCGTATAGAGTGATTCCACCCCGAGGGAGATTGAAGCCCCTTGGTCTGGTAATTTCAAGGTGGGTGCTTGCGGTCGGTGATTTCGGGGTGAAGGGGGTGTAAGGCTATGGGATCGTCGTTGAAGGTGGTGCGGCCGGAGGAGGTGCTGGAGTCGCTCAAGAACGACGGCAGCATCGACGCGCTCCGCATGAAGATCATCGCCCAGCTCAAGGCCAACGTACGTGCACGCTTCCCTTCCTCTCCCGGTTTCCCTCTTATTCCTTTGAGGCTTTTTTTTTGGCTCCTCCTTACCATTATTATGTTAGAAATTGATTGTTCTATGATTAGAAAACATTTATATACGGTTAAGAAATCACTTACAGCTTAAGTTGGTAGACCTGCTTAGGAGATATGCTCATAGTATGCAACTCTGGGACGATCTGAATTCATGCTCTGCTATCCAGGTTATGTGCGCCTTTCTGTAACCGATGGAATCAGCTGTAACTAATAAATCGTTAAGATTAAGTTAGAGTTCAGTAGAGTATTTAAATGCGGTTGCGGTTAAGAGGCGATCGTTCATGTCCCAGGAGACCTTTAAACAGGGAATTGGTTTGCATGAGAATTAGGGTATTTAGTTGTTCTTTGCTGTCACATGGCACTTTTTCGTCGTCAGTTTCAATCTGTATTTCCCTTATATCAACATGACGGTTCGGGAGTTGCTTTGCATTAGATTTTGGGTGTGTCACATGGCGTTTCCTCATTGGTTCTCTTCTACTTTTCCCCATATCAGTGTGATGTATCGGGAAATTGGTTTGCACAAGAATTTAGGTATTTACTTGTCTTTTGGCGTCACTTGGCACATGCTGTTTCCTCAGTGGTGTCATTCTGCTCTTTTCAGCATTACGTTTTGGTAAACTTTTCTTTTTCTTTCCTTATTTATTAGCATAAGGTTTCATGTGTGGCTGTGCATATTTCAGGATATTCTTGTTGATGTAGAATAAAATCATGTTTGCATTGTCTCATGCTACATGTACCAATGGAGTACTGAGAAGTGGAAACTTGGCATCACTCTTTGTCAGACTCACCTGACCAATGGAGTACTGAGAAGTAGAAACTTGGTGATGAACTTTCTTACTTTAATTTCAGGAAGATATGAAGAAAAACACTATGATGATGGTGGAGCAAAGCAAGGTACTGAATACTGCTGGAGCTGAGAAAAAGACCAAGAGGGAGTTGTTCGATGCACTTCGACAGGAACTGGAGTAAGCTCCTGCCTTTCTGTTTGAATCTATGCTCAGTAAGTCAGCAACAGTATATTGCCTGGTTTGTATTTAGCCTTAACCACAATTTGCTTATCCGGATGTTAAAAAATGTTTATAGCAGTTTTTACTAAAAAGTAAAAATATATGTAGTCTTGACCTCATACACAAATCTCCAAGTCTAGGATAAGTCATCTTCTTACTGTGTCATTGCCCATTGTTCGTTGTTCAAAAAGTAGTAAAGTGATATATTTCCCGTGATTTTACTTGTTCTTCCATTGTTCTGTTGTATTGTGGAAAATCCAAATTTGTATCTCGTATTTCGCAGTTTTTTAATCCATTCCCAACTTCTTGCCTCAACCAGTGCAGAAATTTCATTAAAACTATGATGCAGTGCTAACTGTTTTATGCAATGCAGGACTCCAGTCCTTGAGAAAGCCTCCAAGGCAGTTTGGGAGCTGATTCTAGACAATGGTGGATTAGGGAAAGAGATAACCGAAACAGTTGAGAAAGTCTTCTGCCGGCTCAGTGGAATTGACATGATGCCACCTCCGCCTTCGGCCGCTGGTGCTCATCAAGAGAAAGATGACATGGCTGTTGATGAAGTTGTGAAGAGCAAGGAGGTGGATGCTTTCGAACCATCCTCATCAAGGAAGAGACCCTTCAGGGACATCAACCGAAAAGGAGCAGGTGCGTTACCAAATGGCAGTGCTATGAACCAGCATGATGAGTCCGAGGATAGTGACCAGAAGATATGATGCTGCTGTGCTGTAATTTTTAGTTCAGGCTGTAGTAGCTTTGGTGCTTGTATGATATACAAGTCGAATTGTGATCCCTGCATATCCTAGGGTTGTATGGTTTATTGGCAAGTTATATCTCCCGTTCATACGAGTTCTATTAGCAACTGCTATAGGATATTTCAGTTTTCAAGAAAGCAGCTGCAGTTGAGTTTCTTCTGAATATAGGATAAATTGCTTGACTACCCTTGTTTAGATGCAAAATGTTTTGGAAAAAACAACACTGTAGCACTTTCGTTTGTATTTGGTACTTATGTCCAATCATTGAGTAACTAGGCTCAAAAGACTCGTCTAGCAAATTATAGGCAAACTCTGCAATTAGTTATTTTTTACCTATATTTAATTCTTTATGCATGCCTCCAAAGATTCGATATGACGAGAAATCTTATAAAATTTTAGAATTTTGAAGGCATCTAAACAACTTCTTGGCAGTTTTGTGGTATGTTCAACTTGTAATCATTCAAGAGTTATGTTATATGCTTCTTGATTTTGCAATATTTTTGCAATTTTCCAATGATAACTTGGTCTGAGTTGGATGGTAATCATTTATTTTCTTGTTTAGTTTTGAGGGGTGGAATAGGGATCCATCACAACATTCATCAAAAGCACTTGTGTAAACATGAATGTTGTCATGTTGACTTTAGTATCCCACCAACATTTCCAGGAAGACCCTTACATGTTTCATCTAATCTACGATGACTTCGAACAAAAACACCAATAGCAGCCAAGAGTTTTGTCCCCACTAAAAGGTCCATCCAGTTTTTGTTAAAATAATCCTGTGTCCTTAGTAACCAAAAGCAAAAAACCTTACCAGCAAATTTGATAAACCTTATGAGATTGTGGTGTGCTAGTTGCCTTTTGATGCCAAAACAACGGCATAAACGCACTGATACATCTATATCAACAGCAATAAAGAAACACAGCAGGGCATTCACTTCAGTGTCAACTGTCAAGTGTCACAAGGAAATAATCAGAAAAAACAAGCTACTCATAAGTTAGAAAAGAATCGCTCTACTAGTACAATAGAGATAGGCTTCTGCTCAGCATTACATCATGAAATGGGCTGTTGTTCACTATAACTAGAACTTTTAAATCTTGTTAGGCTTCAGTGACGGTGCTCATCCTTCCAGTCACGCATCATGAAGCTACAAACTCTTGATGTTCCATTCCTTGGCTCATGATGAAATGCTAGGTGATCGGTATCGCCTTCTGCATCAGGTATCGATGAAGTGGATGTCAAAGGTGCTTGGATGGATCTGCCACACATTCAGGGAAGCGTATTCCTCCAAGCACTCCTTCAACTGAGCCTCACTGTATCCCTGTGATTCACAGATATTTTAGCACCAACCATTTTTTCAGAAATCAAGACATACCGAGTTGTGCACCTGTACCAGTATGTGTGTAGAAGTAGAAACTGTACCTTTCTGGAGATCAAGTTAAGAGCATGAGCATATCTCACATCCATGCTGCTCGTCCTAGCAGCTTCGTCTCTCAGGATAGAATATATGTCAGATATCGCATCAAGGCCAGACCGCTGGCGGTCATCTGAGTATAACGAGTACTTGGACATTTGCATCAGTCGCAGTGCTTCGTCGACATCACTCTGAGCCACAGTTTCTGAAAACCTAAGTCTTGCCAAGGCCTGAAATTGGCAAGCAGCATCATGTTTAAAGAGATGTTCATACGGTATTGTGAAGGGAAAACAGTTATGTTACTTACAATAGAAATACGGAGTATGCTCAAAAGTGTCCTGATAGTTGTGTAGGAGGTTGGTGCATTTGACTTTGCCTCCTCTTGGCGGATGCTGGAATATGCAGTTGCAATGTATTCCTCGAGCTCTCTAGGAACAGAAGGAATGACTCTTCTAGCAGCAGATATGTATGCTCTGTGAACAGTAGCAAGTATTAGATAATGCAAAGATATTACACAATGATTTTATCTGTATTTCAGGTTTTATAGTTTCTGGAACTCCCAACTAAAATATGAGCAATTCAACTATGAATTTGAAACTAAGTGAACATGAGCACTTCCACTCAAGGAATAGTGTCCTTGCCTGAGTACAGATGGCTCAAGTGGTGTGAAGCCCAGCGCTGGTGATTCAAGATTTTGATGCACATGAACAACGTGTCTTGCCAGTTCAAGATCAGTTTCCATGTCTGCACGATCCAGGATCAACCAAAGGAAGTCGAAACGAGACAGAAGTGCTGGAGGTAGATTTATATTTTCTGCTGGAGTCCTCCTCATATCATACCTTCCCCTGTTAAAGGCAATTACCATTGTCAACTGATGAAATTTTCATTTTATACCCTAGAAAAAGATATATTCATATCAAAACTTACCATGCTGGATTTGCAGCAGCCAGAATTGCGGTTCTCGCATTAAGAGAGGTGGTGATGCCAGCCTTGGCAATGCTAACTGTTTGCTGCTCCATTACCTCATGAATCGCCGTCCTGTCTGATTCTTCCATCTTGTCAAACTCATCTATAGCACAAATGCCCATATCTGCCAGCACCTGGAACCCAAGAGTAGATTAGTTATTAGCAAGATTGCATGGCTGTGATTTGAACCAAATGAACCCTTTTGGGGGTTGCTAGCACAGTTTGTAGTGCTAAAGAGACAGCTCCAAACAAGAATGAAATTGAAGGTTTACCAGTAATATACTTATGAAATCTCAACTGTTGAAAGATTTAAAAAAGAAAAAAACTACATATTTTCTCAATAGCTGTAGTCAGGATTGGAGTAAAGTTCACGTATATGCTTGTGAAAACACAAACAGGTATACACCTATAGTTCAGTAGAAAAGAGAAATACAGTAAAATATGCCATCATAAGGTGGTGTTGCCCTTACCAGTGCTCCACCCTCGAGGACAAACTCATTTGTTACTGGATCTTTCTGGACGGCAGCGGTAAGACCAACGCCACTGCTCCCACGTCCAGTGGTGTACACTCCCCTTGGTGCAACATTGATAATATGCTTCAGAAGTTGACTCTTTGCAACACCAGGATCTCCCATCATGCATATATGCAGGTCTCCTCTGATCTGTACATTTGCATTTCAGTCAATATTGAGATGTGAACAGTTGGAGAGAACAAAGCCTCGGATGGAAATGACATCATACTGATTCCTAGCAGCATACGTACCTTCATGCCATCTCCAAGCTTCCGATGGGGTGCACCAACAAGTAGTAACAGCAGTGCTTTTTTGACATCTTCATGGCCAAATATTTCAGGTGCCAAGGACCTTGCCAACTTACTGTAGATATCACCGTCCTCAGCCAATCGGTCAATTTGTTCTTGTTCATCACCTTTTAGTTCATAGCTGCAACAGTTTTCCAATCACTTATCAGACAGCTGCAGATGATAAATGGATTGCTTGGCATGAAACCTAGATGACTTACTCCTCATATTTTTTCTTGAAATGGGTGACAGACATTGCTTCCAAATAAGTATCAGCAACTAATCCTGCGCGCATCGCTCTAAACCCGTAGTATGGCATAGGGAGAAAAATGCCCGACATCTCAACCACATCTCCAGGTGCAACCTGCTCATGATAGCATTTAGTACTTGGTTATATTACAAAATATCTTTAGTGAGTTCTTAATTGTCATGAGAACATTTAGCAAGTGAATTGAATAAACCAAAAGCATACATCTAAAAGCAACTTCCTTTCAAAGCTAAACTGTAGAGTACATTGATACATAAATGGCGATAACAACAGAAAAGTAGAGGCTATTGTCCTGCAAAGCAACTCAAAGGAAACGGCTCAAAGTGCAAGAAAGCTACTATTCTGCTTTACCTTTCTAGTCAGCTCTCCTCTTAGATGAACAGTCAGAGAACGAGGAATGTGTCCCTTTGGTACATGCTCTGCTAACTCTTGAAGCTTCACCTGCAAGACAGTGTAGTTGTTATATGGAAGTGGAATCCAAAATATGAAGTTTTCGCTGCTCCTTTCAATGAAGAAAGATAGCCCTGCTTGACCAGATTGTGAAGAAAGGTTAATACCTCCTGAAATTTCAAAAACTTTGATGCACGCAGTTGAAGGATTAGATTCCCCTTTGCTTTGTTGAGCTTGCATCGTTGAGAAGGACATTCAATGAGGGGCATAAACACTCTAGCAGTCACTTCCTGCCAAATTCAAAACAAAAGTTACATTCAAATTCAAAACAAAAGTTACGTTCAAAATAGAACTTAGACAGGAGACAAAATTCTAGGTATGCAGCTGAGTATAGACAGAAGTACATTTAGCCACGGCTTTCAGTATATATATCCTACACTGCTCTATGATCATTGATCACACAACACAATGTCAATATATAGAGCCAAATTATTAAAAAAAAAGCCTAAAATGAGATCAAGCACCTGGTATATCTCAAAGCCACATTCTTCACATGTATAAACAGCAACCTGCATCAAGGGCTTCACATCCGAGCAGCGAGTAACAATCCCAGATATTTTCACAAGCTGCCCAATGTTGGATGCCTTTACTTGCCTAATGGTGAGCGGAGTCACCTTTGAGAATGTCTTGATGTAAACCTCACTACAATGCCAAAATAGAATCAATTTTAGATATACATCAACAGAGCTCAATAATTGGATAAACAGGAAAATTATTGGAGTGCAGTTCCAGTTGGGGGGACAGAATCAGGTAGCTCCAAGAATGATTTTGGCAAGAATGTTAGACACAAATGTTCATATCCGGCTGAACTATTATATGGTAGCATAACAGTAATCCAATATCCTTATGTCCACAAAAGCTCAAGCTTGCAGGATAGTTATATTCCCTTGAGTGGGTAATGTTGTTCTATCTTTTTTTGAACGAAACTAATGTTTAATCAAAAACAGATGAAGTGCTTAGATATACAGAGAAAAAAACAGAGGAAGAAAAGCTAGTTTAAATTATGCAGTACAAGCAGCACTGCAGCAATATGCATTATATTCTCCATAACATGCAATGCAACTCTCTTGATTCCAATGGAGCATAACCACAGGCCGATTTACTTTTTTAACCAATTTATTGGAATCAGGTCGCCATTCACCCGGACAAATTTAGTGCAAAGCCACTTACAAGAACCGCTTGATCTCTGGTGGCATCCTCTGTAGCGGGTCCGTGCCGTCAGGGCCCCCGTCGGCCCCCTCATCCACACGCTGCGTCATGAGGATGTCCCGGTCCTCGTCCACGGTGTACGCCTCTGTGGGCTCCGGCATGATCTCGTCCATGGCCTCCGCGAAGATACCGATGTAGCGTCGCGTGTTCTCAGTGACACGCTGCAAGAACTCCTCGTCGACATCCTTATACTGCACACCAGAAACAACATTTCGCACCCAAAATCACATCTTACATCCGCAAAGTTGGTAAATATGCAAGAGGGGAAACAAAAGAAACGGAATTGAATGTTGTGGAGGTGAGTAGTTGGTACATCGAACAGGTCGTCCAGCTCGATCTGAACCGAGCGTATCTTCCTGTTGGCGACATCTTGCTGTAACCAGACAGAGAAGCCAGCGTGAAATTGCGAGGACAAAAACAGATCTGGAAAGGGCAACCCTAGAACACGGGAAAGAGATCATGGTTACCAGGATGTTCAGGTACTTCGACTCGCCGTGAGGGCCGGCGAAGTTGGACAGGAAGTCCTTGGCGAGGGCTGCAGGCACAAATCGAACACAAGAACCAACGCGCCGTCAGATAACGTTCTGGAACCTTCCAGGAGCAAACGAAGAAACGGTTGGAGGAGGTTCCCCACAGCAACCAGGACGTACCTTTGTCTGCGGCGAAGTCGGGGTTCTTCATCCCGGCGGCGGTGATTGGTACGGCAGCGGCGGCGAGAGGGTGGGAGGCGGAGAAGAGCGGGAGGCTGGAGGGGGGCGGCAAAGTGTTCGGGGCAATGGCGGGAAGAGGGGAATAAGAGGAGGGTTTAGGCGGGAAGGGAGAGAGCGGTGTGGCGGGAAGAGCAGGTTGGTCCGGACCTCGGGTGGGCCGAGATGTTATGGGCTTGGGCTTATCAGAAGCACGGGTGGTTTGACACATTGTGGGCCGTAATCGGACCGCTCTGCGCTGCGTGGTTGGTCAACGATGTGCCTGCCCGCGAGATATTTTTTTGGCGCTCTTTTGGCTTATTTTTTCCGGTGGTGATTTTTCATTTCTATCATACAGTATTCATGCAAAAGAGAGCTTTATTAATTATTACCAGACTTTTGGTTACAACTCTGAGCAATAATCTTCTCACACAAACCGAGGATTCCAATAGTTGCTCGATCTTCTTGCATACATTCTTCAACTGCAAACTTGTTCGCTGAAGCTCTAAAGCGTTTGCCGCAGCGTTGTAAACTTGCAACTATGTTGTCCTGTAACTTTGAGGTTCTTGCACCTGTAGCCGCTGCGTTGTAAGTTACAGAGAATAGTGCCTTGAAGGTGCCATGTTCTTCAACCACAGCACATCAACATGCTTACAACTGAACTGCAATAATCTGTCTCAAGGATCCCTTTTTTTTTTTTGCGAAGGTCTCAAGGTCATTGGGTTGCTACACCATTCTGTGGCCGCAAGGAGAATGGAATCTAGCACTTCAATTTCTTCTGCATACACACCCTTTCGGATTAGTTTGGATCTATCAGTTCCCGTAGGGATTGGAGGAGATTGAGAGTATATATATTTGAGAATAAATGTATCAAATTGCCCTCTGTATGTGTTGCCTGCCTGCAAGAGAGCACGACTTGACGTGAATCGTCTCGTAGTATGGTCCATATCATCGTGCGATGCTGCCATGCTACTACTCTTTCCTCAATAGATAGATTTGGCAAGTTTATGACATATTAGAAAAGATCATACTATTCTTCGTTAATCAGAGTACTTGCATAGTGCTTGTTCAAGCTACATACTAATTATAGCATTTACTACATGCTCTTGAATTGGAGAGTTTATGTTGAAATAAATGGATCTGACCCATATTTTAATGATGTTCTAAAAAAAACCTCATATTTTAATGATTTAATAAATTATAGTATCATAGTAAATGTTACGTTGTGTTATAGTTTAGTAGGGATAAAAATGAAAATGATAATCTCCGATTTTCGAAAATCGTTTTCGAGTTTTTTTTCGATTTTCAGGCCTAAATGAAAATCGTAACGGTAATAAAAAAACGAAAATGGTAATGGTAAAAATAAACGGAAACGAAAGCGTAAATGATTTTGCACTCTTCCGGCCGAGTTCAAAGATTATCGTATTTAACTGGTAATTTACTGTATTACCAATTCAAAGACCTTGAATCAATAATTTATTTATAGACTACCAGTGCGTCAATTGAAAAGTTGAGAAGAGGTTGATAGGATGCCACACGCGTCGCCGAGCCGTGGCATGGCGTGCCGTGTGGACGTGTGGTCACGTTTTTGTTTGCCAGTACCGGACAGTTTAAAGGGAACCAAAGGCTTTAAACGTTGTAACGTCAGACTTACATGGAATTGATTTCCATTCATTAGCCTTTCCTTCCTCGTAACCCGTCTTTCTCCTCCTTTCTATAAACCTGCGCGACCTGTCATCTCTCTCGAGTAGCTCTCAGTTCATCCCCGTCCATTTCTGCGAGAATACAGAGAGTTGGAGACCAGACCTCGGAACCTCTGCCTCATGAAGTCATCTACTCGGGCGTGTGACACAATCAAGTTTTTAGGGAGCGTTTTCACGACTGCTCGCTTCCGTGCGGATCATACGCGCATCAGATCGTCTTCTTCCCGGTGTCCGTACGCACACGCTTCGTCTTCTTCCGTAGCGGTTCAAGAGATGGCACTACGTATACCATCCTGCATCGGCTGTGGTCCACTACTTCGAGCTACTTATCATGGTGACTGTGCCTGCAACACATATCCCTTGGTAGGGTACAATTCTATCTTTCTGTTTTCAATATTGTTGCCTGCTAGCAGTAGCAAAATCTCACACATACACATCTCTCTCTCTCACTCACACACACACTCCCTCCGGATTCTAATTAGATGACGTTTTGACAGCGACACGGTCTTCCAAACACAATTTTGACCTCTTGTTTTTATAAAAATATTTATGGAATAACAATATATATATATACTTTTATGAAAGTATTTTTCAAGACAAATCTATTCATATAATTTTCACATTTACAATCTCAACAATTTGAAAGTTATTGATGATTTATATTTCCAATGTTTGACCCAAAGCTTGTCCAAAACGTCATCTAATTAGGATACGGAGGGAGTATATTTATATATATATATATATAATTGTTTTATTGAATTAAATTAAACACGAAAATGTCTAATTATCCAACAATTTAGAGGCTGGGTCCGTGAAAAAGAGCAAGATAGAAAGGGGTGCCATAAATACTAGCGGACTCCAAACAAAATAAATAGGATGGGTCTTGTAGAAATCGATTTATTTATAGACAAATTATTTGGTTAGGTTAGGAATTTATTTATTCAGAGACATGGTAGATATAATTTTATGTGATCATTAAATATACTAACATTTATTCCTATGAACACATATAGCAAGGAACTAAAATTGTCATCAAATAGGCATGGAGCCATGGACTATAATATTATGTTGACATGATAGGTGGGCCTACATCCGGTTTTTTGAAGCTGTGATGCAGTTTTCTAGAGCGGACGCTGCATAATGTCAAATAATCAGAGATATGTGGAATTAACTCAATAAATCGAGATTTCAAAAGTTCATGTGCCAAAAAACTGTGTCACACTATTTGATTTGGAAGCACATGATTTGTTTTAGATTCTTTTAGAAATAGTCACAGCGTAGAGGGTATATGTCAAAATTTCCATCTGCTTTACAGTATATAGTCACAACAAATAACATTGTTAAAATGCTGTGCTATTAAAATTATTTCCTCGTAACTTAATTTAAAGGTAGAGAATAGTATAAAAGTGCTAGGATAACGAGGAATTTGTTTTTTTTTCTTGATGAAGAAATGTTTTAAGATAATGACTTCCAAAAGAAAGGATAAACATCATGAGATTTCCTCGTCATCAATTCTATACGGATAAAATTCTCCCAAAAAAAAGAATTCTATACCGATAACAACTTCCATTGGATTATCAAGGAATATTAATTCATGCAAGTGTTTTTGCAATTGGGGTTGATGCGAATCATTTTCTCCCAAATGATACATACACAAATACCTAGCCCTAATATGAAAGTAGGAGACAAACCCAAGGATGAAAAGGTCTACATAGAAAACTAAGTTGTTTATTCAGATGATCCCCGAGGGATTGTTGGCCCTGAGAAAACTAGCTCTTATATATACGCACATATATTTACACTTGAACATCTTTGAAAAGGCTGAGATATAGCAAATACAGGACGACAAAAGTTTTATCACAATTTCTGTTAGATGACGAAAGAAAAAAAAAGCAAGTGTCCGCCTAGTTTTTTCCGGTAGAATCTGGACTCAAAAACCATATAACTCATAAGAGTGTTTCACTTGTCCTACACAACTTTGGTACAACAACTGCACGACTATCAAAACTTATGCCACTACTTGCTCTAACTTGGTCGAATCGACCCAACTACCAACTCAGCTAACCAACTAAACAAGGACTGAAGAAATATGACGCCCTGTCAAACGACGCCAAATAGCACCACTTAGGGCACTATCATGGCCAGAGAGCAAAAGAGCAACCACGAAACTCAAAAGCCTAGCAATGTCTCCAAGGAGGAAACGCCGTTAATTAAAGCGCCAACAAGGTAGGCCACCAAGGGAAGGAGTTCACTTGCATCATTCAGTACAATGTGAGGAGAGGTAGGAATGGACGCCTCCATGGAGGGAATGGCGTCTACAGACGTCGTCGTCCAAACTTTTGCCCCAACCTCAAGCAACCTGCACATCATCACCACCGGAGACCCAAACCTACTAGGGAAGTAGGGTGTAGCGGGTTCAACAACAGCCTCGCCCATCCACCGCCCTTAGGGACACCGGTCGGGAGAAGTGCTGGGAGAAGCTCGTTAGAGAGAGTCCGCCCCTAGCTAAACTTTTTGCCAGGCTGCATTAACACTACTACAGGATTTATTTTCCGTGGCGGTCAAAATGGATTAACCGTGACGGTTATTCCAACCGTCATAGATCAATGGTCACGGTTAATAGGGGCATTAAATGTGGCGGTTGGTTCCGACCGCCACGGTTAATCAGGAAAAAATAACAAAAAAGCCCAGATCTAGGCCCAGATCCGCCGCCGATCCGCCGCCGTCGCGCCGTCCCCGCGCCGTCGCGTCGCCCGACACCGCGAGGTCGCGCCCAGCCGCGCGAGGTCACGTCACCCGCCTCGCAAGGTCTCGCCTCCCGGCCACGCGCGGTTGCGACGCCCGGCAACGCGCGGTCGCTTCTAGCCACGCGCATTCGCGCCCCCATGCACCTCGCGATTGCGCCCAGCCGCTCGCCGTGGCGCCACCCAGCCCCGCGCAGCCGCGCCCGACCCCGTCGTCAGGTCGGTGGGAGGGGAGGAGAGGGGCGCCGTCGCATCGGGTCGGTGGGGAGGGGAGGGGCGGTGTGAGGCTGAGAGTGTGAGAGAAGAAATTAGGGCTTGGTTATATTTATACTGTGACTTGTTTCTGGGCTTAATGGGCTTCGTAGTGGGCTCAATCATTCTACCGTCTCGGTAAATCTATTTTGCGAGACGGTTATTTTTTAACCGCCTTGGTAAATCTATTTTGCGAGACGGTTGAATGTAACCGCCTCGGTTAATAAAAAATGACCGTCACGGTTAATCTCGACATTAACTTTGGTGGTTTATAGGTTTGACCACCACGGTTAATAATTCTCAAATGCTATGCAAAATAAATTATGTAGTAGTGTAAGCAGACCCAGCCAGTTCTGCCACAAAAACCTACCCAAGCAAGGGGCAGGCGATGACAAGGAGAGGAGGTTCAGGATTAAGAGAAGTCTTAGTCGCCTAGCCCACCAACGTCCTACCCCCTGCCGAGCCAGCTCCGCATCAACCACATCGTGCATGGCTCTAGAAGCCTCCACATCGAACTTCCGCCATCTTACGCCTTTTGCGTCCACCCCATGGCACCTCCACCTCCAACGAGCTCCGCCCGAGAAGATCTGGCCCAAGCTAGGACCATCGGATCCATCATCAGAGGTGGCATGTCTGTGGCCTCCACCCTGCCTGGCATCGTTAGCCGTGGCACCGCGAGCATGCCATGACTCAGCCGTCGCCAGCCAGCACCACCATGCGTGGCAGCACTGGAGCACAACCAGCCAAGTCACCATGACGTCGTGATGAACTGCCACACCACCACCGCCTCCACACATGCAGTGCTCTAGATCTGGGCGGCCAGAGCACACCACCAACTCACCGCCTCAACACCACTGCATCTCTGTAGTGGCCATCGACCACTACATCGTGGATCTGCGTGCTGACAATCTAGGCTAGCCAAGAGGACGCCGGATCTGCACATAGCAGGCCGAAAACGCGTCTCCAGGCGCCGCCCCCATGTAGTGCCATAGGAGTGCCTCAGGGAGAGAGAAGGGAGGAGGAGAGGAGAGGAGCAGGCCCAGCCACCGCCGTCCTTGCCCACGGCCAGACAGCGGGCGGGGATGGCCGCATGGGGGAGGGACTCAGAGTTGGAGTCAAGTGTCGGTGCCCGAGAGTGTCACGGGGCCGAGCTATAAGATATGGTTTCTTCATTGATATAACAAATCTTAAAACTAATGAAATCAGGTGTCTCAATGTGAATGGATAGGTTGCCTATCACTTAGTGAATATCGTTGTTTCTTCCTCGAAGAAATAAAAAAAAATGCATAGACATATATAACAAGCTTAAGACTTAAACATAAATAGATATGTTCCACGGCGAGAAAGTATAGTCATTGATACTGATAGATTTAAGCTATCTGCAACCGGCGGCTACAACAACTTGAAGATATATGGTACTTTGTTCTTGTAGAGTCTGTATATTTTCCGCAACAAACTTTACTGTATCCTTATCCACCCAAAAAAATATCTATTTTTAACGGTCACTTTGTCAACTTGATTTCTTGGATTATCTATCCAGGAATTGAACAGAATCATGGAGGATTAGTTGGTGGGTTTTGTCAACACACAAAAAAAAAAGAGGAGAAAAGGAAGCGTAAACCCTGGGATGCCTGCATACATGGATGCATGCACTTGGAAGGCCACTTCGCAATCAAACACCGCTGGACGCCCAAATTTCCTAAACCATGAGCCCCCACCTCTGCAAGTGCTAGCTAGCTACAGTTTTTTTTTTCATTTTCATTTCTCTTCATGAATACTGTACATAATTTTCGAATATATATAATCTTATGTCACTGGCCTAGCTAGTTACCGCACGGAGACCACAAATGTAGCATACAATGATTATATATATGTATATGTATACTCAACTCAGTGTTGATGGCAAACAATTAATTCTGGGGCGGAAACCGGTTGGTATCAGGTCGACAATCATCATGGAATATAAACTAGTCATTGAGAGATCAACTCACCACATCAAACATATGGCAAGAACAAACAGCATGGTTATGAAGCCGATTGATCCACTACTAGAGAGAGGGCTTTTAGCCCCGGTGCATAAGGGTCTTTAGTCCCGGTTTCTCAACCGGGACTAGGAATACGGGACTCCCGGTTGGTGGAACCAGGACTAAAGGTCCTCTTCGAACCCGAGACCTCATACATAGTTCGCGCGTAGCTTACGACTAAAGGTCCTCTTCGAACCCGAGACCTCATACACAGCTCACGCGTAGCTTACGACTAAAGGTCCTCTTCGAACCCGAGACCTCATACACAGCTCGCGCGTAGCTTACCACTGCAGGTCCTCTTCGAACCCGAGACCTCATACACAGCTCGCGCGTAGCTTACCACTGCAGGTCCTCTTCGAACCCGAGACCTCATACACAGCTCGCGCGTAGCTTACCACCGCACCTCAACCGGGACTAAAGGTCCTCTTCGAACCCGAGACCTCATACACAACTCGCGCGTAGCTTACCACCGCACCTACATAGTATATTTGATGATAAATAGAATCCTTAACTTTTAAACCATACATCGAGGGACCTTTAGTCCCGGTTGGGAACACCAACTGGGACTAAAGAATCTACCTATTACTAACCAGGACTAAATGTTCTGGACCTTTAGTCCCGGTTGGGAACACCCTTTAGTCTCGGTTGGGAACACCAACCGGGACTAAAGATCTATTAGTCCCGGACGTAAATTTTTTCGAGACTAAAGCTCATTTTGCACATCGACGAAAGACCTGTTGTCTAGTAGTTTGGAACTTTTTTTTGGGCTCAAGATCTTTTTTTTTTGGGCGGTCATCCGCAGTTTGGAACCTTCGTTAGTGCTTCCAATGCACAGTTGGGAGCTTTTTCTCGAGTTGGACCTAACCTTAAAACGTGGTCGGAAAGGAGCTAGGAAATAAAGATTAGCAAATCGGTGCAGAGCAACATGCCAAAGTGGCCACTGTATTGAAGCACGTTTATGGTGCTCTTTTGAGGGACATGTCATGGCCCTCTTGACTTTCTTAAGTTTCTTTTCATTGTAGCTAGCTGCTTTCATCTTCTCCTCTTAGTCCCATACTCTGTCCTCTCTAATTAACTACTAGGAGAACCACTGAATGAGGCATGCCTTTTTGGTAGGACATTATTCTCTCTCTCTCACTATATTAGGCTGGTGCTGCTAGCCTAATAATAAATAAAAGGATAGTTCACCACAGTTTAGGACTAAAAAAACTGGACGTACTCATGGTACGGTGTTGTTTTTGTTATTGCATATTCTGTGTTTGGTTCAATAAAATTGTGTTATGAATTGCCTTCACCGGCGGAGCTAGGGGTATGCCTGGGAGGAATACCCAAGGTTTTGGTAAAGAAAATAAATACAAGTATACTATATATACATTATTATTCTATTTTCTAATGCACCATGAGTCCACAAATGAACTAGTACTCTAGTAGCAAGTCAGCAGGCCAACCAAACCATGGCCCACAAATGAACTAGTACTCTAGTAGCAATTGCAACCGGCAGCTAAGCTAGGTGAAGATTCATTTTCTCCTCTAATATTTTTGTTCTTGGTATTGGTGAAGATGAGGATATAATTAATCTCTTTCACTAAAGGGATTAGAGTTATATTTTAGTAGTCATTACTATTTTGTAATATTTCTTAATATCTTAATTATTTATATTTCAAACTTGTACTTCGGCTATTATTATGGATATGTTAAATGTTATGACCATTAACTTATCATCTATTATGACCATGTTTGGATTAATGGGCTAGAGCTAGTTTCAGCTAGTTTACACTCAACTAGTATAAAAGTATCCAAACAGGAGACCTAGATTGAGCTAGTTTCAACTAGTCCCCCTCAAAAAACTATCTGCACCAAGAAGTGATTATAGTTCTAGTGGGATGTACTAAAGTTTTTTTTGTGCTAGTTTTGGTGGGGTCCACTACCAAGAAAAGTACCTTGGCAATCTAACTCTTGCATTCAAACACGTTTTTATGTTAGAGCTAATTTAGGGCTAGTCATGGGCTAGAAACTAACTTTAACCTCTAGCCGAGCTAGAGTATCAAACATGGCTTATATATTTGTTTTGAAATTTTTTATATTTGGCATACCCAGCAGCAAATTCAATTCCTGACTCCGCCACTGATTGCCTTGATGTTGTCATTCAAAACCCGGTGTTAGGTTTCCCTCTTGCCTGCAGGTGACCAGAAGAAACCCACTTTGAAAGAAAAACATTGTGGGGACTTGGCGCCTAAGTGGCTGCGCTTAAGAAAGCTCCTTTTGCACCATGGAAAGAGAAGATCCACACACATGACACATGTCCTTCCTTTTCTTTTCTTTTTACTTTAAAATAGAGTAATGGATGTACTGTAGAAAAATTAAGTAAAAAAACACGTATAGTAGCAAAAGGGGTAAAGACTCCCTGCTAACCGAGAAATTTCCAATTTCACAATATGTTGACAAACATTTCAATAACTAAGGTTTGTATTGGATAAACATCGATCTTGGGACCAAGTGTTGGTATATGCTTAAATTATGGGCCCATGTGCTATAAAACAGGATTTTAAACAATGTACGTAGTCCCATCGTTTTCTGGTTGAGGAAGATAAAAGAACGGCAGCTAATTGTTGAAGATTTGGTTCCGACACGATCGGGTGCTCAGCTTGACACTCCTTATTATATGTAATTAAATTCTCACTTCTGCTTTACCTTTATTTGTTTTAGACATTTTCTTCCTTTTTTTGTTATCCTTTCAAATATAGCACGGTTGGTTGGGGGTTGACTGATATAGCCGCCATACAAAGCTTTCAAAGTTCAAGCAGCTAATAGATTTAGAGTGGAGAGTATAAGCGATAGTATATCCTAATAAAGAAACCGCATCAGAGAAATTGACTTGATCGATTTAACTAATTCCTTTTGTCTTTATTCATTTATGTATGGAGTGTGCAACTAGAGCATATGTTACTCTTGGAGGTAAAGTCTCCTAACAGTTAAGCGTTGCTCGACAAGCTCCTAGCTAGGTTTGTGGTGAGCCATGAAAAAATGGTTAAGATTTTCATTTCACCTCCATAAAAAAAAAGATGGTGAAAAATAAGCTAGGTCGGTCTTTGGGCGGCCTTTGGCAGGGGTAAGTAGTTGAAAAAGAACCAACTTCTTTGGGAGCTTTTCAATTTAATGCTAACAAAGATATAGGACTCACAGAGGTGAATTCAAATTTTGGTAAATAAATTGTGTCTTTTTTGCTTGTTCATGTTGTGCAAGTTGACTTTTGGGGTATTTATCCTGATCTACTTGTTTTTGTGTTTTGGTTGTAGGTTTTGTGAGATATCAACTCACTACATATCCAATAGCCTTCAGTAATAAGTAGAATCCATTAATTTAATAGGTGTATGTCCTCTCAATTTGTGTTACTCTCATTACTTAGTATTGGATTCCTAATCTAGACCAGACATTTCACTACAACTTCTGAAATTTGCCTATTCAGCCAGCTCTCCACTCCCCTTGTTTGAAAATTGTATCTTAAATTACAAATTCATCTTAACAAGCCTCTAGGAAATTGCCTATTCCACCCACTCTCTCCATGCACCTTGTTTGGAAATTGCATTTTAAATTACAAACTCATCTTAACAACACACTCCCAACGCACCTTGTTAGGAAATTGCACCTTGTATTCTTAAATTGCTTTTAACGGTGTTATTCTTTCAATGATATTCGACGATATACTCAAATTATGTGGTAACTTTGTCAATCTCAAGATCTGCATGCATATATACGAGTGTCTACGCCTGTATTGTGATTCACAAAAAAAGAAGAAAAAGAGAAGAAATAGTTGACTGCTTTGATATTTTGGTTTCCCAAGAATTCCTCATTTGGGTTTTGTATCTTACCACTTATACTTCTACGCATATTTGCTCTTTTATTTTGTTATATCGTCATTTCAAAAAAAAAGTAAATATGAAACTGATTTGGATTGATTTGGCCTAAAACTATATTGGCTAAGCCTGATTAGTGGGGGGGGGGGGGGGGGGGGAGTGACTGATAGATATGGTCTCCATACAAGAATTCGATATTAAAGTGGTGTGAATATATACCTAGAAAGGACAATAGTGATTGCAAAAGGCTTGCACCCGAGAAATTGGTTTGATTCACCTATCTAGTGCCGTGAGCTTGATTTTCTATAATTATTTTTCTCACAAAAAAGAACATTCATGAGTATTGGGAACAACATTCTAATAGGGTGTTTGGATACACCCTCCTCAACTCTAGTCCCTATCATATTGGATGTTTGACACTAGTTAAGAGTATAAGATATAAACTAGTTAAATAGATAGAGACTAATTTGTGGGATGAATCTATTAAGTCTAGTTAGTCCATGATTTGACAATATGACACTACAGTAAACATATGCTACAATAAACATATGGTAATCATATATTAATTAGGCTTAATAAATTTGTCTTGCGAATTATCCATGACTTTTGTAACTATTTTATAGTTAGCTCATATTTAGTCCTTGTAATTACTATCTGAAGAGCCGATGTGATCCCTCCTAAACTTTAGTCACTGCATCTAAACACCACCTAAATTTTGATTTGAGGGGATAAAGTATAATGTATGTGTGAAATTTTGGTATTCCATTCTAATCTTATAAGTAACACAAACCAATAAGTTGCAGAGACCGGTGAAATACCATGCGATCCACTAAACTACTTTGGTAGAGTTACGATCTGGGAGACCGTGACTAGCTAGGTGTTGTGTTTTTCAAGCTGCTACCTGCAGGTAGATCCCAGCATCATCTCTTACGACAATGCAGCATATTCGATCGGATATAGATAAGTGAAAGATGAGTAACATCTAAAATAACCAGTAATATAATATAGTGGGTTCTTACAATTCCGACAGCGATACTTATTGGTTTTGTGGCAATTGCCAATTGGCACGAATAATTAGGACGATTGGCTTGCTAAATTTTTGTGTTTATCATAACTAAATATTTGTAAACAAGGAAAGAAAAATCTTGTTGAAGGATCTGACCCTAAGGAGTGAGTATAAAGGTGCGTTTGTTGGATAAGTGAATCGGTTCTAATTCTCCAAGAGATTAGCTAAAGAGTAAAGTGCACCAGTGATCCGCTGTTGTGTTATCCCGGTCTTTAAACTCGTAGATCGACTGTGTTTAGGTCCAGTTGTGTCATCTCGGTCCCTAAACTTGTAAATCAACCATTTAGATCCTTAAACTTGTTCATATGTGTCGTCCCAGTCCTTAAACTTGTTCAGTTACGTTATCTTGGTCCAAACAGAAAGATCTAAAAACTAGATATTAAAAAATAATTCATAACATTTTTATATGAACTTGAATGAAAACTTTATTCAAAATTGTAGCTCTCGATGTGATCTACAACTTAAGGTTCTTATCAAACCCACAATAAAATTGGAAAGAAAGATAAAGTAAGTAGACCTGACCCCTTGGCATTAAGTCGATATTCCAGATTGTGCAGAATCCTTGGGCACCAAAGATTGAGTCACTTTCACCGGTTATGACCCGCGGCCTTGCAATTAGTACATGAAAGAGGAATCCAGCTAGAGTCAGAGCGGCAACGACTACGAGAGCAGTAAGAGCGGCGGGAACTTAGACAGCACCAGTCAAGTAATCAAGGAAGGCCTATTCCAATGCAGAAATGAGATCCTCATAATCTAGGTGACCTGCTTGCCGGTTTTTGGTGACAAGACCTGGAGATATCAGAAGTGAGAATGCTCACATGAGTAACGAGAAATCCTGTGAAAAACACGCGAGAACCTAGGTAAGAGATCTGCTCTACAACTTGTCTTGATTTGTACGGATCAGTGAGTGGCCTAAAGGAAAGGAATGAATGGTCTATTCACAACACAGCTAGGGGAGAAAGGTCCAATCCTCCAGGTCCTAGGCATCTTGTCTCTAGCTCTGCTCTCTATCGGTAGTAAAATCAGCACTTTGTCTTTGCCTGTCTCTGTCCATTCCTTCAACACTGATGGACTCGGAGTGGCATAACCCCTTTAAGAAGAAGCATAAGACCTCAAGCGAAGAGATAGAATAGAAAGAATGACTATTTGAAAGTGGGAAGAAAGCCAAGGATACGGTGGTGTGTAGGGTCTTTCAAATCAATCAGGAAAGCGTAAGCTAAGAAGGAACACGGCTTTCCGCGCCTTAACAAGTGGATCTACCAAGAATTGCTTTTTCAGTCGTTACTTATTATATAATAGCTCGATCCGCTCACGCATGTGATTACCCGCATGACCCAAGAAGCTACGGACTTCCTTCACATTCACTGGAGGAGGCAAGCGATCAATCACCTCAACTTTGGCTTTATCAACCTAAATTCCTCGTGAGGAAACCAAATGACCGAGGACAATACCCTCTTGAACCAGGAAATGACACTTCTCCCAATTGAGTACCAAATCAGCTTCAAGACAACGCTGTAGAACAATCTCAAGATTGGCCAAACAGTCATAAAAATTTCAGAACAGAATGAAGATAATGTATTGGCAAGAATGTTAGACCATAAGGAAGCTATCATATCTTATTTAAGTTGGGCTAGCCTCTTCCTAGGATTCCATACCTTGGGAGGGCTTTGTTTGTGCAATCTTGCTTGCAACACCCTCTCCTCCGGGGAACCTGCGATCACCGTCTCTAACTGAATGCTCAACTGAGGTCGTGTACAACAACCTTAACCACACAAGCCTAGGCTGGGCCTACCCCCATCCCTAGAGGAGCCGTATGAGGCGGAAGCTCCACGTACGGTTTTGAAGCCGAGCCTTTCCAGCAATGGGGCCTAGGGACCGATATGATGATTGGTTTAGGTAGGGCGGCCAGCCTACTATGGGCACCTGTAGGGATTAGTGCGTGAGACCGCGATCCACAAACTGACGCATGGGACTCACCCTTGAGTGGAGAATGGAAGAAGGGAAACATAGCATGTTACAAGAGCGAGGCGAGGGGGCTATTTAAAGTCATTTAGTGTCCAAAAACTTAAATTTAAATTTTAAATTTATAAATTTTAAATTTTAAAATCTATAAACATACACTAATATTTTGGGAGCCTAAACAATTTTATTTTAAAAACTATTCAACTACAAAGTTGTAGATCACGCCGAGAGCTACAATTTTGATGTAAAGTTTGTCTTCATTCGAGTTCATATGAAAAAATTATGAATTATTTTTTGATATTTAATTTTTATATCGTTCTGTTTGGACCAAGATGACACAACCGAACAAGTTTAAGGACTAAGATGACATAGATGAACAAGTTTAAGGACCTAAACGGTCGATTTGCAAAGTTAGGTACTGTGATGACATAAATGAATAAGTTTAAGGATCTAAAGGACCGATTTACAAGTTTAAGGACCGTGATGATACATGAGCACAAATTTAAGGACCGCTAGTGCACTTTACTCTTAGCTAAATTTATTGATTTTGTTACTCTCTAAAATAGATAATACTAGAGTACTCCAATAGACTATAAAACTAAAATGTGGATGACTAGTGAAGTAGGATATTTAAAAGTAGATAGCTAATAAAGTGGGATGAAAAAACTACTAAATTTAGAGAGTCATTTATAGTTTTTTTTAATAATAACCAAATTTAACTTTAGTAAACAATTTACCTAGTCTAACGGATCACTTGAAACGGTGCCAAATGAGCTTTCAGCAAAACAATTCTCCTAGGAACGGGAAGATGAGAGTTTCACACCGTTTCGTGATAGTCACGCACGTCTCTTCTCTCACTAGCTATTGTATTTTTTTCCTGTTAATTATTTTTAAGTATATAATAAATTTAAATGGGCTGTACATACTTAAGTTACTTTATACCCACAAAAGGTTTTGAATTTTTTTAAGAATAATTTTGTTTATATGTTTTTTATGATATGAAAGCATTTTTTTTATCAGAATCTAGCCCATCTATTTTACCAAATGATTTTGATTCTTCGTCTAAAATATTTTTTTATATAATCTAGATCTAAAACGCTTCCATATAAATAAAGATGTCTACCAAGATATCAAAATGCCTTTTTAGGGTTTTGTAATGTTCAATTCTGGTGCGGACCACCAATCAATTAGCTAAGGCAATTATATCGAAGTAGAGCCGGAGGAGGAATATTTTCCACACTAGCCCATGGAACAAATGTATTTATGAAATATACCTAAGAATAAGATAAAATGCTGCTCTCCCAAGTCATCAAGCACTACAACTGAAGTGACTTTTTATTATTTTATTTTTTATTGTTTTTCTCTTATATTTCTCTTTATTTTTTTTCCACGTACGACAGCGCTCCTCTACGCGGGTACTATAATATTAATTTTTAACAGAAATCGTGTGGACGGCTGACGGCTGTATGCACATGCATGCAGGAGATGCCCACCGACCATGCAGACAGTCTATACTCTCACGCTATAATATCTGTCGTTTCTTTTTACGTGTATCGTAAGTTTGATTCAATTTATAGAAAATACGACGAAGACTAGGCTAGTTCTTAGTGCCATAAGGTTGAGAAGGGCACTAAGTTTAGCTAGGGCTTTTGTTTTTCCTTTGACCGTACTATAAAGAGGGGTATGAGGTTAGTAGCTTGATCTAGGAGAGTTTAGGAAAGTGGGTATATGCACACTTGTCACAACTAGTCCAAGAGACCTTGCTTTTAGCCCTTGACAAACCCTAGAAATGGTAGGAGCAAAATCCCTTGAGAAACCTCAGCGAAAACGGTTGAAAGAGAGGGAGAAAGAGGCTCCAGACCACTCTGCTAAGTGAGCACCGGACCAAGGAGAGTAGTCCGGTGGTCCATGACTTAGGCAGATTCTCAGCTCGAGGAGCTCCAGACCACCTGTCTGGAAAGCACCGGACCATAGGAGAGTGGTCCGGTGGCTTGGTTCAGAGAGTCAGAAGGCTCCGGACTAGTCCGACGGTTAGTCCGACGGCTAGTCCGACGCCTCAAGATAGGAAGTTTGGTTTATGCAGAGAGCTCCCTGGCTCCGGACCAGAGCGTCGGACCAGGGCACCGGACCAAGGAGAGTGGTCTGGTGGTATGTAAAAGAGAGATAGTTTTTCACTCAGAGAGCACCGAGGCTCCGGACCAGAGCGTCGGACCAGTGCGTCGGACAAGGTAGAGTAGTCCGACGGTGCCTGAGTTTGAAACGTGAGTGAGCTCCAGACCAGTGTGCATGGTCCAGTGGTGTGAGCTCCGGACTAGTCCGGTGGCTACGCAGAGAGAAGAAAAAGTGAAAAACGGTTAGTTTTGGAGGTGGGGACTATTTATAGTTGCCCCCTTGGTCCTTAGAGGACTTCTTGGCCATTGTTTCAGCTGGTGACACCTTGAGAAATCTTTTGGAGAGCCAAGAGTCTAGTGAGGGAGAGATTGGAGAGAGTTCATCTTGTTCTTCCCTCCTAGAGTGATTAGGAGTGACTTGTGTGCATCCATCCACCTTCCTAGCCTTGAGTGGGTCAAGTGAAGGTCTTGTGCTTGTTACTCTTGGTGTTCGACAGCACCTAGACGGTTTGGTGGTGTTCGGAGGAAGTGACCGCCGGGAGATTGTTGGTGGCTCTTCTCCAAGCTCTTGTGATCGGTTGTGGGCGATTCACCGAGCCGGAGTGGCGAAGAATCAGCCCGTAGAGAGCACTCTACCCTTGCGCGGGTAAAGGGGGAGCGATACCTTGCGAGGTGCTCCAACGAGGACTAGGGGGGTGTGTCGACACCTCGATACCTCAGGAAAAAATCGCTGCGTCCATGAGATTTTCTCTTCCCTAGCTCTTTACATTTCCGTCTTGTTGTTACATTTCCTATTAGAATTGCTTAGGTTGTTTTTAATTCCTATGAACTGCTACCGCTTTCTAGTTAGGACACACGGACGGTAGGCACTAGGGGGTGATTGGCATTTGATAGGTTTTCATATTTGCTTTAGAAATTTAAAACAAGCCCAATTCACCCCCCCCCTCTTGGGCATCTTGATCCTTTCAATTGGTATCAGAGCCGTGTTGCTCTAAATTAGGCTTCACCGCCTAGAGCAAGATGTCCCATGAGGATGGACCGCCACCCATGTTCGATGGGGATGACTTTCCTTATTGGAAAGTGCGGATGGAGGCCTACCTTGAGGCTGTGGAGGTCGGCGTTCACAAAGCCGCCATCCAAGGTGGATCGGTGTTCGCCGAGGACCCATACTTTGAGAAGAACAATGCCAAGGCAAAGAATATTCTTTTCTGTGGCATTTGCAAGGATGTGTTCAACCGTGTGCGGAATTGCAAAACTGTGCATGAGATTTGGACGAACATTTGTGCTCTACACGAGGGCACTAAATGTGAAAGAGAAGAGCGCTATCACCTTATCATTGCTAAGTTAAATGTTTTCACCATGCTATCTCATGAAAATGCTAATGAAATGTATTCTCGCTTGAATGTGCTTGTAGAGGAGTTGAATGGCCTTGGACTCTCTCAAATGACACCGGCCGATGTGGTGTGCAAGATACTTTGTGTCCTTCCAATAGACAAGTATAGCCACATCGTTACGGTTCTTCATCAAGGCGATCTCTCCGCAACTACACCAACGCAAGTGTTGGGCAAGATCAATGCTCATGAGATGTACATGAAGATCAATGATGGAACTTCATCATCCTCCAAGAAGAAAGAGAAGGAGGAGAAGAAGGACTTGGCTCTCAAGGCATCCTCCAAGGAGAAGTGCAAGATTCAATATGTCGTTGAGAGTACAAGTGATGATGATGATGAAGACAACATCGCTCTCATGGTGAAGAAGACCACCAAGATGTTGAAGAGGCTAAACAAGAATGGAGTCAAGTTTGACTCAAAGAAGAAGAAATTCTTCACAAGCTCCTCAAGGAAGCCAATCTCCCAAATGAAGTGCTACAATTGCGGCACTCTTGGTCATCTAGCCCATGCGTGTCCCGAAGAGAAGAAAGACAAGTTCAAGAACAACAAGTTCAAGAACTTCAAGAAGAACAAGGGCGGCAATGATGACTCAAGTGATGATAACAAGAAGCAAGACAAGCCATACAAGAAGAAGAAGAACTTCAACTTCCACAAGAAGAAGAAGGATGGCAAAGCTTACATTATGGGTGATTGGCTCACCGACATTGATGATTCAAGCGACTCCTCCGATGATGAGAGTGAAGAAGAGAAGGTGGCCGCTTTGGTAATTGGTTCTTCGATTCCACCGCCATCTCCTCCTTCATCGCCGGGCTCATCCTCTACACACCTATGCCTTATGGCTAAAGGTGACAAGAAGGTACAAAAAGAGGATGATGGTGATGACCTCTCTAGTGATGATAGTGATGATGAAAAAGCACCTTCCTATGATGAACTAATTAAAATTTGCAACAAATATGCTAGCATCATAAGGAAGTACAAGAGTAAAAATGACAAACTTCTTGAAATCAAGGAAAACTTGCATGATAAGCTTGATAACTTGTCTAGTGCTAATGATGATTTGAAGCTTGAGATTAACTCTCACATCTAGCACTAGGGAGCTCAAAGCCTCTCTTAAGCAAGCCAATGAGAAACATGATAAGCTTGAGAGGTCATCCCAAGAGCTCCTCACAAGGTTTAACTTGCTAAAAGATGACTACAATCAAGTGAAAAGTGATCTTGGCACAC
The DNA here is from genome assembly GCA_022036555.1 of Microstegium vimineum. Taxonomy (NCBI): domain Eukaryota; kingdom Viridiplantae; phylum Streptophyta; class Magnoliopsida; order Poales; family Poaceae; genus Microstegium; species Microstegium vimineum. Next base: position 9,404,778 of record CM039130.1, on the reverse strand, counting down.
TAGTTGTAGCAAATGAATTACTTACTCAAGATCTTACACATGTTGCTACTAACCTGTGTGCTAAGTGTGCAAGTGCTACCTCTTGTGATATCGAGCTTGATGATGTGGCTCTTGAGCATAGTGCAAAGTGCAAGGGCAAGAGAGTTGTAGAAGCCGACAAGTATGATGATTATGTGAAGATGAGTGAAGAGAACTCAAAGCTCAAGGAAGAGCTAATCAACCTCAAGGCAAACAAGCCCTTCACCATCAAGCCGGCTCAAGAAGAAGACAAAGATGCTATCACCTTGATCAACTCTCTTCGAGAAGAAATTGCCAAGCTCAAGAATGACAAGACCAAGCTTACAAGTGGCCTTGAAAAGTTCACCAAGGGCCATAATCTTCAAAGTGAGCTTCTAATGAGCACCGTCATGAAGAGTGACAAGACCGGTATTGGGTACAAGGAGAACCAAGTGATGAAGGCCAAGGTCAAGATTGAAGCCAAGAACTACTACAAGAACAAGTACAATGGCTACAATCAAGAGAAGCCAAAGCCGAAGCCTAAGAGGTGCTTTGGATGTGGACAAATTGGTCATCTATCATTTCAATGCAAGACTCCACTTCCCAAGACCTTGCCCAAGCACACTAGGCCATTTGCTCATGATGCTCACTATGTCATCAACAAAGATTCCAAGGGTAGACCACTTGTGGTGTTTCTTGGACCACCAATGAAGAACAAGCCTAGGGTTCTTTGGGTTGCTAAGGAGTTGGTTGACAAGGCAATGGGGCCCCGCACTAAGGGGGTTCCCAAACAACAAGCTTAACCCCAAGTTGCTTGTGTGTAGGTGAACTACAAGACCGGTGGGAGCCATTGGGTAATTGATAGTGGTTGCACTCAACACATGACCGACGACCCCCGGATGTTCACCACACTTGATGAGGATTGTGCAAATCAAGACAAGATTACTTTTGGGGATAATTCAAAGGGCAAAGTTCAAGGCTTAGGCAAAGTGGCTATCTCCCAAGATCAATCAATCTCAAATGTCTTGCTAGTACAATCATTGAGCTTCAACAAAATGATGTCGTAGAGAGGAAAAACTGGACACTCATAACTCTAGCAAGGTCTATGCTTGATGAGTACAACACTCCCGAGAAGTTTTGGGCGGAGGCAATCAACACCGCTTGCTATGCGGCAAACCGTCTCTTCGTCCAAAGGCTATTAAAGAAGACCCCCTATGAGCTTGTCAATGGGAAGAAGCCGGATATTTCATTCTTTCGGGTGTTTGGTTGCAAGGTGTACATCTACAAGAAGCGCCAACACTTGGGTAAATTCCAACGGCGGTGTGACATTGGTTTCCTTGTTGGTTATTCACTTAAATCCAAGGCATACCGTGTATTTAACAAAGCCACCGGCTTAGTTGAAGAAACGTATGACTTGGAGTTTGATGAAACTAATGGCTCCCAAGGAGCGCTTGAGGATATTGATGTAGGTGATGAACCCTTGAGGGAGGCAATGAAGAATATGCCAATTGGTGCTATCAACCCGCAAGAGGTGGAAGAAGTTGAAGATGAAGGAAATCAAGATCCTTCTCCACCTCACACGCCTCAAGTTGATGAAGGAGATCAAGTGAGAGAAGCTCAAGAAGACACTCACATTCCTCAAGATCAAGCCGAGGCCGAAGCAAGCAATGTTGAAGCACCACATCCTCCTCCTCAAGAGACAAATAGAAAATCAACATCCATCCTTCAAGCTCACCCCCATGATCAAATCATAGGGAGTCCATCAAAGGGAGTAATGACTCGCTCTAGACTTGCATCTTATGTTGAACATCACTCGTTTGTTTCCTTTGTTGAGCCTACTAGTGTAGAAGAAGCACTTGCGAATCCGGATTGGGTGAATGCCATGCATGAAGAACTCAACAACTTCACCTGGAACCAAGTGTGGACACTTGAAGAGAAGCCAAAGGATGCAAGAATCATAGGCACCAAGTGGGTGTTTAGGAACAAGCAAGATGATCAAGGCGTGGTTCTGAGGAACAAAGCAAGATTGGTGACAAAGGGGTTTTCTCAAGTAGGACTCGATTTTGGAGAGACCTTTGCTCCGGTTGCAAGACTTGAAGCCATCCGTATCCTTTTGGCGTATGTTTCACATCACAAAATGAAACTCTTTCAAATGGATGTGAAGAGCGCCTTCTTAAATGGTTTCATTAATGAACTTGTTTATGTCTCACAACCTCCCGGGTTTGAAGACCCAAACTTGCCTAATCATGTGTATAGGTTGTCCAAGGCACTCTACGGTTTGAAGCAAGCTCCAAGAGCTTGGTATGAGAGGCTAAGGGACTTCCTAATCAAGAAGGGCTTCAAGATCGGATCGCCGACACTACACTATTCACCAAGAAGCTTAATGGAGAGATCTTTGTTTGCCAAGTATATGTCGATGACATTATATTTGGGTCAACAAACCAAGACCATTGCAAGGAGTTTGGTGACTTGATGTCCAAGGAGTTCGAGATGTCTATGATTGGTGAGCTAACCTTCTTCCTTGGCTTTCAAGTGAAGCAAATGAGAGAAGGGACCTTCATCTCTCAAGAAAAGTACACTTATGATCTACTTAAGAAGTTCAAGATGGAGGATTGCAAGCAAATCAAGACCCCAATGCCAACAAATGGGCATCTCGATCTCGATGAGAGAGGTAAACCAATTGACCAAACTCTTTATCGCTCTATGATCGGTAGTTTACTTTACCTCACCGCATCTAGGCCGGATATCATGTTTAGTGTGTGTATGTGTGCTAGGTTTCAAGCAAACCCTAAGGAGTCGCATCTTTGTGCGGTTAAAAGAATCCTTAGGTACTTAAGGCACACCCCTAGCATGGGTCTTTGGTATCCCAAAGGAGCTCCCTTCCAACTAGTTGGCTATTCCGATTTGGATTACGCCGGGTGTAAGGTTGATAGAAAGAGTACCTCCGCGGTGCCACATGCTAGGAAGATCACTTGTTTCTTGGTCCTCAAAGAAGCAAAACAGTGTGGCATTGTCAACCGCCGAGGCGGAATACATTACCATGGGAGCAAGTTATGCACAAATCTTATACATGACCCAAACACTCTTTGATTACGGCGTGTTTTTAAAAGAAGTTCCACTTTTGTGTGATAATGAAAGCACCGTAAAGCTTGCTAACAACCCGGTTCAACACTCTCGCACCAAGCACATTGATATTCGCCATCACTTTCTTAGAGATCATGTGGCTAGGAAAGACATCACACTAGTTGGAGTTAAGAGCGAAGATCAATTGGCGGATATCTTCACTAAACCACTCGATGAAACAACCTTTTGTAGGTTGAGAAGCGAGTTGAATGTGCTTGATCACTCTAACTTCACTAAAAGATGAGCTTGTGTGAATCATGCATTCATATGTAATATAACATGTTTAATTTGGTAATGCACATAGGCTTGGCTAACGCGGTCAAGATAACCGCCCTCAAAGCGTGTGACAAAGCTTAACCGCGGTTTAAACTTGCAAGCAACCTAGATTCAAATTCCGTTTTGCATTACATATGCATAAGTGTTGCTTCTTCGTTTCTTTTCGGTTAAGTTTGTTGGTCATCATTAGGTTCAACACTTAGGGGGAGCAATTCAACGCTCTAGCTTAAGCTAATACCCCTCTAGTGCCCCTAAGGTGATCCTTGGAGCTTTATTGAACTATTTTCTTATGAAAACTAATTCTAGCCTATGGCAAACTACTTCTAAAATTGAGGGTTTGAGAGATGGTTCTTATGTTAAGTCCAACAAGTGTTCCTCTTTGCTCTTTTGTGTTGGTACTTGGCTAAGAGAAAAGATTGGAGAGAAAAATAGGAAAATTCAGAGCAAAATTAAGCACCGGACCACCCTCCGGACCATTCTACATTGGTCCGACGCAGTGGTCCGACGCCCTGTCCCTCACTGCATAAATCATCTCCAGCAGAAGAATCCATCGGACCAGTGTCCGACGCTTCACCGGACCAATGTCAAGTTGTCTGGTGCCTCTGTCATTCTGATTTGTTCACCGTCGGACCAGTCCGGTGCTCCATCGGACTAGTCCAGTGAGTCGTCCGGCGCAGTAGTCCGGTGGTCAGTTGCTTACTAGATTCCCTTCTCTGGTACCGTCGGACCTCCCGTCGGACCAGCCACCGGACCAAGCGGAGTGGTCCGACGCTTCAAAATTTTGCGATATCCCACCCGCGAACGGCTATGTTTCAGCAGTCTCTCTGTTTTCGTCCGTACGCCATCACCGCCTAGCTCCGCCGCCGCTCTGCCCTAACCTCGCCGTCATGCCCACCTCGCCGCCGGTGAGGCCTCCTCCTAAGCGTCGCCGCCCACTACTGCTGCCCTGCTCACTGCCGAGCAGCTGCACCTCCAGCTCACCGTCGCCGCCGCCTGCCACCACTCCACTCCATCGCCGCCGTGCCGCCGTCCTCCTCCTCGCCGCCGGCGCACTGCTCTGCTCCACCACCGCCCTGCCAAGCTAAGCCACCTAGGGTTTCCCCCCTCCATCTCCATTGCCATTGCAAATTCAAGACCTAGGGTTTGCCCTAACCCTAGGAGGGCTTCACCGTGTTCGTTCTCGAACGAAATCAAGTTTCGACGCGTTCGCCCTCGACCGTTCATCGTCTTCGTCCGCGACCGTTTCGACGTCGTCGACTCCACCACTTCGCTTCTAGGGTATGGATTCACTTTCGATATCGCGTTTTGTCGAGTCGTAAATTGAGTTATGCCCTAGATTCATTCCTTGAATATCTCTTAAGAAATTCAATCCATCTCACTAAATTCAATTGCCAATTGTGATTCGCAGCTGGTATATCCCGTTCGGAAAGTGCTTTGGTACTTGAGATTGCTCTGAATAGCTACGCTTTCTTACCTCAGGTATCATGTCAGATTTCATTCTATCACTTATCTAGATGCTTGCTTCTATACGGTTTCTGATCTCTAGAAGTTATATATGCTTATGTATACCCTGTCTATTCTATCCAGCAGCAGTCAGTGGCAGTTGAACTCGGGGCAAAGCTCGCAAGTAAGGATTGAGGCAAAGCCTCAGAGGTTCAGTCCAGTGGCTTGAAGGCCCCTCTGTCAGTGGTACATTGTCTGATCAGTTGACAGTTGTTACTTGCAGCGATCAGTGTTTCTTGTGACAGAGATCAGTGGTTCTTGAGGCAGTATACTTGTGATCTGTCAGTGGTTGCTTGTCAGTGGGCAGTGATTCTGTGATTATTTTAGTATGACTCGCAGCACTCGTGCTCACGCAGCTGGGTCTGGTGGTGATGCTCCTCCTCCTCCACGTCCTTCTAGAGACAAGGGCAAGAAGCCAGTGGTTGAGAAAGCTAAGAAGAAGAAGCGCAAGCTTACAGAGGCTGAGAAAGCCGAGGCAGTGGCCGATGCAGCGGACCGCGCAAAGCGAGGCGGTCGCCGAGGTACCGTGAGACTCGGCACCCCTCCGCGGGATCTTCCCACTTCTCCTCCAGCTGAGTCACACATTGAGGACATTCCACAGGAGCCAGAGCTTGTCACAGAGGCCCTGGGTACACCGTTGGCACCTAGTTCCTGGGGGCGCTCCACCCACTCCCAGTCTGCTCAGTCACCTCAGTCAGCGGCTCCCACAGCAGCTTCAGCCTCAGTTCACCTCGATCTGAGGAATCTTACAGCGAAGCAAGTGAAGAAGCTCAGATTTGTTGCTTTAGAGAAGTGGTGTCCGGATCAGAGAGACCCCAGAGCCTCACCAGGTTGGCATACACCTCTCATGGAGGATTTCTACCGAGCAGCTCAGTTGACTAGCATTCAGATTCGACCACACAGGGTTTGCTCCTTAGAGAGCATCGTTGAGCTAGCTGGTGAGGAGATCCGCCCGTTCTTGACTTACCAGCCGGGACTCGCCGATTTACTCGGGCGTTCTGGTAACTATATAGAACGATGGGTCAGAGAGTTCTATGCTTCAGTTTGGGTGGATCCAGAGCACAAGTTTGTGCAGTACACCTTCAGAGGAGAGAGGTACATGCTATACTTGACCAGACTCAGAGAGATCTTTCGCTTCCGTCAGCAGGGAGGTGAGTTTGACTTGCACTACGAGTGTTACCGAGGAGCTTCAGTGCCTCGCAGAGCTCGAGGAGGTCGTACTTTGTCAGTGCAGGAGGTGGCTCCTCTGTTCAAGCCACCTTTCTCAGAGGGCTCCAGGCGTAGCACAGCAGAGCTTAGGCCTACTGTCCATAGATTAAACGAGGTGCTTCGTCGTACTCTGCTACCTCGCACGGGGTACAAGGAAGGATTGACCAACATGCAGCAGCTTCTTCTTCAGACCCTAGTATCTCAGACACCATTTGATATTGCAGACTTTCTAGTGTCAGAGATAGAGGATGTGATAGCAGATGGCATGAGGGCCCGACGATAGTTTCCCTATGCTCACTGGATCTCTGCGATTATTGCTATTGAGCTAGAGGGAGCACACCCTGGACTCCGTGCTCTATTGGATCAGTCGCCTACTTCTTTCCCAGATTACAGAGTCCTGGGGTCGTTTGATAGCCGGTTTGGAAACTGGGTCCTCCGTCTTTTCAGAGAGAGGACAGCACCAGCTGATAGAGCAGAGGTTGATGCTCAGGATGAGGCCATTCGTGGTGTTGAGCAACAGGAGCTACATGGTCTAGATACGGGAGCTGATGTGACTCCAGAGGATACTTCTAACAGCTCAGACGTAGACTTCCAGCCGGTTCCACAGATGCCCCCACGGGCGCACGACACTGAGGCTGGCGGCTCTGCCTCTGCCACCGAGACGATGATGCTCAAGCTCCTTGACAGGATGAATGAGCAGCAGAGCTCTCTCGTCACTACAGTTACACAGGTCCAGGAGAGATAGGACGAGATACAGCGACAGTCAGAGGAGCGTCACTTCGAGATGCAGCGACAGATGCTCGCCATGCAGCTAGAGTCCCAGCGACTTCAGTTACAGTCACAGCAGCTGCAGCAGCAGAACATGGCATTTATGGCACACATAATGAAGTGGACTGGCGCTCCTCCTCTAGAGTTCCCTGCAGCTCCATAGATTCAGATGATGAGCACTTCTCAGCCCTCACAGTCAGTTGGGCAGCTTGGAGGGCCCCAGTTCTCAGTAGGACCTTCAGTTGACCCCTCAGTGGCCCCTGCGAGCTCTGCCGGTCAGTCAGTCACTCCCACCCCAGCCATACAGTCCAGTGGACTTCAGGGTGCTGGATTGACCACCCCGTTCCAGTCACCGGCGACTCAGGTGACTCAGTGGTTGGACACCTTTGGACCTACTCAGCAGTTCACCCCTCTCACTACAGGTTTCACTCCACTTACCGCTACGATGGGTGCTACTGCTAGAGATCTGTCAGCGTCCTTCAGTGACATTACCGGTCAGCCGTCCCCCACTGGTCCTCAGATTGTAGCAGAGGTCGAGGCCGAGCTTGTAGCACCGACAGCTGATCAGCACCGCTCCTTAGTAGCTTCCTCAGAGGCTACACACGACAGTCTGGCTCCAGCCGTGTCTACCCCTCCGACAGCTGCAGTCGCTACCGATGCTACAGTTGTCACCTCCACTCCAGTCCAGCCTCAGCAGTCTCCGGTTCTTCAGACTCCAGACGAGTCAGTGCGTGAGGCACCACCGGTCACAGCAGCTCCTGAGGCTCCCGCAGAGACACTAGCACCGGTTACAGCTCCTACTACTTCTCCAGCTACTGCTCCCGAGTCTTCGACCGCAGCAGACCTGTCAGCTTCTGACCCCCAGACCGCTTCACTACCAGCTACCGACACTCAGGGGGAGGATTCAGATGATGAGACCTATCTGGCAGCTTTCAGGGTCCTCGACCGCTCCACGGCTGCTTCCACTCCACCTCCGGACGCTTAGTTTAGGTGTTTCGACGCCAAAGGGGGAGAGGGAGAGTCGAGTAGATGGGCTAGCTTTAGGGGGAGCTAGTAGGACTCATTCTTTTGTTGTGTATAAACTCTAGCATCATGCATCACGTTTACCGTCTTATTGCATTGTATGATATGTGTGATGGTTGAGACTTGATGGTTGTGTGACATGTGTGGACTTTCCTTTTTATATCTCGAGTCACTTGGTTATGCTATATTGCTTCCGCGCTAATCTCTGATCTTTTGGCTATAGCATATCCTTTTTTGAAATCAAGTACTGTGTTCATTTCATATCTATTGTGCTTGTCATGACTTGAATGGTTAGGCATGTACTTGTCTTTCTTATTACTAACCCATGCCTATCTCATGTCAAGTCATGCCTTCTCTTATCAAAATTCACTCATTATTCTCTACTCGAGCTTGTATTGTCGTCAATCACCTAAAAGGGGGAGATTGTAGAATCATGGACCCTTGTGTTTAGGCGATTAACGACAATACTAGATCACTATGACTAACGTGTGTTTTGCAGAGACAAAGTCATTTGTGTTAGGTCATGAGTGATGCGGTTTGAATGGGCTTAATGGATATTCATGCCCCCAAGATGGAAATCGTTTCGGTTGCAAAGGATGGAGATACACGACGAAGACTAGGCTAGTTCTTAGTGCCATAAGGTTGAGAAGGGCACTAAGTTTAGCTAGGGCTTTTGTTTTTCCTTTGACCGTACTATAAAGAGGGGTATGAGGTTAGTAGCTTGATCTAGGAGAGTTTAGGAAAGTGGGTATATGCACACTTGTCACAACTAGTCCAAGAGACCTTGCTTTCAGCCCTTGACAAACCCTAGAAATGGTAGGAGCAAAATCCCTTGAGAAACCTCAGCGAAAACGGTTGAAAGAGAGGGAGAAAGAGGCTCCGGACCACTCTGCTAAGTGAGCACCGGACCAAGGAGAGTAGTCCGGTGCTCCATGACTTAGGCAGATTCTCAGCTCGAGGAGCTCTAGACCACCTGTCTGGAAAGCACCGGACCATAGGAGAGTGGTCCGGTGGCTTGGTTCAGAGAGTCAGAAGGCTCCGAACTAGTCCGACGGTTAGTCCGACGGCTAGTCCAACGCCTCAAGACAGGAAGTTTGGTTTATGCAGAGAGCTCCCTGGCTCCGGACCAGAGCGTCGGACCAGGGCACTGGACCAAGGAGAGTGGTCCGGTGGTATGTAAAAGAGAGATAGTTTTTCACTCAGAGAGCACCGAGGCTCCGGACCAGAGCGTCAGACTAGTGCGTCGGACCAAGCAGAGTAGTCCGACGGTGCCTGAGTTTGAAACATGAGTGAGCTCCGGACCAGTGTGCATGGTCCGGTGGTGTGAGCTCCGGACTAGTCCGGTGGCTACGCAGAGAGAAGAAAAAGTGAAAAACTGCTAGTTTTGGAGGTGGGGACTATTTATAGTTGCCCCCTTGGTCCTTAGAGGACTTCTTGGCCATTGTTTCAGCTGGTGACACCTTGAGAAATCTTTTGGAGAGCCAAGAGTCTAGTGAGGGAGAGATTGGAGAAAGTTCATCTTGTTCTTCCCTCCTAGAGTGATTAGGAGTGATTTGTGTGCATCCATCCACCTTCCTAGCCTTGAGTGGGTCAAGTGAAGGTCTTGTGCTTGTTACTCTTGGTGTTCGACAGCACCTAGACGGTTTGGTGGTGTTCGGAGGAAGTGACCGCCAGGAGATTGTTGGCGGCTCTTCTCCAAGCTCTTGTGATCGGTTGTGGGCGATTCACCGAGCCGGAGTGGCGAAGAATCAGCCCGTAGAGAGCACTCTACCCTTGCGCGGGTAAAGGGGGAGCGATACCTTGCGAGGTGCTCCAACGAGGACTAGGGGGGGTGTGTCGAACCTCGATACCTCGGGAAAAAATCGCTGCGTCCATGAGATTTTCTCTTCCCTAACTCTTTACATTTTCGTCTTGTTGTTACATTTCCTACTAGAATTGCTTAGGTTGTTTTTAATTCCTATGAACTGCTACTGTTTTCTAGTTAGGACACACGGACGGTAGGCACTAGGGGGTGATTGGCATTTGATAGGTTTTCATATTTGCTTTAGAAATTTAAAACAAGCCCAATTCACCCCCCCCCCCCTCTGGGCATCTTGATCCTTTCAGCGTCGCTGCGCCAGTGTCCGGCTCCGACATGAGAGGGAGAAGAGAGAAGGGAGAGCTGACAGGTGGGGTCACCATGTCAGTGGGAGGGGAAAACGTTGACCAGCGGGGCCGTGTCGTCAGCGAGTGAGAGAGAGGGAGGGAGGGAGGCCGCGGCGGACTGGGCCGGTGAAGGGGTCGGCCCATTCAGAAAGAAGAAGGGGGAGGGGAAACAGGCCGGCCGAGTGGGCCTCTGGGCCAGAAGAGAGAGAGGTGAGGTTTTTTTTTCTTTATCTTTTTATTTTCTTTTTCGAACACTTTTCCAATTTGATTTTCAAAGTGATTTTGAAATTCTTTTCAAAGTTTTGCAACTTCAAACAAAGCAAAGAAAATGCAAAGGCATGAGATGCATCACACATGTTGAACCCTAACATGATGATTAATTTTAGTTTTATACATTTAATTCTATGCATCACAAAAAGATTTGAAATTAAACCAAATTAAACTCAAATTCAAATCTAGTTTCTAATTCAAATTTTAGGGTGTACATTGTGATCGTCCTTCTTTCTCAAGAAAATTCACATTGAACGCAGCCCGCTTCTTCTGGCCCTAGCGTCACCGCCTCCGACTCTCTCCATCTCTGCCCTATTGGTCTCCCTTCATTCCCCTCCGGCATCTCGCCAGAGGCTGAAGGGAGTGGAGATCCAACGTTTTTAATAAGTTTTCTATTAGATTGAATTTTAAGGGTTAGGGTTTCTCCATGTCTAGTTTCTTGGTATTGGAGATTTATCTTTTCCTCCTTCTCTCCAGCAATGGTGAGAGGGCGGGGTGAAATCATCTTCTTCATGGCAGATCCATTGAAGATGGGGACGACATCTACGACGTCATCAACTTCATTGGCATGATGACACAGAGACTTTTATTTCCGGATAGCGACGTCAAGGCGCAGACAATGTCGTCACCATGGAATAATTTTCTCCTGTCTCTTCTCTGTTTTGTTGTGGTTATATCTGGCCATGGTGAAGGACTAGGGAGAATAAGTTTTAGATTCGTCTTCCTCATTCTTTGGTGGCAGAAAAAAGAAGAAGGAAGACAAAAGAGAAGTTTCGCAACTCCGCCTATAGGGGTGTTGGTCATCGTTCGTTGGGCATCTTTTGTTGTTGCCGAATATTTGTCTGTGCGGTCATCCATACAAAGCATAAAAAAGGTTTTGTTTTGAGATGTGAAGTTTTTCATAGCGTGGGTATAATTTAGATGAAAATCAGTTTCTAAATATATCTAGTATAATCTAGAGTGTTTGTAACATGTTGATGTACCTAGCTATTATATAATATAATTCTTCGTTTGCCAAAAAAAAAATTCCACACTAGCTACTATAAGGGTAGTCTCAACCCATAAACTAATTATTTCTATGGCTATTGATTAATATGCCAATTAAGAAAAAGTTGATGAGGTATTGTAGTTAATAAAGAGAAATACAATGGTTTCTTATATAGGAAACTATGTCTACACAAGAATCAAGATACAAATAGATGTCATTGGTAAATAATGTGAGAGAAAACATTTAATTGGAAAAAATAATAATTTTAAAGAAACTACATATTCAAAATGTGCTTTCTATGTGTAGTGTCTACTTTGACTTGGTAACTACGAAAAAATCTTATAGTTTCTGGGTTTGTACTGTCCTAATAAAAATATTTCACTGCATGAGAAGCTGCATTGAAAGCCTGTTCTACACAAAAGTGCACAAAAAAATTGCATTCTCATAGGCAATCATGGAGGAATGCATCACATTCAAGTGAGGACGTGAGGTGGACCCCACGATGTTAGGCCGAAACATATATAAGACCCTGGCCAATAATAATTGAGGAGGCCATGTTTGTCTCCTTTTCATTTCATCTCCAAGAAGAATGAATAAAAAGGAGAAAATTCCAGCTCACGTATTTGTTTGTGGTCTAGTATAGTTTGGACTCATCCACCCATACTATTTTCCAGACGGTCATGCATTCAACGAAGATTCTACCTTTTCTTGAGCCGCCCATTTTGATATGATATGAATTAATAAATATAAATATATGTGGGATAGGGCTAGTGTGATGTTTTATTTTCTTCTTATATGAGCAATTGGTGGTAATGGTAATTAACACAGTAAGAAAAACTCTTCTAGGTTTGCTTAGAGAGTGAGTAAAATAATATGGCTGCTATCCATGGAGAAAGTCAACTGAAATAATTACTAGGATACTCGATATGCTTTCTTAATTATACTTACATGGTAACCAATACTCCTACTATAGATAGATATGTTTTTTTAGTTTTATTTCTAGTGAGCATCTCCAAGAGTTTGCCAAATTTTACTTGGCAAATCATGTGATTTGCTAACTCCTAAAACAATATGCCAAGTAAAAAAAAGAGACTCTCTCCAAGAGCTTGCTATTTTGGACTTGGCAAATTAAAAAAAACTGTAAGTTTATCCTTAAATATCATAGATAAATACAATAGTAAAATCATTCTACTAAAAACTATCATATTATTATTCCACTCCATAGATCTACTCATGAGGATTCCAAAAAGTCTTCATTTGTTATTTTACGATTTTTCTATGAATTACTCCAAATATTCAACCATTTAAATGTATATAAAAAAAGATAAAAGAAAAACAGTTTTGCATCGGGAACCCTGAACTTCTCAGAAATCAAATAAGTCCAGATATGTAAACTCTTCTCTCTGGCACTTTTATAAAGTGAACACAATAAAGGATTTCTGTTTACTAGATGATCCTTCCATTTCAATCTCCCGACGTGCGAAGTCGTATACACGCGCGCATATATGCGTCGGGGGAAAAATTTGCCAAGTTTCTATTTTTGTCAAGTTAGTATACCAAACTGTTGCAAGATGTTTTTTTATATTTTACCAAAAAATTATGGATATCAAGTTAATTTGACAAACTCTTAGAGTGCGAAGTCGTATACATGCGCGCATATATGCGTGTCGAGGGGAAAATTTGTCAAGTTTCTATTTTTACCAAGTTAGGATACCAAACTGTTGGAAGATGTTTTTTTATATTTTACCAAAAAATTATGGATATCAAGTTAATTTGACAAACTCTTAGAGTGTGAAGTCATATACATCAGGGGGAAAATTTGTCAAGTTTCTATTTTTGCCAAGTTAAGATATCAAACTGTTGGAAGATGTTTTTTTTTCATATTTTACTAAAAATTTATTGATATCAAGTTAATTTGACAAACTCTTTGAGATGCTCGACTACTGTTGCTGAAAAATATTGCTAACCACAGATATCTCATGTACCTGCTAGCACGTGTGTCATCAACAATGGTCGTTTGAAAGTGATTTTCTTTCATAAAAAAAATCATCACTTTCTTGCACGCCAAATTAAACGCTATACCGATATGAAGAAATTCTGCAATGACTTTTAATTATGTGGCAAGATTGAATTTTTACCGGGCAAAATTTAAGCACTAATTATTATTTGTGTTCCTATAAGTTGTTAGCTTGGAGCTCTCCATTGAATGCTAGGGTCGGTACTGATAACAGTAGTATGTCCGAGTACCTCGAAGATACATTGAACCTACGTGCATCGCTTTTATAAAGCATTGCTGGTAAAAAACAACTAAAGTCGAATGCTGAAAGATCATTTAAAATGCTAGAAAAGACAATGCCTGCGTTGTTGAAATTCAAAAAAAAACCTACATCAAATAATATATTTTTCTTTACAGAAGTACTAATAAGGATATAATCTGTGCTCATCGTGGAGTCCTTTTCCCTCGATTTTAGAGGTAAATTCAAATTCAAATCGAGGCAATGATATAATGTTCTCAGGCCAGGCGATTTTAAATTTATTTTTTTGGGAGAGAAAAAAAAAGGAGTTGGTTATTCTTATTTAGACCTCCACTACCAATTGCACTTATCTCACGCTTCCAAAATCCATAATTGACATGATTCATCCGTGAAGGTAGCTTCGCCTCAAAGAGAAACGACCATCAGTTGGCTGAAAAAATATCCTTTGCCTGACCCCGGGTCAGTCAGTTGGTTCCAACTGCACTTTCGGAAAAGCGCAGAGATTCCTCCCACTCGGCCAGGGGGGCATTACTGGAATGGAACTGATGATGCTTGAGCTCAGCGCACATTAGTCTACAGTCCACACATGTGGGCCGTGTGAACCGAAAGAGTATTAAAAGTGATCACTTGTAATTAAGATAAACAATTCCAGGGGAACTGATTCTGCTTGTGTTGCCTGTACAATTTTATTCATTTACATTGAAGATGGTGTTGAGAGGTGCAGAATGGCTCGTACTAAAGTTGAGATTCAGTCTGATGAGATCTGCCCCCATTCCGCTCTTTTTTTTTATTATTCTTGGAAGATAGAGCAAAAAATAATAAAATAAATGTGACCTAACATAAATTTTAACTGAAGCAATAACTAGAAATAGTAAGAGAATAAAGAGAGCTACCTCACTTCAGTTCCGTGTGCCAAAACAAAGATCTGCTGAATAAATAATCATAATTCTAACTTAGGCCAAAAGTTAATCACGCACAAACCCAAAAGAATGGCATTGCCAAGAGCAATCATAAAATATAAAGCTCAGAACTAAAATAAGCATAATCATTTTTTTCTAAAAAAAACATTACTCTCCCACATATATGCCTATTTAAAAGTAGCACAACAAATGTTTTTTTACATTACTTTTCATTTTAAAACATTTTGATAGAGCCAAACTAGGAGTACACCATAGAGATTTTGTTTAGATGTATCAATCATAGCTCCAATACAAGTCCAATGGCTATAAACTTATAAAAATCTAACCTCTCGTGGTGGTACATAACATGTCACATTGCAATAAACATAGGAAACTACTCTCTCCGTCCCAAGATAATTGTTGTTCTCGCTTCTCAAGAAATAACTTTGAGTAATTTTATGTAAAGAACATTATTAATATTTATGATACACAATTAATATCATTAGATAAATTGTTGAATACTATATCTCACATAGATGTCTATTTAAAAGTAGCATAATAAAAAAAATATTATTTTTCATTTTCAAAAGGTTTGATAAAGCCAAACTGTACCATAGAGATATTTATTCAGATGTATCAATGGTAGCTCTAATATAAGTCCAATGCCATAACTCATAAAAAAACTGTACATAACACGTCACGTCGCAATAAACATAAAATACTCCGTTACAATCCAAATCAATCAGCCACGCCATCTAAACCGCCAAAGTCCCTATAACCCGGCGTCCTACTAACCCATCACGCATCGGCACATGGCACCCTGGTGCACGCAGCATGGTGCACCTAGCAATTTGGGCGGCATGATGGACGAACAGAAACAACCCACGGAGCCCACAAGGGCCACTGACAGCCACCCAAGACCAGTCTAGTAAAGATTCCCTTCACCTTTCTCCCATCATCATTTCATCTGGAGCCATTCTGAAACCACCTCCCTAGGCCTACCCCATGCCATGGACAAGGAGAATTACCAAAACGCCCCCGTGTGGAGTTTACCGAAATGCCCTCGGCCTGGCATTAAATAAGCCGCCCCGGCTCACCTGATCCCCTCCCCCTTCCCTCTCCTCCGCCTCCGATTGAGCGGCTCACCTTCTTCCCCAGCCAGCACGAGCAAGCTCGCTGCAATCTCTCTAGAGATTTCAGCTCGGTTCTCCTCCAGAGGTCGAGCAGACCAGCCTCCTCCGACCGAAGCTCTGCCCAGTTCGCCAGTCCAGGAACTGCTGCGGTTCTTGGCAGATCTCGTCCCAAGATCCAAACTTGCGTGTTGGGGTTCTCCGGGGTTCCTTGCGCTGGAGGGGGGTTTCTTTCTCGCCGGCCATGGTTTGGCTGGGAAGCAGCACCACGTTGATGCCAAATCTCTGAGCTTTATGAAGATCGCCACTCACCTGCGCCGCTCCTGCTTCCTCCACTCCTTCTCGGTTGTCTTCCTCTACTGGTTTTATGTGATCTCATAACTTGCCCTCCCTTGGATCCGCCTCCTCTCCCCGCCGCCGTTCTGTCCCCTCTTCTCCCTTCTCCCTTCCTTCTCTCTTGCTTCAATCGCCGAATAATAATCGCACTAGCAGCAGCGGCAGCGGTAGAGGATCTTTTGGAGGTAAGCTAGACCTAGACCAGTCGATCGGTATCCATGTCGTCGTCGTCACTGTCGCCGTCGTCGGCGACGGGGAGGACGTCGGGGTCGGACGGGGACTCGCCGGCGGCGGACACGCACAGGCGCGAGAAGCGTCGGCTGTCGAACCGCGAGTCGGCGCGGCGGTCGCGGCTGCGGAAGCAGCAGCACCTGGACGAGCTGGTGCAGGAGGTGGCGCGGCTGCAGGCCGAGAACGCGCGCGTGGCGGCCCGCGCCGCCGACATCGCGTCCCAGTACGCGCGCGTCGAGCAGGACAACACCGTGCTCCGCGCCCGCGCCGCCGAGCTCGGCGACCGCCTCCGCTCCGTCAACGAGGTGCTCCGTGTCGTCGAGGACTTCAGCGGCGTCGCCATGGACATCCAGGACGAGATGCCCGCTGACGACCCGCTGCTCCGCCCCTGGCAGCTGCCTTACCCGGCCGCCGCCATGCCCATCGGCGCCCCGCACATGCTCCACTACTGATGAATGATTGCTTTGGGCTGGTTGGCAACAAAGACAAGAAGAAGAGAATTGGCTGCGTCTAGCTCAACACATGATCACATTCACCATCTACTACATGGCTGCTTTGAGAATTACATAGACTCTACTACCTGCTGCTGTGTTAAAATCTACCTCTACCTCCTGGTTTCTTCAATAATTGTTGCTGTTCTGTTCTGTTGTGTTCTGTCTGTCTGTCAGTGTGTATGAGAGATGATGCTCATCTTATGCTATGTGAGACTTAATTATGTGTCTGGTTGTACTTTCTGTCTTGTAATGTTATATGAATAATAAAGTGTTACTTAATCTCCTACAGCAGTTAAGTGTTTCCTGCTTCAGATCTGATGATGTTTCACCTCAATTTTTCTATATGGTTAACTTATTCAACTAGCAAGCAAGTACTAACTCCATAAAAACATCTTCTCATGGAGTTTATTGAGGTGCCAACTTCACTTCACATGATTATGTGTTACTTATGAAATAGCAAAAGTTTAAATATTTCATGACTCACAAAAGCAGTGAGTTCATATCAGACCTCAAAGCAAGCAGAAAGGCATCAAAACAACTTGAGTGCAAAGTAACACATCTAAAGCGATCAAATCAAAAGGGCATACGCATATCTTCTGTTGCAAAGCTCCTCGTGGGATCCTGTCTGCTGACAGCTCCCTCTCGTATGTTGCTCGCCGACCTATTTCCTTGGCAACGAAGCAGTAAAAGAACAAATCTTCCATCAGAAAAATACAAAATACATGTGACAAGATGCATTATTGCATCCGAATGCATCATTGTCTTCATTTTCTTTGCCTAGTCACAGTCCCTTAGTTTGGTCCAGAGCACCACAATGCTTTCCTCTGTTCCAAATTGTAAAAGATATATACTCTAATATCTACAACATTAAATTAATTTAATTCAATCAATGATGAAGTATGGCTTGATTGCGTATTTATTTGATAGCACAGATGTTAATATCTTTTCTATAAACCTACTTATACTAAAGTTATAAGAGCTTAATCTGGAACTACTGAAAGTCTAAACCAATCTCATTTTCGAACTGCGGAAGTATATATATATATATATATATATATATATATATATATATATATATATATATATATATATATATACATTTAAAAAGGAGTAATAAGCAATTGTTTAACACCTGTCATGTGACCGAAGCAAAGCTGAACTTGTATGCAAAATTGAACTTGCATCAGACGATGGAGTCACTACATCTATTACGATTGCGAAAACGACGGTGAAATGCATAGGAAAACCTTTAAAACTTACCTTGACCGAACCAATGACGCTATCAAATAAAAGGTCACCAGCTGAGCGTGCAACATGTCAAGATTTTTAGTGCATCACCCACTCAAAAGCTATGGCAAAACACAAGTTTGGGACGGCCTGTTAGGTAACCACGATCCAATCACATAAATCGTAACATAAAGTTGAACACAATTACTCGCTAAGATCACATAAACATATGTAAAGGTATATCAGATGTTTGGTATGACATGAGGAAGGAAATTCAACAAAATCTCGTGTTCTCAAATGGTTATGCTTATTTTCAAGACCAAATCTCCACAGCATTCACTTTGTCATGCTCTCCAGAGAGTTTTCAAAACAACTGGGGAAAAAATTTCAGATTTGACATGTGGGAACTACTCCTCGACGACGACGCTGATCTGGCCCTTGTCAAGCATGTCGTAGAAGGATCTAGTCTTCCTCTGCTCGTTCCAGTGGTGCATCTTCCACATACCTCCCGCAATCAGACCCAGGGTTAGTCCAATGAAGATCTCCTTCACCACGCTCGGGCCCTTGAGGGTGGCATGTGCAACCCTGCCACCTGCCATTTGCTTGCTTGTTGAGGTCAGACGTCAAGTGCCTGAAGTGAAAGGAATGGAGATTCTGTGAGCTGATACGTGGGTGCAACAGGCAGACAGCATATCTGCACTAAGGTAGAAAGATACTCTTAATAAATGCAGACATGTGCATACAGCATCACATTTTGGCCCTTTCAAATTCTATGATTAGTCAAACCTACAAGAGGCTAAGGTGATATTTATATAGCAAAATTGGACCCAAAATTGTATAGTAATGACGTATTATGAAGAATCACCCACAAATATGCAGAGACATAAGCCTCGCAAAGCCAACAGGGTATTCAGAAATAGTGGAGGGATCTATTGTTCAACAGAACCCTCCACGAAAATCACCACTAAAACTCAAAAGAGTCAACACTCCATTGTTGCATTTGCATCCTAAATTGACCTATTCACTACAAAACATTTCTTAACGATTAGGGCAGAAATAGAAAATGACAACTTAAACACTTCCAGCATTGGTCTCAATCATTGCTTCTTCGACCAAAAACAAATGTACAGCACGTACCCTTCACCTAACCTGGCACTCGCTCCCAAAACATAGCCATCATAGTCAAACAAATCCACAAAATGCTGCAAAGCAAATTAGTTGGACGAATTTCCTTATCACCCAACAAAGAATCAAGGTAACAATATCAACATCCTAGCATCTGCAATAGCGAGAGCTGAAACTATCCGCTACCTAACAAGCATACATCAAACCAGACAGACAATAAGCTATGAGGTTACCATGCTGATTTTCAATTTGATGCAAATGTTAGATGTTACACACACCCAACAAAGACCAATAAGCATGCTCACAAAAACTCCAAGCAGAAACAACAGGTAGCTCACTTTGACCCAAGTGGTTGTCAGACATGCTCCAAAATACTCCCTTGATCACAAGTCTAATGATTTCTAGTGTTTGGTTTTACGACAATTTACCGGAGAGAAAAGACGTGTATCCCTCAATCCAACAACTAAATCACCAGTAATGCAAATGAATCCTCCCTAATCAGGTAACAAATACCATATATGACAGCGTTATAATTGTGCCTATTCAGGTGGATTACACCAAATGCCCTTGTATTTGTGGACAAAATCCAATTAGCTGCAGTAAAAAATAAACAGCAGATTGACTTATTTGTCAAATAGACAACAACAGACTGCTAACAAAAGGTAAAACCAAAAGCTACAGAAATATGAGGCACACTTGAGACTTCAGTGAGTTTGCACTGAGAGCAGATTGTTCTTTGGGGTAGGAATGGACTGGAAGATAGCTATGATACACATACATAAGTTAGAATACAAATAAATTCAATTAATCTACAGGTAGTACCATAGAAGCTCATGTAAAGTGCCTAGGGTCTGGACTACACAACGCCAAGAAACTTTACCAAAGTGTTTACAGGCTAGCATCAGCAGGCAATTTCAATATTAATTCATTAATAACTCCTCCAAAGAATACAATGTCATAGCTCATAGTTCAGTATAATAAATAGAAGTGCCTATGCATTTATAGTGTAGCAAAAGCAATGAAGCAATGCAATAACCGAGTTCTAGGAGTACAATGAAGAGGTAATCTACAGCAGCATCCATACCACAGCACCTGGTGTGATGTACTCATGTGCCAATACTCATTCCTAAATATCATGTATCCTAGAAGCTAGTAGATGGAAATGGAAAGCAACAGGAAGCTCATAAGACCTAATAACATGTGATGAAGTGAAAGAACCACCACACATTGGAGTAAATCTTGGGCTTAGGATAGAGGCTAAAGTCCATCCACGAACTGGAAATTGTGCAAGAAGATTGAAACATGAAGATCCACATTGCAAAGCTTTAAACATCAGTCAATGTCACAAGAACATAGGCTTAAGAGATGAACAGTCAACTTAAATATATGCTAGCTTAGACGCCTAGGCCTGAAAATCTAATTCGTAACAGCTACCATCAGTCAATGCCACAAGAACATAGGCTTAAGAGAACGCATCATTTAGAGGTAGTACTAATGCAGCCTGATTCCCAACCCAACCTATGAAGGCAATACAACATAAACATGGCCTTAAAACCATGTCTACTGGTTAATTTCCTATGCAAAGCAGAGAACCCTCGGTTCATTCAGGCTATGGATGAACACAGAAATACTGAAACGTGAAGTACATATGACAACAGTCAATGTACATTTTTCCAATTGCTACATTCAGAACATGTGATGTGCTCATGTGCATCACAAAACAAACACCTAGTACCTGAGAGGCTACACGTCCACACATGACAAAGGTTAATGCTAAGCAAGAAGAGAAAAACTTGTGTTAGGTTAGAGGTACCCTGGTCCCAGCTTAAGGAGCTGAACAGCATCCAAATCACGGATACGAACAATGCAAAGCTTTGCCAACATGAAAACATGGTAGACCAGAAAATGTCATAAAGATGTCGGTTATGCCTCTGCGCTATCTAGATGCAACAGAAAATGCAGCCGGATCCTCAAATCCAGTTTATTAACATCAGTAACAACTGAAATCCCCGTGAAATTGATTCAAAATACCCTATTTGCATTCGAGCCCATCCCCGCTGAACTCGGATCCTAAAGCAAACCACAGAAACTGAATAGAGGACATCATTACACAGCAAAAGAAATAGCTTTGCATATACAGTAGACGGTATTTTCCCTGCAACAACCACCATATCTTTTTTACACCACCAGCATCCCTCTCGCAGCTCAGGCCAAAAGACACCGGTGCATAAGAATAATACTGTACACCAGAACTGTTCGCCGCGGACTTGATCGGTATACCACCATTCCCATCACTCCACGGCAGACGACCCTTTGCATCCCTTCATCCAACACAAGCACAGGAACCAGAAGCAGAGACGGCCGCCGTATCCGCACTCCGGCCAAGCTATCGACACGACGACCTAGCCCCGTCGCCTTACACACCCTCGACACCCACACCGAAACGGATCCGCCGCTCGAACCCAGCGCGCCGGCGCCGACGGTGAGCCAGATCCGAACGGCCACGAAAACGTGAGCAGGCGCGTAGGAGGCGTAGGATCAGGCGCCGGGAAAGGAAATAAGGATATGGGGTACGGTGGAGTGGAGGGGAGGGGAGCTCACCACGCCGGAGATGGAGGGGACCTGCGCCGCCGCCGAGAGAGAGAGAGGAACCGGAGAGCCGCCCCAAATTCGATCCGTGTGGGGTGGCGTTTTTGCGGGGACGCCCTTTAAAAGCCGCCTATTCGCGAGCGAGTGGCCTTCGGTGGTCTGGGCGTCCAGCGCTGACTATGACCGGCTCCAGCAGAGTTTTTTATTTTTATTTTTCCTGAAACTGGGCGAATTTATTCCATACTTGCTGATAATTCATCAGCAACAGCTACATGTATGCTTAGTGAACATTGCACGAAATGGGCTTCTCTTCTTCTACATTACATAAGCCTAAAACAGCGAGCTCGTGAGCTGCTCTATTACAACCTTGGGGTTTAGAACACACAATGAAAATTAAAGAAATTTGCCTCGGCAAGGATACCCAAAACTACGGCTCCTCTGCCGTTTTAATTTTCTAGATGAGGTTAGCCGGAGCCAAAAGCGTTTTGCTCGCAGCGATGACCTGTTCTGCTGAAGTTTAGCCCCGGCCCCGGAGTCCGAAGATCGGTGCAGGCGTGCGCAAAACCCAGAATGACATTTTTTTCATGGAACCGAGAGATTAAATAAATGGTGAAAGTTGTGTTTCAGAAAACGGCTCTGAACCCTTTATTTTTTACTGTAAAATTGACTTCTCAAATCGTTTGGTAAGACTCCTCAGAAGGAGTGAATAGAAGCGGTGTCAAACAAACCCTAAGTCCAAACATCAAATGATTTTATAGGCTTGAGTTGCTTGATCTGCAATAAAAAATAGAAGCCGTTTGTTTTCTGAGCACTCAAGCTCACACTTCCTGGAATTTGTTTACCAAAGATGATAGAAAATTCAAGTCATCACAACAATTAAACAATTCTCCTCTGGGCATCTGAGTTGGTTCCATTGGTACTAAAAGGCAAGTGCATTTTCCTCTCAACCTACGGCAGATCGTTCGTCACACCAGAGCAAGAGTACTTCGAGAAAAATTGCTCGCACGCCTACGTTTCAAGAATGCTGCATCATTCTTGCTGTAGACATTTCAAGCAAATGTTACTGTCTCAAACTTGTTTCCTTTACTAATATACTGACAAACTTTTACCTTCGTAATCATCCTATATAATTAGCACTGCAAAATGATAGTCTCAACCTACTTTACAAGGAGCCTCTACTGTACGATCCATGGGATAGTTATTAATACATACTGTAATATATAGTGTTTCTCGGTTGCCACTGCGCCTCCAAAAGTGTGCTTTTTCTACATCAGACATAATTATTGGAGGCATGTCAAGTCAAGTAGCATAAGCTGGAAAATCATGTAGCTCATCCTGATCGGGGATTATCGAAATTTGCCCTTCTTTTGGAAGCGAGTCATCCTCCGCACTGGATTCTGCTTTCCCAGGCAACTCATTGCAGTGGATGGAGAGGGTTCGTTTTTCTTGCTGGAACAATCTGCAGGCAGAACAAAGATAAGTGAGCTTAGAAACTGCAAAGATAGAAATTACTGGGAGAAATTACTAGGAGAATGCTAGCACTTACGGGTTCTTGCAAAGCATCGGACTTTGAATTGTTAAAACATATTTGCAGGAAGAGATCTCCTTGATTGAACTAATCAGTACAGTAGGCTCCGAGCAGACAAATCTAACCTGTGGGACAACAAAGGCAGGGTGTGCACAGTCAAATGCACTGACATGGTGATTATGTGCTTTATATTGTATTCCTTTCTCACCTCTGTCTCCCGGGGAATATCTGTGAGATCACATACAGTCCCATTTGTATACAAGTGAACATGATACCTGAAACAAACCAGGAACAGAATATATTCATTCAAGACTGAGGAACATATATTGTGTTGTTTCTCTTCCCACTGTCAGGATAGTTCAGTGCAGAACCTCTTAGATATATCGTTCACGTGATGGTCATCGTCAGCTAACTCAGAGGTGCTATTTTCATGGTATGCAGCAGTCGCGTCATCATCGAATTCCCCTAGAACAAATTCTTGGATAACCTTCAACAAAAGTGACACAATTTACAAAGCAATGCTTTAGCTCTAGCAACTTTTGATTGCATATGTGGTAATGCCAATAAAACTGAAGCTATGGTTACTATTATTCAAAGTAAAGGCAAAGTATATTCTTTTTCCCACATTGTAACTAAGTACAGAACTTGCTTCTCCGTTTGAAGCTAGCAATTCTTGCACTGGAACATCCCAAGATTTATGGATAGACAGAATAACAAAAAAAATGCTATGATTACAGGCCTGGGAAACAAACACAAATTTATTGAAGGGGAAAAAACTCTTACCTTATCATCGTCTACATGGGCCTGTCTGATTTTCCCATGATAACAGAATTCATACGACCACCAACCTTCGTGCTGTGCCAAAATAAATGATAATCAGTTTTTTAGGCATTGCTTACCAGGCACACATGTACATCACTGAAAATACACTGTGCATGCCCATGCATAAGAAAGAATTATATGCTCACCCTGTACAAACACTGATCCTTGAGAACCTCAAGTAACTCATCTGGCTCCTTTGGCTTAATTCTCCTTTCACTTTCTATTATAACATTAGTTGCATTCTGCGGGAGCATTGACTTCATGGTTTTAGTTTCCTCAACTGGTAGAAAGCACTTATAACGTTTCCCCTCATGATTAGCCATTGGTACCGATTCCTGACCATTCTCCTGTTGAATAAACCATAATCATCTCTAGTTAGGGTAAAAGGGATTATGTTTGAAATATGCCAAGCAGTAATCTCCAGAGTAAAAATGTAAAATGCAAAATTCAAATACGTTTTTTCTTCTGAAAGCGTGAAATTCACACAATTTAGCATAAAAATGGTAAGTTCACATTGCCTGATTTATAGTCAATTGTCTTTCACAGCTAATAACCAAATGATTTATATTTATATCAATAAGACAATAAGCATTCGAAAATTGCCGCTAAACTTTAAGTAGTTTCAATTACAGTTCACTAGAACCTAATACCAAAGCCAAGCAAGCTAACCCAACCTCACTCAATCTTTGGAGAAATAGCTTCTTTTAATTTTGTTTTAGTGTTTCTTTCCTTTGGGCCTTGATGCCTTGTATTTATGTACATAAACAATCTTTCATTTAATGGAAAAGAAAAAAAAAATAGGTAGGGGACTCCCCTGCTGTTTCGGTCAGAAAAAAAAAATACTCATACAACCAGTCATGACCACACAACCAGCAATGAAATTGAGTAAGAACAAAAGAAAGCTCTTGCTTTGATACAAACAAGGATCGAAAGGACAAACCCATTAGAAATTTTACCGGATGGAACGGTGAATCAACAGGATGAAATTCGACGCGGTACCTTGGCTCACGTGAACTCCGCCCAAATGGTAGACCTGACGATCAACACCCAGTTAAGTTCGCCTCCAGCACATATCAGTGTTGAACAAAGGAAACCTAGGAGCAAGCAAGACTATCAAACCAGCCCTCTACCATAGGCGCACTTAAAGACAGTCTTTTGAACCACACCACTAAAGGCCGCTAGATCTGGGCAAGAATTTATAGTATGGGTACTAGCAGCTAGGTTACCGCCAACATCGACTTATAGCCTTTGGATTTTTTATTCGACAAGAGAAGCCATCAAGAGACATCGACGAAGCGTGTGGGGATGGGGGGGATTCAATGGCACTGGTGAGATCCAGAGCAGCCCCACGGCGCTCACCTGAAGTGGTGAAGATCTGGTCGTTTGCTACAGCACCAACGACCAGGAGGAAGAGCAGCGCGGATACCCGGCCTGTGAAGCCCATCAAAAACGGCAGTTGGGCTTTCGCACCTCCCTTTGTGATCCCTATCGTGATGAGTTCTCGTAGCGTCAGCGTATTCACAGTGAAGTTGAGCCCCAGAGTCTGAAGATCAGTGTGGGCGGGCGCAGAACCTAGAATGATCTGCAAAGTGCAAAGTTATTGTGTTTACAGGCTAGCATCAGCAGGCAAATTCATATTAAGTCATTAATAAACAACTCAAAAGGATACAATGTCATAGCTGACAGTTCAGTAAAATGGAAGTTCAGATGGACGCATATATAGTGTAGCGAAAGCAATGCAACAATCTAATCCTAAGAGAACAATGAAGGGGCAATCTAAATCAGCATTTGTACCACAGCACCTGGTGGGATGTACTCATGTACACCAATGCTTACTCCTAAATATAATGTATCCTAGAAGCAACATGGAAATGGAAAGCAACAGTAAGTTGATAAAACCTTCTAATAACATGTGATAAAGTGAAAGAGACTCCACATATTGGAGTAAGTCCCAGGTCTAGGATAGAGGCTAAATTCTGTCACACACACTGGAAATTGTCTAAGAAGATTAAGACATGAAGATCCACATTGCAAAGCTTTAAACATAGAGTTGAAGATAAACAGTCAACCGGTACCTACACCAGAAAATCCAATACATAACAGCTCCCATCAGTCGATGACACAATAACAGAGGCTTCGAGTATGCATCAGTTGGAAGTAGTATTAAATGCAGCCAGATTCCCAACCCAACCTATAATGGTAATAAAACATAAACATGCCCTTAAAACCATGTCTAGTACTCCATCCGTTCCAAAGTATAAGTCACTTTGACTTTTATGGTACGTCCATTTTGCTATGTATCTAGATAGCAAAATAGATGTACCAAAAAATTCAAAGGGCTTATAATTTGGAACGGAGGGAGTAGAGTAGTTGTTTTCGTATGCAAAGAAGAAAATATTTGATTCATTCAAGTCATGGATGAACATAGAAATACTGAGTAGTGATGAACACATAGCAGTCAATGTACGTTTATCTATTGCTGCATCTAGATTGTGTGGTGTGCTCATGTACATCATGAAACGAACACCTAGTACCTGAGGCTGAGAGGCTACACGCATCAAAGGCACCTAGAAGATTACACCCATCAGACAAACTTGTGCTAGGTTAGAGACACCCTGGTCCCAAGCTTAATAAGGAGCTAAAGAGCATCCAAATCACGAATACGAACAATGCAAAACCTTTGTCAACATGAAAACATGGTCGATCAGAAAATGTCACAAAGATGTAGGTTATGCCTCTGCGCCATCTAGAGGCAACGGCAAATGCAGCCGGATCCCCAAATCCAGTTTATTAACATCAGTAACAACTGTAATCCCCATGAAGTTAATTCAAAATACCCTATTTGCATTCGAGCCCATCCCTGCTGAACTCGGATCCTAGGAACCAGAAACAGAGACGGCCGCCATATCAGCACCCGCCAAGCTATCGACACCACGACCTATCCCCCTCGCCTTACACGCCCTCGATACCCACACAGAAACGGATCCGCCGCGCGAACCCAGATCCGAACGACCAAAAAAATACGCGAGCAGGAGCGTAGTGGTGTAGGATCAGGCGCCGGGAAAGGAACTGGGGTACTGTGGAGGTGAGAGAGGAGGGGGAGGGGAGAGCTCACCACGACGGAGATGGAGGGGGACCTGCGCCGCCGCGAATTCTCGAGCGTCTGGGGCTCTCGGCGTCTGCCCCGTCTGGCGCTGACTCTGACAGGGAGTTTACGTCTTTGATGTATATAGTCTACTGTGTACGACTTCGCTCCCCTCGTATAGAAAAAAAAAATACCTTGTATAACTTTAGTAAAAGTTAATTAAACAATTATAAATGTGAATAAATTTATCAGACATATTAAGATCTATACATAAAAAAGATATACTATAAAATTATATTACATGATAAATTGAATTTACTAATTTAATACCATAATATTGATATTTTTTATATAAATTTAATCGAACTTACAACAGTTTAAGTTTGCTCAATCTATATATATGATATTTTTCAAGATGGATATAAGCGTACTACGTCTATGTAGATCCAGTCCACTAATCACATCAGCTCGGCTTGACTGCCGTTGAATGCCTGAATCTCATAACTTTTGTTGTATAGGTAGGCTCAGGTCAAAAGAAACAAAAACAATTTCTTTGATGAGGAATGATGTTGTATGCTGATGAAGGAACTCCTATAGCTATCGAACGCTTTGAAGGTAACTTAGGGTTCAATTAACTGGTGCTAGTAAATAGTTGGGGCTAAAAGTTAGCTCAAATTATCAGAATTCCATTAGCTAGTTGGCTAACAACTACTTTCTTCGTTTTGAAACATAGTGTGGTATGATTTTAAAAAGTTGTATTAAAATATAATGCATTTGTATACGATACTCGTGCTCATATTTTGACAAAAGTTTATTAAAAGGAAAAAACATAATTTAAGAGGAAATTGCTTGATTAGTTTAAATCCACAGGTACATGTGTTAAAATTCATTATATTACAAGATGGGATAGTTATAAACTTGGCTAATAATTAGTCCAATACATCTAAACAAGATCTGAAACCAAAGTGGAGTACCAATATGTTTGCATTGAATTTTTTTGTCTTATATATGTAAACTCATTGCTTCTCCAGAACAGTGTAGATCTTTCTTTCTTTTGCTGGACTAGTGTCACTTGGTGCAATTGCAGCGTTAATTCCAGCTAAATAATTCTATATAAATAAATTATCTAATATAGACATAAAAGGGCATTTGGTCTAGTGGTATGATTCTCGCTTAGGGTGCGAGAGGTCCCGAGTTCAATTCTCGGAATGCCCCATGCTGTGTGCATCTATTTTATTTGTCCTTTTTCTAATTTCCTCATTAGCTGCAATAGGCATTTCATGGTTTGGTTTCCCTTTCCAACCATGAGCTCTATGAACAGATGAACAAACAACTTGCAAAAACTTATTATGCTCTTTATTATTATTATTATTATTGTATACATGAGCGTACGATCCAGTATCTCTACAACAAACCAACCTTTTTCTCAAAGAACTAAAAACAGAACACTCATTGTGGGGTAATTCTCTAGTCACAGATTCAGTAAAATATCTTCTACATCTCTAACCACAAATCTACATGTAGATATCCATTTGTATACATTTGCAGGCAGACGCCGATTGCATCCTTTATATTTAGAACTCAGTGCAAATGCACATCATCATGGTGAATCATCATGCCTTATTTCCAGCCATAGATGTCGATGGCAACAACACAAAACTCACACCATCATGTTCCGGAGTCCTATCAAGTATTTCCTTGGACGGCCTTGTAGCACTTGAGGCTGCAGAGGGGGAGGTTCAGCTTGGAGTGCCTGTACTTGTAGTCGTTTGTGCACGATGGCCCAGCGCATTTCTCCCGTGGAGGAGGGTAGCTGCTCGCCACAGAGAGAAGTAGATGAGATGCCGTAAAGTCATGGCTTTAGCACAATTTTGGGCAAAGCATGCAAAGGATGTGAAGATGACCTGTGCGGCTTGGAGTCAAAGATGCTGGGGAGGCCTACTGCATGTGGAAATGAAATAACGGTTCCGGTGGGTCCCATGACCCAGCGGACTGAGTTTGCCGCGATATTTTGTGCTCTGGTAGCTCGCTCCTGTATTAAGAAAATGCTTTTTAAGCAAGGTTCTAATGCTAGTAATAATAGAACACCAATGGGCACAACAGATCAAGACCGAATGATGCATCGAACCTTCTCTTCTCGCTCCTTTTGCTTCCTCTCCTCTTTCTTCTTGTCAGAGTCCATTCCCAATATTTTCCTTATAGCTTCCGCCTGCAAAAATCAAACATAGCTGATAACTCCTGGGAACCGAAACATGTCAATATTGATTGAGAATGTGAGAAAAGATTTTTCTCCTACCTCACTTTCTTTAGTGGCTTTTTCCACTTGCATCCTGCGTCGCTGAGCAGCTTCAGCCTTCTTTGCAATCATTTCCTCTTCAGAAAGCTTGTCCTTCTTGCCTGGTCCAACAGATATATGTTTCAAATGCATTCAACAGACGATCAAAGTTGGATGTTTTAATCAAATTGAACGGCACAAAACAACGGCAAAGGATAGTATGTACTTCTCGAAGGAGCTGGAGGTAGACCATCAGGGAACTCAACAGTACTGCTGCTGCTGCCATCCATCCATGATTGAAGGGCACGGCGACGTGTTGTGAGAGGTTCACTTCTAACATTGACAGGCGATTCAATCGCTGTTTTTTGTTCGGTATCTTCGACGTCAGGCTCACTGTCTGAGGTTGGTTCTTCTTCAGTATTATCATCATCAGCTGATTCTCTAGATCTTTTCTTGCCTGATCGGGAAGTAACAAACTCATTAACAGCCTCATACACCTTGTTCCTGTTTTTCCCTTTCTTTGAGGCACTCTTCTTAGAGCTATTTCCTTTGCTCTTAGGCTCACGAGTACCACCCCAATCTTCAGGAGTTACAATATTGCTTGTATCATAGTCCTCATCAAATTCATTGTCCACAGATTTCTTAGCAAGCCTCCTACTCTTCCGGACAGGATCTGAAGAAGGTTCTCTCTGCACTTTCCCTGCTTGCTCCTGCACCGTTGTTTCTTCAGTTGACCGCTCCTTTCGGGCTTTCTTGTCTCGTGAAGAGGTTGATCTGTCAGAATCTTTTGCGCCTTCGTTCTACAAGCAGTTCAACCTTTCAAATCAGTTGCCAATTGTGTATAGCAATCTTGAAGTAAACAAAATAAGATATTTTCTAAGGACACATATTCATGCTAAGCCTATAATGTTGAGGAAAATCTCAGCAAGTTTGTCTCTGTGTTAGCAAAAGCAGCTAGTTTTCCATTTGATCCCAAAAGGTGGCTGGTTAGTCTTTTCCCACAACCAGAATTGGTGCAAATGCAAGCACAATACAAGGAGATGAAAACATAATTCAAAGCACTCACCAGATGGCCATGCTTTTGCTGGTGCCGCGAATCTACAGGCCGTGGAGGCTTCGCAGGCAACGTATCAGGGTTCGGTTTCGTACGAATCTTGAGCTTCACCTTCCCCAGCTTCTCACCACCCAGCGACGAACCGCGGTTCCCCTCAGGGGCATGCGCACCATGGCTGCTACCCTCGCTCTTCCTGGAGCCACCAGCCACGGCGGCCTCGGAACGCAGCCGGATGCTGCCCTTGGTCGCGCGCTCCGGCGACGGAGCGTTCAGGAGAAACTCACGCCTACCGTTGCCCCCGTCGGGGCCGGTGGCGTTCTCGTCCGAAGTCAACAGCAGCCTCCTCGGCCCGCTCCTGGACGACGCCGACGGCGAAGGAGGAGAGGCGTTGCCCCGCTGCTCCGCGGCAGGGCCGCCCTCCGGCCTCGGCCGCCGCGCCGCGTTGCTCCGTCGCCTCTTCATGTGTGCCGCGTCGAATCCGGAGCCCTCGCCGCCTTCCATCTGACCGGAATCTGGACGCGAGGGGAAAGGCGGGGAGAGGCCGTGAGTTCGTTGGCCACCAAATTCGTCAGAGGAAAATACTGCAGAGCGTGTAGAATGCAGATTAGGAACCCGGAATTGGAACGAGACGAACCTGATACGAGTAGGGTCACGGAAGGATCCGAGACGCTCCGGCGAGGGTTACGTGACCTCTGCCGCCGCCGCTGGCGGAGGAGGTCCGAGAAGAGGGAAGGGTCGTTTGGATTCGTACGGCGAAGTGGGTAACGGAGGGGGCAGAATATAATTTCCAGTATATTTTTACTTTAATACCTGTGCTTATCGAAAATTCAGAAACAACCTTTGCACTTTCGCAACACAAGAATTTTTTTTTTTCAAATACGAATAAACAGTTAAGAAGCTAGCATGTAACGAATGGAGAGATATTTATGGAGAAAATAAAATTTCAGTAAGCTCTTAAAAAAGTTAATCATAAGAGTTCATCTGGAAACCATAGGTTGAAAATATGTGCTCTCCAAGTATAACCACACAGCTACATAAAGAGAGTATCAGCTCACATGTTTGCATTTATTATATTTATTACTTAGTTATAGAAATAATTTATGCATTTGTTAGGTGTCTTATTCATTTGTGTGGGTTTACATCACGTACGAGCGGCATTTTATCTACAGTATATTTTAGGTTGTTCAAATAGTATCATATGATGTTCTTTCTAATTATCTTCTATTCCATCCCTTTAATTTTTATTTTCCCTTATGCTTTGTTCTATATTTTATTAATTTTCTATTAATGTTTTGTTATATTATGTTATCTGTTTGTTTCTATATATTTCTCTACGGTCTTAGAATGATATTCATTTGAACTATTTTTTCTAGAATATAATAAATTTCTCACGTTTCATTTGGTGTTCCATGATATATTATTTATTGCTCTCATAGTATTTTGAGATGTTCCTCGATATATTCTAAAATTTTCAAAGTATTCATGTCTCATATATGTTATATTTATGCAATGGTTGTGTAATGCCTATGACATATTATGTAGTGTATTTTGGATTGTTAATATACTATTAATATGATGTTCCACAGCCATGATGCATTTTGAACTGTTCACATGGTACACATGAAATAACTTTGTTGAATTTTAGCTTGTTAATGTAGTATTTATGTGTGATGGTCAATGGATTATTTCAATGTTTCGGTGGTACATATTAGATGTTCTCTCTCTTTTTTTACAACTAGACACGACTAATTCATTTGAACGTAGAATTGTATTTTCTAAAATTTGGAGTATTATTGTCCTAAATTTAGAATATCTTTCTTGTGAAGACAAAATATTGTTTCTTGATGCTAGAATATTGCCTTGATTAATAGAAAGAAAATGATCTATGTCCATGATCAAAATGCTCATTAGCAAAACATGAGATTTTGTTTTGAAGGTTTCATAGTAATTAGAATTTAATTTAGAAGCTCAATTTGTTAACTACAATTTCTTATTAAGTTATAGAAATATTTAGGACAACGATGATGTCAACAATTTTTTCACTCCTCTAGAGTTACGTGTGGTAGAATAAAAGATCTCTTGTGGCCATCTCTTGTGGAATGATTCCTTTTTGAAGAACTGTTATTTTTGGAGAGTCTCTAAAACTAGGATTTCAGATCGGACTATTACAGAAACTCTAACATGATCAAATTTTCCATCCATGTTGCCGTCAGTCAACAATCAGTTCTTCGTGAAGGTATACGTAGAAGGAAAGAAGAGGAGGAAAAAAAGAAAACGAAATCAAGAAAGAAGGTACTGCAACATTACAACCGGAATGCTTGCACTAACTACATCTTCTTCCTGGATATCCATGGATACACAAGTTTGTTGCATGAGTGAAGCTTCTCTGATGCGTGGAGGGTTAATTAATATTATAATGTGGGGCAGTATATGTTGTTGATGTTGTTGCCTAGGAGCCCCTAGCACATGCACAGCTATGGATGATGACCGAACGATATATATACCGCCGATCTAGCGCAAGCCGGCGGCGGTGGCGATGGCGAGGCAGTTGCTGGAGAGCTTGGCGAGCTCAGCGTCATCCTTGGCCATGACCGGCGTGAGCTCCTCACGCTCCTCGAATCCCTGGTCGCAGGTGTCGACGTCGGTGCGCACGGTGTCGAGCATGGTGCCCGTGGTGTCGCGGTCGCCGCCGGCGAGGGCCTTGTCGGCCTGGTCGAGGCTGTATGCGATGTCGTCGAACGACTCCACGCAGTCGTGCAGCGGGTTGCGCGCCAACGGCTGCGTCTTGGGGTCGTTGGCGAGAAAGGCCGCCGCGGCCTTGGCCTGGGCGGCCTTGGCGCGCACGGCGCCCATCGCCAGCCGCAGCACGCCGGCGCCGTCCAGCCGCTTCCCGCCGGGCAGCTGCGGCTGCGGCTGCTTCGCGATGGACGACATGCACAGGTCCGGGTAGTCCGTCTTCAGGCACAGGCTCCTCACGATGTCGGCGCCCGGCGCGATCGGCGTCGGTTTCGGCGGCGCCGGCGCCGGCGTGGGCTTCGGCTTCGGCTTCGATGGCGCCGCCTTGCCCGGCGCCCCTGGCTTGGTGTGGCCTCCAGGCTTGCGCGGAACGCAGGCGGTGCTGGCCGGTGCTGGTGCCATTGCGGCGGCGAGGAGGAGGACAAGGAGGCCGCAGGCGAGGAGCGGCGGCGGCGGCGGCGTCATGGCGAAGGGGACGGGGGAGAAATGGAGGGTAGAGTTTGATTAGGGTCTGGGGTAAATAGAAGGAGATCGTGGTCAGTTAATAATTGATTTATGTTAATTCTGTTTATTTACTTAATGAGTTAATTTATTTGAATGTGAGGGAAAGGAGGGGATTGGCTGGCTGCATTTTCCCGGGAAAAGTGGCAGCAATGGTAGCCAGTGAGAAAATAGCAGGGGCGAAAAATAGCAAATCATGAGTGGTGATGATAAGCTGCTATCTGTTTCTGAATTTGATTTTCTGAAATATTACCAAATAATTACAGTGGAACTAAATAAATTGAACTGGGCTACGGTTATTGATGACCAATATATAGAATGTATGAATTGATTTGGAATGTTTGATGAGCAGAGGAAATCGGGTAGATTTATTTGCCAAACGGAGTCTTGAAGTTTTCAATGCAGACTTCATAGGACAACTAGGTCGAAGCAAATAGGCAGTTTCATCTCTGTGCGTTGTAGACTTGTAGTCCAATAGGCGCACATAGGGAAAAGTTTGACGCGTTGAATGAACTAGCACAGTACAAGCGCTCCGCTGCGTGCACCTGTGGTACGTGAAAAAGAAAATAAAATAAAAAAATGAATAGAAAAAAGATATCATAGTACAAACGCTCCATCACGTGCTACAACGCACGTAGAAAGCAAAAACAAAGGAAAACAAGAGCCGAGCAAAAAAAGGATAAATAGTTTTGAAAATAAGAAATAGTTTTTTTAAAAAAAAATCTATAAAAATTAAAAAGTGTGAAAAAACGCGTTAGCAACAATGTCAATTGGTAAAAGGAAAGGGAAAAAAATAGAAACCATCGTTGTTTCTGTTGTTTTGTTCTTCGGGCCTGTTTGGTACAGCTGTTTTTTGTTGTCAAACACCTCTTTTCAAAACAGCTTCACCTATAAAGATATTTTTCTTCCTCTCTCACAATATTTGAAGTTGG
The DNA here is from genome assembly GCA_022036555.1 of Microstegium vimineum. Lineage (NCBI taxonomy): Eukaryota > Viridiplantae > Streptophyta > Magnoliopsida > Poales > Poaceae > Microstegium > Microstegium vimineum. The sequence continues at coordinate 9,370,257 of CM039130.1, read as the reverse complement.
GTGAAGCTGAAAATAGTAGCTTATCACAGTTTTCTCTCCCTTTTCTCTCTCATATCCATGCATAAAGTTGTTGGTGAAGTTGTTTAAATATTTTTTTCAAAATAGCTCAGCTTCACCTAGAGAGTTGCTCGTGAAGCTATTTTCTAAAAAAAACAGCTTCACTAGTGAAGTAGAGCTGTACCAAACAGACCCTTTAATTACCTGACGTACGTGTGCTTTATTCAGGTAACTGGGTGGATGTTCTTCAGTTATACATACACAGTCTGAACAAGTTTACATGAAAGGATGCTTATTTGGTTGTAGTAGAACGTACAGTGAAATGATATGCTCAAAGTTGAGCCTGAACATGAAAACACGTACATCTTATAACAGAAGAAATTCACAATCTGAATTTTACAAGATGAGTTACTTGAATTGAAGACAGCATACAAACAATTAGTTAAGCACCGGAAAATTAGGGTCATATACATGCAAAAACAAGATTATGCTATGCAATTATGCATAAGCATCCGTGTGATCTAGTCTAAGACGCCTACGAACTAACTAGTAGAGAGTTTCTTCTTCTTGTTGGCTTCTTGATAATCCAGACATGCCTGCTTCCACGTGCGAGTGACGACGAACTCGAACGGGATGCCGAGCGCCTTGAGCTCCTCCGGGGAGATGATCTGATCGGGCAGCGCCGACTTCTCCACCTCCTCCAGCATCTGCCGGAACGCCTCCCTTTCTGCTGCGCGCGCCGCAAGCTTCTTCTTCTCCTCCTCCTCCGGTCGCCGCTCTGCTGCTGCTGCTGCTGCTGGTGCCTCCGCTGGTCGCTGCTTCTTGTTGGGAACTCCCGTAGCGATCTGGTGGTTCTTGGCCGCTGCGCGCTGCACCGGGCGCTCCTGCTGCTTCGAATTCGCTGCTGGTGCCGTCTTTGTCTGAGCCTGATGACACGCCGGCGTCGCCTGGGTTGCAGTTGCAGTTGCAGGCTTGGATTGCGACGTGGTGCTCTTTGCTGCTGCCGACGACTTGTTGTTCTCGGCAGCGGTGGAGCGGGGCAAGAGCTTGGCTCTCTTGAGCAGACCTTGGAGGGCGACGAGCTCCTTGTCCATCCGTACCCGCAGCGCTGACGCAGGGTCGACGGCGACGTGCTCGAAGCCGGCGTCGTCGTGGCGGCCACGCTTCCGAGCAAGCGCCTCGGACTCGGTGGCGCGGGCCGGCTCCACCCCAGCTTTGTGGCCCGAAGTCGCGGCCGGAGCCATCGCCGCGGCGGCAACGCCCCGCTTGCAGTCGAGGAATGCGGTGGCGGCGAAGCCTGCTGGAGCGGCGGCGCGGGGGGCGAGGCTGCACATGGTGGCGATCGAAGGAAGAGAGGCAGGCAGGTGGTGGGCGGATGGGATGGGATGGGATGGGATCGGCGGCGAGATGATGGATGGGGGCGCCGTATTTATCACCCGGGCAGGGCAGGGCAGGGGCAGCACCGGCCGCCCGGCGAGAGTTTGTCGACTTGGAGTCGAAGTCGGGCAGCGGGACGCGGTTTCGCTGCTCCGATCGGTTTTGGATCGCGAACGCCGCATGCAAGAAGAGGCTCGCCAACTGCAACCAAACGAACCGCCATGCATGCTTGCTTTGGTGCGTGCGTGTGCTCAACGCCGCTATGCATTGCATGCTACCTAATCGGAATCGGGGAATCCCATCGGTGAAACCAAAACGGAAATATAGAATAATGCCGGAAATGAAACAATCTGATCAAAAATACTAATGATATTTCAAATCACAGACAGTAAACAAGAGGAGAGTTTGATTTATCTCTCTGAACTAATCGCCGAATTTACAATACCTCCGCGAACACACACATTATTAATTTCCAAATCAAAGGCAGGTAAGATACCCCCATCGGTACGTCATTTTCAAATTGGGGGTTTTGGGTGGTCAGGAGCCCACGTGTCAGGTGGTCTTTATTATTTTTTTTTCACAGATTACGGGGTGATTGGTTGCACCAGAAAGCCATCCTGAACCGCATCCTAGCATCGCTAGGTGCATTTGGTCCTGATTGGATGCCTGTGTCGTATCATTTTCCTGCTCCGTCGTTCATCTTCACCCCTCCATCACGCATGACTCTATCTTCTCGATTCTCACTTCCCTCGTGATGCAGGACGGTTTGATGCACCCATAGTACAGAGATCCATGTGTCATACACTCAAAATTTTCATCCATGCATGCAACCAAACAAAATCTCATCTCGTACTGAACCAATAATAAAATCAACAAACGCGACTATGTGCACAATTTAAGCATGCACCTCACCATCCTGAACCGGTTCTCCATCCCGGCTTCTCGTCACCAAGGCAACCAATCACCCCCTACGGTACATATACCGATATACGTACCTCGAACTCTATCAACAAATAATTACTTTTTTCATATAAAGTTTGTTGAGTACAGACTTTATAGTTAACAATTTTTTAATAAGATATTTTAATCGGTCACATATTCATTTTACGTTGTCACACTTGAATTCTAATGTTTATTTTTTTTCAAATGATCAAGAAAGTTGATATGATCTATACTAAAGTTGTCGGTCTCAATACGATCTACAAATTTGTTGTTGACAATTTTTTTGTTTGAGATCATTTAGATGCTTTAAGTATCTATTTTTTTAAGTTCTGGTTTCAAAACTTATGGTTTCTTTTTCAATTTTCAATTGACCTTAGATGTTGATGTGGTATATACCAAAGTTGTAGCTTTAAATGTGATTTAAATCTATGTAGTTGACAATATTTTTCTGAGGTCATTTAGATGTCCAAATAATTATTTTAATTTCAAAGATTTTAAAATTCATTTTTTTAAAAAAAATTGTTGAATGAACTCATACATTGACATAGTCTATACCAAAGTTACAGATCTCAGTGCAATCAATAACTATTTGAAAACCTTTTTATTTGATATCAATCAATGATTTAAAAATATCTAAGAAATAAATGGCTCAGATCTATTCGAGGCATGCATTACTTTCTAGTAAGCAAAGGAAGCACATAGTTCCAAAGATCCATTCATTTAGGCAATGTAAAGCACAAAATAAAGATACGTGAGAGAGTAGTATAGCAAAGCTATTGCCACTGCCAGGTGCAACAAGGTCTGTTGTACTCACTCCATTCCAAATTATATCGTCTTGTTCGCTTGGCTTATCAGTCATGATACAATGTTCATAACAAAACAACATCAATCGGCTTATCAGCCATAGAAATAACCAACCGAGATTCCAAGAATCTTGAAGAGTCAAAACATCTTAAGACCTCACCTTACAAATACTCATTTGATTTTAATAATATAAACTTTTCTCCACTTCTCATCTAGGTCCACAAGCTTTTTTTTCGCTTAGCTGGATCCATGAACTTTTTTCCACTTCTCATCTAGGTCCATGAACTTTTTTTACCTCATCTAGGTCCATGAACTTTTCCCATTTCTCACCTAGGTCCACAGCTGGCCATATAAGACTCTACTGTCTAAGTAAGTGACTGTTGATGTGGCATCACATGCATTTAATTTCAAAAACTGATTGAAAATTTAAAAAATTGCATAAATCTACTTTTGTTAGACTCCACATGAATTGATCTATGTAGGCATGTAATATTCTTATAGTAACTATGTTTTATTATCACCCATAAAATCTTAGCTTCGAATTAAATGTTTAGTAGACTAACTATTTATTAACTATTAAACAAGCATAAATCTAGGTAAATCAATAACTCATACATGCTCCACTAAAGCTGATTTTTTTACCATTGCTCAAGCATACAATAGCCTAACATAAAAATTTCACCACGATTGTAGCACACGAGCTGCAGTTTTGAATTCAACACAGAAATACATAGGTCTACATAGATTTATAGCTACAACAACAAAAAATAAAACATATTATATTATATTATATTATATTATATTATATTATATTATATTATATATCTATTGCATAGATCTATTCACGTGGAATCTAATAAAACTAGATTTTTCTTTTTTACATTTGTTTGTGATTCTATACAATTTTTCAGAGTATCAACTAGTTTTTGAAATTTAAAAAAGACCATATGACACAACATTAGCGGCCAAGCAGGCAGCAGAGTTCTATGTGGCTTGTTGTGGACCTAACTGAGAAGTGGGTAAAAGTTTATGGACTCAGATGAGAGAAAAAAAGTTCATGGACCTAGATGAGAAGTTAAGAAAAGTTCATGGACCCAAATGAGCGAAAAAAAGTTCATGGACCTAGGTGAGAAGTGGGCAAAAATTTAAGGACCCATAATGCAATTCACTCTATACAATATATTCTAAGACTTTATAATAATTGACAATATTTGGTCCAGACTTTGAAGGGCTCACGTTCTATTCTCGTACTAATTCAGTATGAAAAAGTCAGGAATGCTGTACAGAGAATCTTTGTGGTGGCTGGATATCTAAACTTAGATTCAATTATAACCAAATTTCATATTTGCAGTAATGGGCAGGGTATCTAACTGAATATTTTTATTATTTAATTAACTACTATGATTCACAGAAAAAAAATTGATTATTCGTTTTTAGTGTTAGAATGTACACTTAAGGCTCAGAAAAAGCCTCAGATTCCTTCACCTTCCACTGTGCTATGCAAACTTCAGATGATATCTTATCCTTTTTTGGATTTTGACAAATTTCTTGAACAGTTGTTTTATATAATTATAAATTAAAAAAAGTTGTTGAAAAGTTGTCTTCTATACCAAGGATATATATAATCAGTTATCTGTGTAGTTTGCCACATGCTGAAAATTTTTGTGACAACGACCTATATTCTTTGGGTGAGCCACCTGTGTGGTCTTCGTGCTTCTGCTACTAGAAACACATGCCGATGCAGTGTTGCCTACTGATTCGTGATTCCTTTGGCAGGATCTACTCAAGCTGGACAAGTTTGGTTCTCGGACTAGCACAACCTCACCGTACATCACTAGACTGAGCATGTTTACCTTGCCAGCGCTAGCGAGCCGAATTCACTTGCTTGAAGAAGCAAGCAAAAACTCAGTCGTGTCCCAAGGAAGTCTCACCCAGCAACCAAACGGTCGTGTCTCTCTGATTTCTAACTCAACGAGGCTATACAATACTCGTCAAGATAACCAAACTTACCATAAATTTTGCACAATTATATGTGCTTATCCACTATCCTTATCCATTTATAATTTGCAGGGTCCACTGTTGGCCCTACTATAAGGTTTGTCTTTTAAGCTTCTTTATTGCATGAAAACTCCCGAAGAAGATAGTGAATTAGATGTTCCTGGCCCATGGTGAAATAGATGGAAGAATTATTCAGGAACTTTTTTTAATATCATCTGTGTACCACCTTGTTACATAGGCTGCAATTTTAGTTTTTAAAATAATATTCCTTTATTTATCTGAAAAAGATAAAATATTTGAGATAATACTCCATCCGTCCAAAAAACCAAGCAACTATGGGTTGCGCGTCAGAAAAAATATTTCACGCTTACCAAATTTTCAGTAAATAGTATTCATATTTATGACTCTAAATTAATTTATTATAAAAATATATTTCGTAATTAAATCTAATGATATTTATTTGATATCATAAATACTGATGCACTTCATCAGAAATGAGAAAAGTTCAGTTGAAATGCACTGCACAAGTAGCTCTAAGATGAGGTAATGAAAAAACAGAATTAATTGGTGCTGTCCAGGTTATAACCAACTACGCCACAGCACCAGTGTGACGGCAATTAACTCAGTTAGTTACAGAAACATCGGGCTTTACATTAACCACAACCATTGTAAAATTTCTCTAACCACTTAACAAGGAACCAAAATGACAGTGCATCCACTAAAAGATACAGTTACATATTTGTGGCATCAGAGAGGAATGCTGAGGGTTAGATTTTATTAATTTCGTGCTACTGTTGGCTGTTAATGTTGTTCTACATCAGCTATAACAAGCAACGATTAAACAGATCAAATATGTGCTGTACAGGTGGGGAGATGAATGAGTACGCAAATTGAATTCTGCGCACGGCTGAGACTAAGAGGAGCAAATGCTTCTATCCTAGGTGTATATTGTATTGAGCAAATGCTTCTATCCTAAGTGTATCTTGTATTGAACCTAAATGTCACCACATATCTTAATATCATCATAAGGGTATTGCAGATATGACAAGCACCACCAGCCAAGTAGGCGCCTGCAGTTTTCTTGGCTGTGTTGGGGAATATCTTGCCTCATCTACTACCTGCAAGATGTGATGTAACATCTTATTACGAGTTTAGGACTGATTATATTTTATGTTTGGACATTAATAGTAGGTGTTTCCGTTTTAGATAACAGCTAAACTGAAAATCATGGATGCAAATATCTTGCCAGAGAATAAGAATCCCATGTTAACTAAGCTTCAAATACTTTTGATCCCAGATTTCTTAATAAAGTAAAAGCATAGATACAGAAATCAATACTTACATTGCCTGAACTTGATAAAGGGGATCAAACATGAATAGTTCCCTCTGCTCATCTGTTGGATTTGTTAACCACCGACAGAACATCCATGCTGCCCCAGCAACTGATGACACAGACAGAATCGCCAAGAAGCCAAAATGGGAGACATCGTTCGCAATTATAGCCATAGCAAGCATGACTAACTCTGCAAGGCTTGCAATTGAAACCTCCATTCCTCCAATTAGATTTGCTTTTGAAGCAGGAACACCTGTTTGGACGATTTGAGTCCCCACAACATCATAAGACATGTGCCCCAACCGAGACAATGCCTGCAGATTAACACAGAATAGATAGGATTACTCTGTAGCGTTCAACTAAGTTCTATTGAAAGGGGAAAGATGAAGTGAAGATTTCAGTCTTACAATGGATGCTAGGAATATAAGTAGAGGTGTCGTTTGTGAAATTGAACCAGCCCAATACACCGTGAGCGCAACTGACAAGAGTGAAGCTTGAAATATCAATCCAGCAGCTCCCGCCTGTTATAACATTAGCCGTTTGCATGAACTGTGAAAGAAATTTTGGCAAAACCAACAAGGTAGATGTACTACTGATAGATATGTACAATTAGGAAAGTGTATATCAGGCAAATCTAGACTTGTACATATCTATCAACTACCTTTAGAATTCCAACTCTTTTCACCAGGCTTGAGGAGATGAATGTTGCAACAAGGCCCATGATAGAGCACAGTCCACAGAAAGCACCAACAACGGATGGACTGATACCTGTTTAAAATTGATAGATATAGTCTTGTAGAGAGCCTTTTAAGGTAGTCGTATAGATTTGAACCAGAGAAGTGAAACCTACCACGATGCATCAATAATGCAGTCATTATGGCACCTGGAGCAAGTGCAACATTGAAATTTAGGAACACGGTAGCTGCACTTGCAGGTAGAACTGTTTGCTGCTTATACTCATTCCAACCATGTTTGATAGCACTCAAGCTATTTTGCACTGAAGATTAATCAAACTGTTAGACCATACAACAAAGTAAAATTAACTAGCTAATCATATCAAAGTTCCTCACCTATCCTGCGTACATCTAAAAGATCAGTACAAATAGATTCATCAGTGGCGGTTCTAGAAGAATCAAGTGCATGGCACGAAACTCTATTGATTACTTGACCCAACATGACCTGAAATTGAAAATACCATATAGCACTGTGAGTACACTACGTCTGGCTACCCTATTCAAGTTTTAGGAGTGATGATAAATGCGGTTTACCAGGACAGGGAAACTGCATATCATTAGACCACAAGCAATCTTCAAACAGGTCACGGGATGGTATCTGGACAGAAGAAGGCCAAAAAGCGAAGCACCAACTGTCTGCAGTCATCCCAATAAAGATCATTATGTCCACTCAAAACAGGATATCATGTTCAACTATTTGCAACCAACAAATAGAAAATAAGATTGATCAATCATCAGCCTTGTTGTGTGCTGAAGTATCAATGAAGTAAGATGATTTATATGCAAGTATAAGAGAGAAAAATCACACCTCACAAACTAGATCAAGTCGATTGAGCACAGCGTTAGCTTGAGCTAATGCAACAGGCCTGTGTGTTCCTGCTAACTTCACAGAGAAAAGAATTTTAAGGAAAGAAGTTGATCAAAGACAACAACAAGCAAGTCATTCTGAAATCTCAATTTTATTTTAAGATAACAAACTTTTCCATTTACACTGATCAAGGTTCTTTTTTTTCGCCAACATGCAATTTGTGTGCATTTCATTAAGAGGGAAAAGAGTAACAGATACAAAGCTGCTGGTGTTCAAATCAAGCGGCTTGGAGTGCGAGACGCAAGCCCAGCCAGTTGTTCAACCACCCAACAACACGACACATAGACAACAGTCTCCAACAGTATGGGGATTAGCAACCTTACCAACACAACCCAGTCGCGCTCCATGGAAACTCCTAGTGCCAATCCTGCAAGCCTTTCGATAGCTCCAGCCACCACTAGTACAATGAACCAAGGTCTTAGAACCACAGCTGTTGTAGAAGCATGGCTCAGGTTTCTTAGAGCATAGATGACAGTTGCAGCTGATATCAACTGAGTGGCTACCTGCAAGATCAGATTCCATAAAGAACTAGCATCAATTAAAGAACATGGCAACCTGTCCTTTTTTTTCCAAACATAAGAAACTAGAAGATAAAGGACATGCACCTGCACAGCATTCAATGCTGTGTACATGGGTATTCGAGGGAAATGATCCATAAGTTTGCCAACTATTGGAGCCCCAATAAATACTGAAAGCTGGAGATTATCGATCTAATTAGACTACTGTACAGAAGGTTTATCTTTAATTAATTGCAGTGGTAAGTACCTTCGTGAAGAAACCAACAACAGCCACAGGCAATAGGTTTGAATGAAGAATAGCCAGTGCAGCAGGCCAAGCAAAATTCCACAGTTGTTCCACCAGGTTACCAAATAAGTAACTAGCATATAGAGCTGCATCAATGTTGTATGATGTTTAAAGGATATTTAAGTTCCATGACAGAAAGATCTTAACATAAAAAAAAAAGAATCCATAGGGGTAGAATACTGCTATTTCTCCTTCTACAAGCCCTTGAAATTTCTAATCAACTACCCATAAGGGCTTATTTGGATGCCCATGTATCCACCTCAATCCATGGAGTGGTTTGGTGACACCAAGCCACTCCAACACACATGGAATGAGGTGGATACATGGGCGTCCAAACAAGACGTAACATGGATCTTTGTTCTTTAAAAAAATTTGCAGCATATTTGCAGAACTTATACAGTGTAAACAGGAACCAGATGCTACCATAGAGGCGATCCTTCGACTTTTGCTTCTGTGGTCACAAATTCTTCTAGTTTCATAGTAAACTTTTGAGTTTCTCTGTACCGGTCTGGCGATGGTAATCAAGGATTACCGTTTGGTTTGTACTTTGAAAACACTCTACTTCCTCTTAATGAAATACTCCCTCCGTATCATAATTAGATGACGTTTTGGACAAGCTTCGAGTCAAACATTGGGAATATAAATCATCAATAACTTTTAAGTTGTTGAGATTCCAAATGTGAAAATCATATGAATAGATTTGTCTTGAAAAATACTTTCATAAAAGTATACACATATCATTATTCCATAAACATTTTTATAAAAACAAGAGGTCAAAGTTGTGTTTGGGAGACCGTGTCGCTGTCCAAAACGTCATCTAATTAGGATAGAGAGGGAGTATGTACCTTGTGGTACGATCGAGAAAAAACAATAGAGGCAATCCTGAAAAATTCCCTTACCATATAGTCCAGCAGGATGAGCAGGAGTGGATGCCAAAGTATGTTGCTCTCCTTCAGACAAGACCTGTATTATAAAAAAAATTACAAAAGGACAAAAGAAACCATTTGACAAAGAACATCCATAGGGAAGGAAGATCCATACCGGCAACTCTTCAAAATCAGAAGGACAGGAAGCCCTATCATGCAGCGGAAAAGGACTAGAATCTAGAACATCCCCTCGAAGATTAACAACCGGAATGGAGCATCTTGATGGCAATGATGGGTGATCATCGAAAGTTTCTTCTTTATTTACAGTACTAACATCAACCTCAATGTCTGTAACGTAACACTTTGGGACAAAATTGTGTACCCTGGCAAACACACACATACAACATGTTAGTGATCAACATAATCTTAAATGATGGAAATTTCAGAGAGAAATTTTAACACAAGAAAACAGCATCATGAGCTCAACCAGCTGGACACCGAATGCTATTACAGTGTTTCTAGTCAATTAATCTCTCACGCCCCCACCGGATTCAATGCTGAACACCATCTATACCGACAGGAAAACTTATAAACGCAGGACAACAATATATAGCTTTCGTCTCCATAACCATCTGGCTAGACCGGCCAGCCACACAAAGGAAAAAGTAGCAAAAGATATAAAGGAGCCAGAAGCCCAGCATCCACAACAGTCCCAAAAAATAGCCATAAGAAACATGCTAAATGACACATTCGAACTCTTAATTCCCACATCAAGCATCCCAATGGGAAGAACCTAACATACCAGTGTCAAGCAACCTTCCCTAATCTCAACAACCAATCTTGCACATGAATCATCCCCAGTTCAAATCCCCAAAGCTAGCAAACTACCCCTCGCCCACCTCCCAAGCTCCAATGTTGGAAAGAAGGAACCTTTATCATCAGCTCCTCGCGCATCAAAGCACCCAAAGGATCCGCCGCGTTTTGCGGGCGAGAGCCAGCAGCAGCAGCAAGCAAGCAGATAGACACTCACCTGAGCGCCGCGACGCCGAGGGAGGCAGCGGGCCTCAGGCGAAGCGTCCACGCGCCGGAGAGGCGGCGGCGGCGGCGGACGAGGGACGCCTGTGGCGAGGCGAGGAGTGCGGAGGCTGCTGCGGCGGCGAGCATCCCCATGGCTCCTCTGCGGTGACGGTGGCGGCGGCGGCGGCGCGACTACTCATGCAGCCTTCACAGGACCAGGCGGCGGCGCAAGGTTCCGGAAGCTTCTGGAAGCATGGGCCTGCACTGCGGCGGCCTGCAGCCCGCAGCCTTATCTTGATGAAGAGGCGGAGGCGCGGGGCGCGAGGGCGGAGAACCAGAGGAGCGAGTGAAGCGAGGGGGCGCGCCAAGTTGCCTGCTCCAATTCTTTCCAATCCGGGGGAGTGGAGAAGAGAGGGCGGAGGCAAGGAAAAGATGGAGAGATAGGAGGGGGCCTATCAGCCGTCTGATGTGGATCGAATGGATGAAGATTTTTCTAGCGTAGGAAAACCCAGAATCAGTATATTGTGAGAGATGCAGCTACTGTTCTCAGCGTTCTGGAGCACTGAAACTGCACGGGAATGGGAATTTCCATGGAATTTATAGGGCAGGGAGCACATATTCTTCTTATGCTCAGGATGCATTACATGGCCATAGGTTTTTCTGGCCATAAAAAAGAAAAAACCACGGTTACTCCCTAGACCATAAGTTGAGATGCCTTGAAATTCTGTTGGGAATCTCGTCCAGTCAAAATTACTTTTGCTTTTATCCTCCAAAGTCAGAATACACATAAGAATAGTTTTAGTAGAAGTTTTATCTAAATTTTATTAATATTAAATATGTTACTATATAGTCATTTTTATAACATAGCAGTATATTTAAGAAAAAAGAAAAAAATATAAAATTCTTTTGACACAAATGCCAACTCTTCACCAGTCATAAAATTAAATTCTTATAAAACTATAGAATGAAACTCTTTATTAAGCGTATGTGTAGCATCCAAATTTTATTTTATTTTGTATGACATAACATTCTTAAAACAACGCTATGAAACTCTTCATTAAGGCTAAGCTAATGTCACACAATAACATTATTAAAAGAATATGCATGCTGCCATGGGTCTTAAAATTTTTGGTTTAAACATTATGACGAGGATGTTATTATCGATATAATCAGGTTTTATTAGTCTATTTAGTTGAATTAAATCAAACAAACCTTAGGGGCGATTGGGAACATTGCATGTAGAAATGCGATTTTGTCGAGATAGTTGAAAGTATGGCATGCCTTTAAAAGTAGATGTAGCCTGAAAAAACTAATAGCAACTCTAAGAGGACTTGGTAAACCTAGATGTTAAATTATGAGATTTAGCCATGACGTAAATAAAAACCCCATCTAAAATATAAAGTTTTACAACAACTTAGTTTTAAAAAATAAATATAGCAAGCAAGACTCGCTAGGAAAATATGACCAACGAGAATGGTGGGATATCCAGCTAAAAAAAATAAAAAATAATATGAACAAGTTGTTGGAGTGCTTTTTTTAACATAATAACTATAAATAACTTCACGAATATATTATCTTGGAGTTGCTCTCATAACTATTTTCAAATCAACTTTAGTGAAAATAAACTTTAGATTAAAGTTGTAAAGATTGAAGAGACATACAACTTTATAGTTTAAACTTCTCATTTGAAATCATTTATGATCTTAGAAAATTGATTTAAGTTCTCAAATTTTTAGTTTTTTTTAATTTTCAAACAAATTCGGATGAAGAGGCACCCTAGATCAAAATTATAGTTCACGACTAGATCCAAAATTTGTAGTTTAGTTTTTTATTTGAAATCATTTTAGGTCTCAAAGGTTTAATTTAGTTCTTAAATTTTGAAATTCACTTTTTGATTTTTTTTTAAAAGACCTTATGTGGAGACACCATAAAACAAAATTATAGTGCTCGCGCGACTAGACATAAAGCTTTGTGGTTCAAACATTTTTATTTTACATCATTTAGGGTCTCAAAAGTTTGATTTAGGTTCTCAAATTTTGAAATTTTAAGATTTATCAAATGATTTTGGATTTATAGACATCCTAAACCAAAGTTGCAGTGCTCCACTAGACCTAAACATTGCAATTTAAATATTCTTTTGACATTGTTTAGAGGCAAAAATAGTCCATATAAGATTTGTGAATGTTAATACAACGAGATAGCATCCTATACTCAACCATAATTGACTATATGGTATGGTAGTAATATAAATTGGCCTCTGGATTTGGATGCTATGAACTATGAATTTGTTTGGAGAGTTTCACTTCTTCATTCTTAACTGTAGCTTCATGGTCGAGGTTGCCGAAGAGCTGGAAAACTAACTCTGGTGAGTGGTGAGGATTGAGTGGCAGCGGATACAAAATGGCAGCAGAAACCGAGCAGCCACATGGACTTCTTCTTCCTGCACCGAAAAAAAAACTTTCCGTTATTTTTTTGCATGGATGTGACCGAGTAGAGTTTCGTCAGGTGCAGGCAGCTCAAACGTGTGCCTTTCTGAACCAAGAGGCGAGTGGTTTACAGTTTACTCGATCCTTGTTGCATACTGTCTGTTGACAACGTGTGGAGTCGCTTCCAAGTTCGTTTTAGAACCCTTGGTCAGAGTCGCTTCCAAGTTCGTTCCAACGGATGGTACGTCGCTGTCATCTTGTCCATTTGGCACGAGTGTTTAGAACCTAGGAAACTCTTTGGAAAAAAAAAATCGAGAGGTGAAGTTTCTAGATACTATATACCTTCTCAACCACGAATAAATTCTTGGCTTCTCCGTGGTTCGGCCACTAGAGCATACACGGTTCTGGCACACATTGTTTTGATCGATATGGTGAATGCTATTAGTTGCCATTAATGTGATGGTGCAAATCATAAAACTCATAATACCCCTTTCCAAAACAAATTAATTCTTAGAGTCATCTAAAATCAAAACATCTTAAAGTTTGACCAACTTTATAGAAAAAAGTAATATTATCTATGACATCAGATAAATATACGTATTATGGAAATATATTTGATGATGTATCTAGTACTACTAATTTATGGGTATTGATATTTCTCTACAAATTTGATAAAACTTACAATAGTTTTGACTTAAGGCAATTTTAGAAACTGATATATTTTATGATGAAAGTAGTAATAAAATTATTAAAGCAATGTCGATTGAATTGCGATAATAAGAAACAACTATTGCAATATTTTTTGTCCAATCTATATAGAAACAAAAGTGTCTCGAAATGATTAGGTGATATAAAAGGTGGGTGAAAATAAATTTGTAGATAATATCACGTTTAGATGTCCAATGGTTTTTATGTGAGTACCCATAGAGATGCATTCCAAAATTATATGAATTCAATTCATAAAAGAAAGTGAAACTTATTTTCTTGCTAGGACATGCACTAATCACCCTAATTAAGTTTTGGACATTTGTTTAGTTTGGTACATGAAAATTCTCTTTATTTATATGTTGAAGATAAATCACTTGGTTCACAAGACCACAACTTGTCAATCACCTGAATTATGACTTCTGTTTAGATAACATTTTGACTGCTTGTGAACACAAACCAATATCAATAGATTATGGGCGTTGGATGTTAATCTAGTGGACGATAATTGTTGCTTGAAAATAAATAATATTTTAGGCACCTGAAATTAATAAATCCCATTTTTTGTGTTCAATAGTTGGACACAAATGTAAGTATCCAATTAGGAGCTACCCTATCTGCTCAAACGAAGGGAATGGACGAATCTTAATTTTCTCTTAAAAATCCTTAAAATCCCTATACTTGTGGACGAAGGGAGTAAACAGTTGTCTATCATGTGTTCTTAGCTTCTACAGATGTGAGAGTGGCTTAGCTCGTTTTCATCTACATTAACCTTGTAAGAGCTAGTGACCCAACATATTCTTTTGCTTTCAACAAATCAGAACAAAAAGCCTTTGATCTAGTATTCTTATCATGTTTTTCGCAATATAATATAAACTCATGGTGCTATTAATGTATGAAAACTTAACAAACAAAATTGGTGCACGATGACCGTACCCTTTATGATTTTGTTTATATTTAAACATGTTTACTAAAAAGAGAATAATTCAAAGTTTCATACTAAAAGGAAACCAAGCAAACCCGAAATATATACCTTGGATGATTCTGAAAAAAATGGAGGATAAGTTTTTTTTATCTTTCACTTTAAAAAAGGAGTGGAAGTACTCTAGAATTATGTCCAACTTTTTTAGATAAAGGAAAAAAACATTCCAGCATCTACACCTATAAAAGAAGTGCATGCAACCAAGGATTATGAAGGATTATGGCTAACTGTTTCCATTGTGTGGTATGATGGTGTTGACTTTATCTTCAGACAAACTAAAATATGATAGACCTTATCACATAAAAAAAGAGAACAACAGACATCATTCACTGTGTTTTACAGTACTATATTTGTGCAAGTTTAGCAAAGAAATATTGTACATATATAGAATTATGTTAGCAAGACTAGTTATCTAAATCTACGACCGATAAATTATTACATGTATCAATGGTTTATAACTTTGCATATGTTAGTGCCTTGCCACTTTAGTTGCGAACATCTCACGGAAGATCAAATGAACACAACAAAATCCTAATATCTTTGATGAAGATCTAACAACAAACTCCCATGTTTCCACCTTATAATCCCGTTAGGCTGTCTCATGGCCCTGGTACAATTTATCTAGGAAGCGCTTTCTAGATAAGTTACACAAATAGAGTAAAAGAGTCAAATTAAGCTTGAATAGTACAAAAATTCCACCTAACCATTTGCATTCTTCACGTTCACTAACTCTTTCTTCTCTCCTTGGAGCAATAAATTTGGAGATGCAGTATCCAAGCAACATACCATTTGCAATTAATAATCCACCCAAGAAATATGAATGAATTCGAAAACGGATACTAGTACTAGTTCATACGGAATTTGCCCAAACAAGACCAAACAGCCCACCTAAACGTAGGAAAGTGCAGGCAATCAGCGAGTGCCCGTAGCGATTCGCCAGCTCAGCAGCCGCCTCGCCCACCACCCAATCCCCCGCCACGAAACGCGCCAGCTCAGCTGCGCTGCCCTCCAGCCCCACATGTCATGGTCACGTTTCGCCCGCGTCGCCGAAGCAAAGGGCCTCCTCGAACCACCCGACGCGTAGCAACCTCACCCACTGCAGGTGGGCCACCAGAACAGTCGGTCCCACATGCCAGTAGCTGAACCCAGGAAAAAATCTGTACCAAACGCGATAGCCTGCGGAGAAAATCCTGCAAGGTGAATGCGGGACCCACGCAATTGTCCAAATTTTCTTCACTTTTTTTTCTTCCTTCCCTTTTGGCGTCTTATCTCTTTTCCTGCCTCGCTTCGCTTCCCTACCCACGCCACGCGCTGTGTTCTTCGCAGCCACCCAATCCCCGTCTCGCGAAATCCGGCGCCAAATCCCCTAATCTTATCATCAAATCAATCGCCAACAGGCATGATGACCCCCTCACCATCGCCCCGCAGCAAAATGACCCTGGTTTAGTGCTCAAAATCCCGCCTTTCTGGAGCTCTGCTTGGCTAGTATCGTGCCGCCGCGCGAGGACCGGAGACTCGATTCCGGTGTATCTCTAGGCTGATTCGGCTGGGTTAGGATTTAGTGGGTGGGGATTAGGGGCTGTGCAGGTGCTGTCTCGTGGAGGAGGGATTTCGTGGGACGGATTAAGGATTTTGATCGGGTTCGGGGAGAAAGGGCGTGCCGTTTGGGTGGGTGGAGGTGATTCTCGCGTGGTTGCGTGCTCTGCTGGGAGGCTGCCGCCGGGATGCCGACGCACTTCACGCCGTCGCAGGCGCACGCGGCGTCGCACCACGCGGCGCACCACCACCACCACCACCACCCGGCGGCGGCGGCTGTCACGGCCGCGGCCACGGCCACCGCGCGCCTGCACGCGTCCGCGCCGCCGGCCTCGGCGTCGGCCGCGACCGCGGCGCTGTGCCCGCCGCACCTCCTCGCGGCGGCTTCCCCGGCCGCCTCTTCCTCCGCGGCGTGCCCGCCCGCCCACCGCCCCATCTTCGTCGGCCCCGACGCTCCGTGGGTGCAGCAGCCCCAGCGCGCCGCGGCGGCGGCCGCCGCGCTCGGCCCGGAGTTCCGCCGCGCGCGCACCACCAAGACCATCTCCAAGCGCACCCGCGGCGGCGGCGGCGGCGGGGGCGCACAGGACCGCGGGCGCGTGTCCTCGGCCGCCGCGGGCCTCTGTGTCGAGAAGCTGCTCCGCGTCGCGCCTGAAGATAGGCGAGGGCTTGGTTCGGCCCTCTCGTCCTTCCGGAGCGAGCTACTTGGTCCTGAGGACTACTGCCAGGTCCTCAGGGAGCTCGGCGACAGGGATAAATCTGCACTCCGTGCGTTCGAGGTGTTCTATGAAGCACTGCCCCTAGTTGGCGGCGGTGCTGTTAACAAGGGGAAACTTCTGACTGCCGCCATTGGTGCACTTGGCAAGATGGGCCGGCCAGACCTCGCGAGGAGGGCTTTTGATACCGGCATTGCAGGGGGCTATGGCAACACGGTGTTTGCGCACTCTGCGCTCATCTCAGCTTATGCCAGGAGTGGGCTTGCAACTGAGGCCATGGGGGTGCTTCAGTCGATGAAAGGTGCAGGTTTGCGGCCTACCACGGTATCATACAATGCAGTGATTGATGCATGTGGAAAAGGGGGTGTTGACCTTAGGTTCACACTTGGTTATTTCCGTCAGATGCTGCAGGATGGGCTCTGTCCGGACCGTAAGACGTTTAATTCGCTTCTTGCTGCATGTAGCCGGGCAGGGCATTTGGAAGATGCTCGCACTGTCTTTGATGAAATGATCCAC
Source organism: Microstegium vimineum (assembly GCA_022036555.1). Taxonomy (NCBI): domain Eukaryota; kingdom Viridiplantae; phylum Streptophyta; class Magnoliopsida; order Poales; family Poaceae; genus Microstegium; species Microstegium vimineum. The sequence continues at coordinate 9,352,639 of CM039130.1, read as the reverse complement.
CTTGGTAGCGGGCGTGACATTTACACTTACAACACATTTGTCGATGCTATTTGCAAGTGTGGCAACATGGAGCTGGCTATGCAGGTTGTATTGGATATGGAAGCAAACAACGTCAAGCCAAATGTTGTTACCTATAGTACGCTTATGGATGGATTCTCCAAACTGGAGAAGTATGATGAGGCACTCAAGTTGCGTGAAAAGATGAAGTCTTTGGGAATTCAACTGGACCGAGTGTGCTACAACACCTTACTGGCCATATATGTGAAGACTGGGAAGTATGATGAAATCGCTACTGTGTGTGAAGAGATGGAGAATTTGGGTATTGAGAAGGACACTGTTACTTACAATTCCTTGATTAATGGATACGGAAAGCAAGGGCGCTTGGACATGGTCGCTTTCCTTGTTCAAGATATGCGGGCACAAGGTGTAGCTCCTAGTGTGCTGACATACTCAACTTTGATAGATATCTATTCAAAGGCAGGAATGCATGGAGATGCATTTAATGTCTATTTGGATTTTAAGGAGTCTGGTCTAAAAGCAGACGTTGTTCTGTTCAGCTCTTTTATTGATACATTGGCCAAGAATGGTTTGGTTGAGTGTGCATTGTCTTTGCTTGATGAGATGATGAAACTGGGTATCAAGCCAAATGTTGTAACCTACAACACAATTATTGATGCATTTGGCAAGTCGAAGATTCTTACTGAGGAGGATCCTGATATTGGCGACATGGCAATTGTTGGGGTTTATGGTGGCCAGATTGTAAGGGCCACTAATCCAGTGCCAAGAGGAAGGCGCTCTGCCACTGATATTAGGATGAGGAAGTCACAGGAATTATTTTTCATTCTGGAATTATTTCAGAAGATGGTCCAGCAGGGTGTACGGCCAAATGTTGTAACATTTTCTGCAATCCTGAATGCTTGCAGGTACATCTTCATCGTTTCGTTGGGGCCTTGAAATGCCAATGTTGTTCTAATTCTTTGTACTGAGCCTTGTGTTTCTAAAAAGAATACACTTTCATTCACTATCAGTCGGAAACTCAAGAATTGCCACGGTGTTAACATGGACATTAAACTGTTTTTAACAGCTCGAACTAGATAACTTCAATATAGGATTTATGTTTACACTGGTTAAACTTCAGCTTTCGTGTATTTCATGAATACACAAGATTACTTTATATTCTGCAACCTATCTTTTCTTTTATACTAGAAAAAAGTTATGTTAAATGTGTCCTTTGTTATTCAAAACAAATAGACAGAATTGAAAGATGACACTGCAAATTTATCTACAAAATCTTGTTTACTTAAGTGCGCCTCTTTTAAGTTCTGTGTGGGTTCTAACTCTTCGCTTCATTCTTCTTCTTGCAGTCGCTGTAATAGTTTTGAAGATGCAGCCCTTTTACTGGAACAGCTTCGCTTATTTGATAACTCTGTCTATGGGGTTGCATATGGGCTTTTGATGGGCCATCAAGAAGCTTGGTCTCAAGCACGGTCCCTCTTTAATCAGCTGGGCCGCATGGATTCTCCAACATCCTCTGCCTTTTATAATGCTCTTACTGATGTGCTATGGCATTTTGGCCAGGTAGGTTTACTCCTTAGTGTATACTTGGATTCAAGTACAGTTATTGCTTATTAGGATTATGAGTTCACTATTTTTTTTGTGATAATCCTATTTTACACTGATAAATTATATTTTTGAAAAAAAGACTATTCTATTTCATTTTTAACAACTTCAATTATTTGTCATCTCTCAGTCTTCCAAGTTCCACCCTTTCTGTCGCATTAGTTATGTAAACTTTTTCCAAATAAGTAATTACATTTATGTTTGTGACCATTTTCAGAGGCATGGAGCTCAGCAAGTTGTGCTTGATGGGGTAAACCGTCGTGTTTGGGAGAACACATGGGGTGAGTTCTGCTTGGACCTGCACCTTATGTCATGTGGTGCAGCTCAAGCAATGGTACATGCATGGCTCCTGAATGTGCGCTCTATTGTCTTTGAAGGTCGAGCTATGCCTGAATTTTTAAGGTACTTGATCCTTGATTGTGCGAAATGGAACTGTAGGATAGAATCTCTTGACTTTGCCTGAACTGACAACATGTTTCTTTTTTGTCTCTAGCATTTTGACAGGTTGGGGAAAGCATAGCAAGATAGCTGGTTCAAGCACTCTCCGTCGTGTCATTGAAGCATTGCTCCTTTCAATTGGAGCGCCATTTCAGGTCGAGCGCTTCAACATTGGAAGGTTTGTGTCACCCAGTGCTTTGGTCGCTGCGTGGTTGAGAGAGTCTGGCACCATTAACATCCTCCTCCTCCGCAATGAGCGAGTGCAACATGCAAACCCGTCCAATCTGGTACCGAGGTTACAGGCGCTGCAGTTGTAGCCCCTAGATCTCACCTCCCTGTCCTTGGTAGGGCTGGTTCTGTCTGTTACAAGCTTTACTCTAGTTTTCATATCCACCTTGGTTCAGAAGATTGTAGTGTATCATAGGCTCAGGGAATAGGTCAGCTCTATTAAATCTCAGTGTTTTAGGCCGTTTTAGCCATGAATGAATGTAATGTTGTAAAATTGTCAGCCTGCCTTACAATTCCTTTCATCAAGATAAAAGTACAATTTCTTCACAATAGGAGCTCCATGGCTGACCTCGGACCCGTGCTTCTCTTCCTTAATTGCAAAGAAAAAGCTCTTTACTTGGGATGGAGATTTGTCACGTCTTCGGTCACTTATGCCCTTAAGGCCTTGTGTTTCTCTTTCGGTTTGTTTGATGAAAGCTACACTTGGCAATGGATGGTGACACAACAATTGCTTTTCTCCCTTTGGCTCGTGACGCCTTTGCTGCTTTGAGAGGTGCCAACTTTGCTGAAGATGCAAAGAGCATCTTTTCATTCATGAACAGCTTGTGGTTTGTGGCCCTTCTGTTTGGCAACAGCTCAAGAGGCTGGAAAGGCTGGAAAAGAGTGGTGAAGAGCAGTGCAATGTGTTTTCTGCTGAATCAGATTTGCAGCTGTGGCCTATATCTGATGGTTCATCCTGCATAATTGGACTTGGAGATGGATACTTTACCTGGGGATTTGTGAGCCATGCAAATGGGTCAAATTCAAGCTGGAGTTCTGAAAATTGTTTCCTTCACCGGTTTGGATATTATTTTGTCATTGAAATGACATCTTGCTCGAGGGCAGGATCAATCAAAGAGAAAAAAAGAATATCATTTGCTGTGTGACAATCCAGGCCAGAGAAAAGAAAAGGGAACCGTGGTCCAGGCGCCCAATTGGTTGGGCATGCAATTGCGATCTGCAAATGTCCTTTTTGCTAGTTTGTTTATGTATCTTCCTAAAGAAAAGCAGATGTATGTATTCGATTAATTAAGTTAGGGATGATGGTAACCTGTCTACCTGTGTGCTACTTTAATTATATGTTTACAAATACAATTCATTTATTCAAAACTTGAGTGCTACTTTTTTTTCACATATATGTATGCAGATTGTGACAAGTATAGATATTTGTAAAACGGTTTTGAGGGAAATGAAATTATAATGAAAAGTGTCACCATTTTATTCGACAGACTAAAAGAAAAACACTTGATCAAATTCCAAATAGTGCAGCCAGCGGTTCAAGCTAGGTGAAGAACATCTTTTTCTTCTCACTTGATATCTGTTTATGAGAAAATGCAAAGTTTAAGTGCTGAAACACAATATCCAGATCCATGTAGTTGAACCGCAAAAGTTTTATGGATGGGATGGCGCTGCACAAGAAAGAATTGCGTCCGGGAGCAAAACACTACCAAGAAAGGGTTTGCTTCGTATGGATGCAAAGCTTATTAATGATTACTTGTGATCCAACGTTTTTGGAGAGAATATGCGGTTGTGCGAGAAAGACAATATTAGAAAAGCATGCCAAACTTGACAACTGAAAGAGATTGGTCCGCGGATTGACTATTTTCGGAGAAATGTTGTTCTTTTTGTTCTAAACTGTTACTGCTGGACGTTTATCTGGATTCAGAAAATGGCTTTGAGAACAGTTAATTGTACCTGGACGTGACGCTTGATTAGTGTAGACAGGACAGAATGGTTCAATTTTGTCAACAGAAATATCAGTACTATCTCGCCGTCCGAAAAGAATATAAATATAATTTTCGTACAAATTAAAATAAACTACAATTAACCAGATTTTTAGTAAATATATAGTATTTATATTTATGCCTTTAAATAATTAATTCATTATAAAAATATATTTTATAATTAATATAATAGTATTTAAAAATATTTATACTTTTTAATTTATAATTGATTAAATTTAGTATACTAAATCATGATACTGTTATGAAATTATGTTGTTTTAGAAACGGCAGTAGTAATACTCTATAGGAGACGGCGGCGCAAAGATGCAAGGGCTTGTTTGGATCAAAGGATTTGCAAAGGAATTTTGAAGAAATTCATTCCAAAGAAAAGGAATCATTTCATGGTGTTTGAAACAAAGGAATATTGATTTCCTTTTCAAAGGAAAGGAATCTATAGTAGTGCAAAACAAATGAAATAAAACATCAACTCCAACCTAAGGGAAAGAATCTTTACTCTCTCTTCCTTCTCATGCTTATTCCTCCATTCCAAATAGTTCAAAGTATTTATTCCTGTGTTTTGAAATTCTGTAGTTTTCCACTATTCGCTCAGTCTTATTCCTGTGTTTTTTTTCTATTCCTTCGTTTTGTATTCCTTCGTTCCAAACAACCCCAAATAGTTTGCTACAAAGTGGTCTGCAAGGCTACAATTTTTTCTCAACGCTCAACACTAACAAAAATAAAGTTGTATAACCAATTGACATTTCTGAGAAAAATCCATTGACTGAAATTATATTCATGATATGCAAACTTAGTTTGAATTTAAGGTAGAAATAGGAACATGACAGAAAGTTTGCTTGGCGAAAGGCACAGGGTTATTACTAGCTACTGTATTTTCATCGTTCTGTTTTCTTCTTCTGTTCCTTTTCTCTCCATACTTTAATGGTGGAGTGTAGTCTAACCGACTAAAATCCAAGCAAGGGCACATGGAGTGGGAAAAGAGGTACAGTAGCTAGTCAGAACTTTGCCACATCTCCTTTTTCTTTTACATCATGCTTGGGTATAGAGTTAGATTTGGGCATGGCTAGATGTTTTGGTCAAAATTATATAAATAAGCATGGAGAAAAGGGTCACACTAATAACAAACACACGTGAAAAAAGTTGACCAAAATTGTGCCGTGCAAGCATGCAGTTCCAGACAGTTGAGCCCTAATCAGTAGGCTCCCACAAAAGCAAATCATATAAATGAGCATCAAAACAGAACTAGGAACACGTAGTCATAATATCTACTCCCTTCGGGCCCTTGTTTTTTAGGTGTACGATGTCCGTAATAAGTACAAGATGAAATGCTTTGAAATACACAGTGAAGTAAATACGGGTTGCATACAATAACCAATCAGCTAGCTTTTCTGCTGCATGGTAGCTTGCATGCATTTAATAACCGTACGTTTCTTTGTGCCGCATATATGGAGCCACGAGCTGTCTAAGCGTGACTATTATTCACCTTGGTATCTGAGATTTTACTAATACATCTAATAATAGGGCTCCGAAAAAGTAGGTACTTAAAAGCCAAGATCTAACCCTAAGCCTATCCTAAAAATGGTAGCAACACAGCACCAGGCGAGTAGAGGAGAGGAGGTGATAGTACAAAGCCTTGTGAGGCAGTAGACTAGTAGTACACCAATCAATTTTCCAATACTTTTTTTTTCTCATCAGGATGACAACACAGGTTGGCAGTGGCAGCAAGGTAGATGGATAGGGACAGGGACAGCCCCTGTGTGGATCAACACAACACCCAAGGAAATATAAAACGAAATTGAAAATTGCCGAAACGGGCATAAAATATTTTGGGAAGGCTCCAAAATATCAAAGAAAAACTAAGACCAGATGCATAAGATGACACTAGGAAAGCCAGCAAGCACCCCGGCAGTTTTTTTATTGCCAAACTCACCAATCACAAAAGGGGACACACTCGAGAACACCTCACACCATTTCCCTCAATATCCTATATGGCATACATTTTTCTCTCTCTCTCTATATCATTTATTCCACCCATTATTATTACTAGTACTAGTATTATTTTATTCAATCTCCATCTGGATGCGTGTGTGTGACTTGTGAGAGACAGATTCCACAGCAATTTGCTCCTCTTCCACGCACACGCACACGCACACGCACAGGCCAAAGAACTGCTCCCCAGAAAAGATCGTATTTTTCATCGATTCAGCCGATTTCTCTCCGGGAAATCGCTGCTGGAGATCTCAGAGAACCGGAAGGCTCGAATTTTTTGTTCCGTTTGCGTCGAATCTGCCTCCGGTGCGGAGAAAGGAGCGGCCTTTCGAGCTCGTAGGGGCCGTCCCTTAGAAGGCGGGAGGGGACGCGGCGGCGGCGGCGTCAGCTCTAGGGCGCTTGTGGAAGTTGGTGATGCCGGTGGTCTGAGGACGAGGCGGCCTCGGTGGTTTTGAGGAAGCCGACCTCTGCCCGCGGGGATGGACTCCAGCGGGGAGGAACTCCTGAAGAAGATCCGGCAGCTGGAGGTTGGGCAGGCGCAGCTCAAGCAGGAGATGTCCAAGCTAATACCCAGCGCCGGGGAGCGGCGACGTTCGCAATCCGTCTCGCCGCGGCGCGGCGTGCCGGTACCGCCGCCACCGCCGTCCAAGGGAAAGGCGGGGGCGCCAGGTAGGCGGCTGTCAGGGGGTTTTGAGGGCGGGCAGCGTGCTTGGGCCCGTGGGTCGGCGTCTTTCCCGCACTCATCGCCGCTGCAGCGGGAGGGCCGCGCCACGGGCGCTGGAGACGCTAGCACCAGCGCTAGGCTGCCGGAGAGGCACTACTCCAGGGTGCTGCAGTCACTGGGGCAGTCCGTCCACATTCTTGACATCGACGGGAGGATCATATACTGGTTAGATTTCTGGTGCTTCACCGTTTTTTGATTTCCTTTCGTAATTTCGTTCAACTTGCAAGCTTGACAGACATCCGAGGAAATGCAGTAGTAGTCATGCTGGTTAGATATGTTGATTGATTCTAGTGCCTGCAATGGAGTAAGTGACCGCATATACTAGTTATGACCAAAATGAAATGTATTTGAAGCTCTTGCAATAGCAATCCTGGACTCTTGAGCAATTCTTGTGTGTCATTTTGATCTATCAATAACATGCGATAGAGGTTGCAGTGGGATAATGCAAACGACAATCTGTTACACTGTTGGCATTCTATAGAACCCTAGGTCTGTAAGGATGTGCCGTTACTTATTTATCTGTGCGAAGTCACAGTAATGAAATGCTCGATGGGATGCCTAGACTTTAGCTGGTTCTGGTGACGAGCTTGTACCCTGAAGTTGTACTTCTACATTATTGAGCATATTGGTATAATAACTATAATAACATGATAAGGCACTTCCTCTGTAGTTGTTGGTTGCTTGAGGGCCAACACAAAATTCACCAGGAGCTCCCTAGGTGACCAAATTCATTTTGAGTTGCATTTCTTATGTAGTTTTGACAGAATATGCACTTTGTGTCAAGATTGTCTACTTGTCATTTTTAAAATCTTGCAATGCTACTTCTTTTCCCTTTAATCAGATAAACATTTTGGTTTTTGATAAGTGTGCATGCTTCTTAATTTTGCTACATAATTAGAATAGATTCTTCACAAGTGTTCTTGATCCCATTCTGTTCTTGTTTGTGCTTCCTTTTTCACCATATTTTGGCATTTATTACTATGTAGGAATCAGTCTGCAGAGAATCTGTTTGGTTATCCTGCATCGGAAGCCCTTGGTCAGGATACCCTCATGCTTCTGGTTGATTCCCGTGACCACAATGAGGTAAATGACATCTTCCGACGTATTTCTATGGGTGAAAGTTGGACTGGGAGGCTTCCAGTTAAGAACATGCAAGGAGATAGATTTTCAGCTCTTGCCACCAACACACCTTTCTACGATGAGGATGGCAGTTTTGTGGGTATCATTTGTGTTTCAAGTGATTCCCGCCACTTGGAGCAGATATTTTGTAAGCCTCCAACCTCTGCAAGGCCCCAGTCAGAATCATCTAGGACATCTTGTGATGGGAGTTGCAGCAACACTAGTCGCAGAATCAATTTGTTGAACAGAAGTCCTTTTGATCCTCAGCCACCCCTGCAAAGCACTTTAGCATCCAAGATAACGAATTTGGTAAGATGTTTTGTCATTATATGAAACAGAAGTTGTAGATGTACCACTACTTCATTTCCCAAATACATAGCATTCTAGCTTATACAAATATTGTTCTTATATCATGCTGTCCTGCGAATTGATATGACTTTTGTTTCAATGGTCCATTTGTAGTTCAATTGTTCAAATAGCGTTTACCAGGTGTGCTATAATTTAATATCATCTCAAAACAACTATAACTCATTATGGACTTTAAATGTGGCTGCATGGTCATTTCTAGATGTACCATGATCGTTCTGCTAAATTCTAGAATGATATCTTCAGCATAACTTGTGTAGTAATCAAATATGGTCTCTTTTTAGTATATATTCTTATTTGTTGCTAGCATATTCCTTTTTGATTTTTAGAATAATAACACAGGCTACCAAGGTCACAAATAAAGTTCGTTCTCGGGTCAGGACAGACGAGAATGGCATAGAGCGGGAAGGTGGCAGCGGTGAGAGTCATTGCTCGGATCGTGGTGCAAAGGAAGAGCCAACATCTAGTGGAACAAATACACCAAGAGGGGATGCTCCACATGGCCCCTTTGCTACAGAAGAGAACTCCCCTGGTAAATCAACAAACCCATACAGCGATGAATCAGAAGGAAAAGTAGGTCTTCACAAGATTTTGAGTTCAAAGGCAGAGGCACTACTGAACAAGAAAGGGATATCATGGCCTTGGAAAGGGCGCGAAAATGAGGTACCTGATGAAAGAAATCATGTGATATTGCCGTGGTTGCATGGTGACCCAGAGAATGATATGAATTATCAGAAGGTTTCTGATTCTAGCATAGCTCCAGATGCCCAAGGCACAGAACACATCCAACCTAACAAAAATGAGGCATCAGGTTCCTGGTCCTCTTTCAACAATAACAGCACAAGCAGTGCAAGCAGCACAGGAAGCACTAATAGCAGTGCTCTCTACAAAGTAGATCATGAAGCGGATTGTCTGGATTATGAGATCCTGTGGGAAGACCTCGAAATTGGAGAACAAATAGGTCAAGGTAATTGCTTCTCTTTTTGTGAATGGTTGGTTCATCATATGGAAGTTTTTATTCATGATTTCATATTTGTTTAGCCTCAAACAAAAGCAGCTTCATTTTTCTTTTGTGCCGTTTATATTTTTTTCTTCGGCAGCATTTGGATTGTGCTCTTGTCTACATCCTTCATTTCCGAGTGGCTACTTTATCTCTAAATTTGTTTGCATATTCTCTATTTCTGAAGAAAAGGGCTAGACAGGCACTACAGTTGGAGGTGTGAATATACCCACTTTGCCTCTGTTTGGTCTAGATCTCTTTCTAAATCTATTAGATGTGACATAGAGGCTGCTGCTCTCATGCCGGGTGGTGGTGGGGAGTAAATAGCTTGAAATATAAGGCTGAAATTTCAAATTTTGATGCTGCTACTAGTTTGTATGTTCGTCATGCTTCAGGCATGTCTGAACCTCTGGAGAACTTTGATCACCATTGTGCTCCTGAAACTTTATATACATATAATCTTCAGCGTTTCTCTTTAATAAGCCATGGATTTAACTTAAATAAGCCTTAGCATGATCTTTCTTATGGTGTGTTATGGATGGCGTTAGGGCTGAGAGGAGATGAATTGAGGAAGCGGCGGTAGCTGTCGCGCTACAGTACCCGCGGCGCTACAGTGCCCGCGGGTACTGTTCACAGCAAGGCGGCGGCTAGGGCTAGGAGCGCTAGGAACTAGGAAGGCAGGCCGCGGGGCTTTGCCCACGGCCGGCAAGAGAGAAGGGATTTCCTTCTAATCTCTTGCTTAATTCTAGATTGATACATCTCTCATTATATAGAGAGGTCTGACTTGGCCCCTAAGCAAGCAACTAATTAACCCTACTGGGCTAAGGCCCAATAGGCCATTGACTCCTCTAACATGGTGATACAATAGGAATAATCTTCACTTGAGGTTCATATTAAAAAAGGGTCTTATGTGCAAGCTTGACATACATCCTACTAAAAGCACACTGAGGTGTACTGCGTACTGCTTTCTGTTATATTGAATGTGTTTTAATTGTCCTCTGTTTAACTTTTACATGTGCAGGCTCTTGTGGGACAGTATACCATGCTTTGTGGTATGGTTCGGTATGTTCTGTTGCTTGACTGTTGCATTAATTACTAATCTTTGTTTACTTTATCATCATCATCTTATGTGGCATGTTCTGGCAGGATGTGGCTGTTAAAGTTTTCTCCAAGCAAGAATATTCAGAAGAAGTGATACTGACCTTTCGACAAGAGGTAAATATCCATCCCTAGCTGCAACTTCTGTACACCTTATAACAGGTGGATATGCAGTTAATCCTGGAGCTTCAGAGGAATTATTGAGTTATGAACCAAAATACAGAGAAACTTGAAACAAATGAAATACAAATTGCGTTTCAGTTTCAGGGTTCCTGCCGAACCTACCATTTTCATTGCCACCAAATATATTGATGTAGATAGACATAAAAATAACATGCTCACAGTTCTTCATATATGTTTCTTTAGAGTTGATTCTGGAAAGTGGTAGTGAAATTTGTGTTTCAGATTTTGTGACTTCTATATCAAAGGTGGTGTTCTTAATTTGCACTGATATCATTCATATGTGAAGGTATCCCTCATGAAGAAACTGCGCCATCCTAACACACTGCTCTTCATGGGTGCGGTTACATCCCCACAACGCCTTTGTATTGTAACAGAGTTTCTTCCTCGGTATGCCCCTACTTTTTTTAGAGGGTACATGTTTGCAAGTGTTTCTTATTCTGTGTCATTTCCTCACTGTTGCACATCTACATGAGTTGAGTGAAAAAGTTTGTTTGCATCTGGTTGAATGGTTTGACTACATCTACAATAGTTGCATAAGGAAAAAGAAATTTGAATTCAGAATTCTAGGTTTGGTTTAAGTTGAGAAGTCGTTGATATGCTTACATTTTGCTGTTGGAAGTGGTGTATCATGCAAAATCTATATTTAAGCAGGATTATGTTGTAAAATGCTTCTCTAGAAATTGAAGTATTTTGCCCAACCCATTAGGAAATCTGGATGCATGTATAGAAATAAAATGGAAAACCATACTGTCTAGCCTAGGCGATACTCTCCCTGGTTCAAACTTCAAAATATATGCTGTTTATTATTCCTACAGATCAAACTTTTTTGGCATTGACCATGGATATTATGTAAAGGATTACGTAGATTTACTATGTAAGATTTTGCTAGATTTATCATGAAAATTACTTACACAATTTTTAATTATGTTTATTGGAGATCATATTTTCATAGAAATTGTTAGTCCAAGTGTCACCTTGTAGACTATGCCAGTGCCCCAACTGTCCTATATTTTGAATCTGAGGGACTTCATCATGGGTGATGTATGGCAGCTGATCTATGAGATCATATACTTGGGCTGGTTTGGTTGCATGTTCAAAACACCGTCAAGCATCCAAACACCTTTCTTTTATGGTTCATTTCCCTATTTTTCATCCAGTCTTTTCAAATGCAGTGGAAGCTTGTTTCGCTTACTTCAAAGGAGCGCTACCAAGTTGGATGTGAGACGACGTGTTCACATGGCTTTAGATATTGTAAGTGCATTTTTTTCTTGGTATTATGGCTCACATGATTCAGTGAATAGTTTGGGGCCAGCCAGTTCATGCTTCATATTTGAACAAGGAACTGCCAATTCCTTGCAAAATTTTCTTTATCGTGTCTATGTATACTGCAATCCCTTAGTCATTGTTTTGTATTTATACAGGCAAGGGGCATGAATTATCTTCACCATTCTAGCCCACCTATCATTCACCGAGATTTAAAATCATCTAATCTGTTGGTTGACAAGAACTGGACTGTGAAGGTAACATTGGAGTTTATTTGTTTTCCGAATATTTTGTATTTCCCTGCTTGCCTCTTCTCATTTCTTCTGACTCAATCAGGTGGCAGATTTTGGTCTTTCACGTCTCAAGCGCGAAACTTTCTTGACAACAAAAACGGGAAAAGGAACAGTAAGTTCAAGCAAGCTTACTTTGAGTAGTTGATGTATCAAATGTGATTGTTTAAAGCTTTATTGATGTGGCTTTCCTATCCAGCCACAATGGATGGCGCCAGAGGTGTTGCGCAATGAACCTTCTGATGAGAAGTAAGTGGTGGACAATTGTAATCGAAGGAAAGTTCCTCTTATCACTTCTGTGTGTTTACTAATATTTTTTATGGTTTAAATGTAGGTCTGATGTGTATAGTTATGGGGTTATCTTGTGGGAACTTGTTACTCAGAAGATACCCTGGGAAAATCTGAACTCGATGCAGGTGCATCCCTGTTGTATGTTTTGTGTTAGTTATTAATCTTTGATTTTGACCATGCATATGCTTACAATTTGTGGCCATGATACTGTGAACTTATGAGCATTATTTGTTGCAGCAAATTCTAAACAATGATAAAATAATTAAGAGTAGTAACAAAGTAATGAAATCTGAAGCAAAGAGTAGCAACAGAGTAATGAAATCTGAAGCAAGCAATGATAATGGACTTATTTCTCATTGCGGGTTGACTACTGAAATGGTTGTTGACTGCTTCTAGTTTCCCCTTTTAGATAGATTGTGGCTGATAGTATAACTGGTTACATGAAAATTAGAACTAAAACTGCAGGGCTTTGCAGAGCACACTTTTACCAAGTAATTCTTTTAAGATAATGGTCATCTTCACAGTTTTGACAATCCCTGTATATTAACTGTCAAGGGTGTATTCCCATGTAGGTCATTGGTGCAGTAGGTTTTATGAACCAAAGGTTGGATATCCCGAGTGAAGTAGATCATCAATGGAAATCAATTATCCTGAGCTGTTGGGAAAGGTACTTACTGTTTATCCCTTCTGTTTGTACTGCTTTTAGGGAAGGATGGATTTTCAGACTAATGACTAACGAACCTCAGTACTATACTTAACTATTCCTGTTAATGATTGCCCTTGCTGTGAGCAGCGACCCACAGCAACGGCCGTCGTTCCAAGAGCTTCTTGAGAGGCTCCGAGAGCTGCAGAGGCATTACGCCATCCAGCACCGGAACACAAAGAACAGCATTGAGGAGTAACGAATGCAATGCAACTCCCAGAGCGTGGTGGGCTTGTTGTGGAGCATTTTGCGAGCGAGCGGCGTGCCAGATCTCAAGAAGGGCCTGAGCCTCTTGTACTGTATGGTTTTGCTTCGCCGGAACAGCTAAGGCTGGAAGAAGTTTGTTGTACAGACGAGGTACCTTCTGTTTTTTCTCTTTTTTTGAGTTCCTTTCCTCCCCAGGGCAATTGTGACTGTAATTTCTGGGTCCTGACAGCAAGGGTAGTAGGGTAGCGAGTAGTGACTGAGCTCCGGATTGCTGGCGCCTTTGGGTTCTGATTCGTGGCGATGCAAATGCGTGGTTAACAATAACATCCAACCCGGGCTTGAGTTTTCTGGCAAGGGCATGATGATGTGTACTGTTGATTGTTTGTTCTGATAACAGTGGTGTATACATGTGATCGATTGTGATCATGCATGAGTTTAATTGATGTAGTAAAATCGACTCTCTTTTTTTGCTTCGTTCACAATCACTTAATCGGTCGTCGACTTGTTGGAGACTCGACGAAACGTTGGGGTTTGGTTCTTGCCTTTGTTTGCTGAGCTACATATGGTTTTGTATTTTTCTGGGTATGATGTACATATATCGTTTGGTTCAGGTTTGATGTTAAACCAAAACCAAACATAACTTGGACACCGATGATGAGAACGACTAGGTACAGTTGTACCCTAGCTGCCCAGCCTCCTTTATGAAAGGCATAAGTGTTGGCTGGGTTGCATTGATACTTATGTAGTTTCCTTTTTTTTTAAAAAAAAAAGTATAGAAAGTAGAAATGGAAGTTTAGGGGATGGGTCCAAGTCCAACAGGAAGGTTGGTAAATCAGTAGAGGATTTCTCCTCTGAAGCGCACTATTTTGTTAAGTGTAGCAGCTCTAAGTAGCTAAGGCTCTGTTCGCTTAAGTTTATAAGTCAAAATTAGTCTTCACTTTTTGGCCATGAAACAATATTTTGCTTACACAACAAATTAATCTTACAAATTAGCAGTAACCGCAATAAGTCTTGCCGAAGTTTCTAGCTGTGCTGGGATCAGCCCAATGAACGCTTGTGCTTTCCATTCGGCTTCAATCCATATAAATCCATCAAATAGGCACCATGTTCGTTTGTCTTATCAGTTAGCATTTTAGCTTATTCTTACGCGTAGAACACTATTAAACTAATTATCTTTTTCACTAGCTAATCAGGCAACAACAAATCGACCGTACAAATCAGCAGAAGCTAATTTAATACAAGACGAACATACTCGAGATTGTTGTAAGACATGTTGCATCGAGTGAGTCTTGTAAAGTTGCAACAATGAGGGGATTTCTCCTTGAAGCTCATTGTTGTTTGCGACCACAAGGTGGTCAAATTCCCTAATCGGGGGTTGGGAGAGAGAGACCAATGCATCATTCTATGAGTGACAATAATTTTGAAAGACAGACGGGAGCATATACGAACGGTCAACACCCTTAACAGTGTGTCGTCGACATAATTCAGTTAAGGTCAACACTCTAATTAATTTTTTTTTTATTTTTAATGTTTTATTTATTTTTATTTCTTTTCTTTTATTTTCTTTTATTTTTCTCTATTCCTATTTTATGTAGTTATTTTCATTTTTTATTTTAATCTAAATATTTAATAAATTTAATGATTTTTTTATTTTTCTTATTTCATATAGTGCATGATATACATCTCCGTATATATGTAATTTTCTTTAGTTTTATTTTTTCCATTTCTTATTGAAATTATTTATTTATTTATTTTTATACACATTTAGCATATCTTTTTCATGTTTGTATTTCCATTTTTTCTTCTTTGTTGTTTTACGCTAATTAGTTACTTTAATAATTTTATTTTTACTTTCTCATTTCCTATATTGTATGAAATATACGTGATGTTTATATAGTATGTATTTAATGTTCACGTAGTACTCATGTAATGTTCTATGATGTTTTTTGTTATGTTCGTGTAGTATATATTCAATGTTCCATGAGGTATTTTTATGATGTTCATGTGTTATAAATTGAATTTTCCACAATAATCTTTGAGTAACATGATATGTTCTATGATATATTTTAGATTGTTTAAATAATATCTATGTGATGTTCTTTTAATTTTCATGTTTTATGTGCCTTTTTCTCCTTATGATTTGTTCAACCTTTTATTAATTTTCTACCTATAATTTTTATTTTGGATGCCCATGTAATATAAATGAGATGTTCTATGATTATATTTTAATATTCATGTAGTATCATGAGATGTTTTGTGGTGTATTTTAGGCTATTCAGGTAACATTCATACGATGTTTGCTTTAATTTTTCTTTATGTTGTGGGCTTTTCTTTTTATTATTTTGTTTAATAATTTATTAACTTATTTTTATTTTTATTTATTTTATTTATATATATTCGAAGCATTTGTCATTTATTTTTATTGACCTTTTCCCTATTCTTTATTTTACTATTACTATTTTAAGTATTTTTTCTATTTTCGTATATTCAAGAATAGTGATATTCGCGTAGTGTAAATGTGATGTTTTATGATGTATTTGATTATATAAATAAATTTTTTTTTTATTATCTTTGAGTGTCTGCATAATACTCATGATATGTTCTGTGGTATATTTAGGTTGTTCTATTAATATATCCATTTGATGTTCTATTATTATTATATTTTATTTTCCTCTCCATTTATTTCATTTTGTTATTATTTTCTTTTTGTCTTTATTCTTTTTCAATGTTATATGGCGTTTTCTTTTTCTTTTTTCTTTTTCATTTCCCCTACTACATAGTGTTATTTTTTTCATATTCCATGACATGTCCCTTAGACATATTTTAATCTATAGAATACTATTCTTTTGTGAGGTGGATTGCTTTTTCTTAGACTTAAATGGTTCGAATAAAAGTAAAACTATTTGACTGCTAACAAGAAACGCTTTCATTGTTTAGTGGTAGGACATTTGATGTCAAAGTCTTGTGCTCGAACTATGTGCGCTCCTCATTTTTTCTATTGTTTTCTCTATTTTTTTTTTGGAGAAAACAGAGTGGAAAAGCACGGATGTTGCTTGTCACAAGCGCGTACTCCTGGCATAGTCGGAATCTGCAACAGAAGTGACACGACACCTGGGACAAAAACCGAGTCATGAGCCGCTGGGCTGAAAACCAAAACGAACACAACCGCACATGATGGCGGTAGGGTGCTGGCCGCCGCCGGGTCGGCAGGTAGCACCCCCTGGCAAGCCACCCCACACACATCTTCACCGGGCACCAGGAAGCTGCCCCGTATAGATGAGAAGTCAAGTCTTAGGGGAGGCCTTCATTGGTCGCTGGAAGCTATACCCGGCCCTAGGGAAGGCGGATCCGCCTCGTTGGCTAGCCAACCTGCCGGAGAAGCGTGGAGCAAGGGTCGATGGACGAAGAAAAGTTAGGAGGGATTGAGATGTGGCGTGAGGGGAGGCCTCAAGTATCCATTTGGGTGGGTGTGTGTGTGGGGGGGGGGGGGGGGGGGGGGGGGGTGTGGGTGAGGGAGGATGGTTCGTAGCATGGAAGTTGAAGTTTTTGTCGAGTACAAAGGTAAGGGGTACCCTAATCCCTGGTGATTTAGTGCTTAATATTCAGGCAAAATCTAAAAGTCATCCTACCTCCCCATCAAGCATGACCGGTCATGGGCCGACCCATTACTGGAGAGACAGTGAGCAGAATCTGCTACGGAAGAGGGATCGATCGAATCCCCCTCTACCTCGACCCCTCGAGTGACGGACAGGGGGTCGATCGAATGCCCCACGATCAGGAGGCCCGATCGGCTCACTACTCCCAGTATGGGGTAAAGGGGATCCCATGCTGTTACCTGCTCCCGCCTAACCCCATGGGCACCCGGTACCTCGGTCAAATCCATCAACTCGTCACCCATACCCGGGTTAATCCGTCGATCGTGCAGCCACTGTAGCCACGCCTTGAGTACGGAGGCCAAAAGCACCCCCTCAAATCTTGAATGGGACAGCCCTCGACCGTGTTTTCAGGGATGCGTCAGGATCATGCAGGCCTCGATACTCCTCGATCCGGGAGCTCGACCCTCATCTCCAACCACTACGGCATGGAACCCGTCCACTCCGTCCCACTCCAACCGCGGAGCTCGCACCCGTCCGCAGGAAACCAATCGTTCCACGCCATGCCGTTCGGCAGCGACCAGTCCGCCATCACCATGCCCCGGAGCACCGGAAGGACAGGAAGAGCATGCCGCTACAACAATCAACGTCCCATCGCAAGCATGACGCCATGGACGCGCCTCTCATACCGATACGAACTAGGGCTCCTGTACTCTCAAGCCCCCCCTTAGTCTGTAAAAGGGGACGCTGGGATAGTAGGACAGGGAGAGAACAACAAGACATCGGTTCACACTTGCTGCCATCCAAACAACACTCACTAGCACTCTCCACAAACCCCCTAGCATACGCAACAGAGGGCCACCTCCGAGCACAAGACAATCTAGTGATGGCTTGATCAACATCTCAAGCAATCAATCGACTCATCTAGGGTAGCCCAACTAGTCCTAGGCCTCAGCTCACTCTGAGCACCCCCGTGTAAACCAGCTTGTACTCCCCCTGTACGAGCACTTCGGTGCGAGATAATACAATTCTTCCTTCCCCGCTGGACGTAGGGCCTTCTTTGCCCGAACCAGGATAAATATTGTGTTTTTCTTGCATCACATCTGGGAGTGGGAGCACGGAATATAAGAATTTACTAGTTGGTGACTGAACCCCTGGATCGAAACACCGACAGTTTTCTACTCTAATTTGTTGGCCTCCAAATGGCTTGGATATATGATAGTGTTAGGGGTGTTTTGGTTTCTCCCCCTAAAGTTTAGTTCCTGTCACATCTAATGTTTAGACATTAATTTAGAATATTAAACATAGACTAATTATAAAACTAATTGCACATATGGAGACTAATTTACGAGACGAATCTATTAAGCATAATTACTTCATAATTTAACGATATGATTGTATAGTAAACATGTGCTAATGATGGATTAATTAGGCTTAATAGACTAGTCTCGTGAATTAGCCATGACTTCTGTAATTAGTTGTAATTAGTTTAAATTTTATGATTGTGTCATGTTTAGTCCTTCAAATATGCATGTTTTAATTTCGCAAAAGTTGACACAGTTATACCAAATGCCAATAGTGAGGGAGGTCCCGGACAACGATAGCTAGTCAGCTAGCCACCCTTGAAGAGCGCTCTGGGGGAGAGGAGGCGGGTGGTTCATGGAAGTTGAAGTTTTCTACTCTTGTTTTTCCAATCCTTAACAATTATGGACGCTGCACTACAGGTCTACAATGGGCCTAGATATATCATAGTATTATTAGAGAAATAAATACGTAGGTTTTTTAATTTCGCAAAAGTTGACATCACTATAACAAATGCCAACAGTGAGAGAGGTCCTGGGCAGTGGCCACTACTACAGAAAAGAACTCCTGCAGCGACGTCCAAGAGGTCTCCGAGCCGAACACCTATTTTTGCCCGCCACGGTTAATGTCGCGATTTACCGTAGCGGCTATTTTTTATTTATCGCAGAGTACAAAAAATATCCGCCACGGTAAATCGATTTACCGTGGCGGGCATAATGCCCACCACAGAAAATAGTTTATTAACCACGGCGAGCATTTTAAGGTGTGCGCCACGGTAAATTAATTTACCGTGGCGGGCGTGCTATATTGTCCGCTGCGGTAAACAAGTGGACCAAACAGTCCAAATATTGACCCATTATCACACTCTAGTATATATACAAGGAGTTAGGGTTTGGGTACCTCATCCCCCACTCCCTTCTCTCCCACCCGAGCCGTCTTTCTCGGTGCCTCCCTCTCTCACGCAGGTTCTCTCTCCCTCATCCTCACCCTCACCACCCTCACATCCTCACGCGAGCCCACGGCGACGCAAGACCACGAGGCCATGGCGGCGTCCCCGGTGGCACGTACCACGACATCCATGGCGGCGCGGGATCACGCCGTTCTCCCTTGCGGCGCGAGGCCACGACGGCGTGGCGCGAGGCCATGACGGCGCGGCAAGGACACTCTCCACCATGCCGGGCACGGTGCAGGTAGGGGCTTGGCGGCGCGGATCTCGCTCCTCATCTCCCTCTCTTCCATTCTTCGTGTACCTTACTCTCCCCCCTACGCAGGCTCCCCATCGCCGCACGCGAGGATTCGGCCAGGCGGCCTAGATTCGGCCACAGTTGGCGGATCCGGCCACTGTGGGTCCAGATCCAGCCACAACGGCGTCCGGGCGGCCTCCTCCTTGCGGATCCGGCGAGGGCAGCGATGGCGGCGGCGGGATCCGGGGCCCGTGCCCCTCCTCTCCTCCCTCACCGGCGGGATTCTAGCGCAGACCTGGATGGGCTCGGCAGGCCTAGCTAGGGTTTTTTTTTCCGAATGATTAACCGCGGCGGGCAAAACGGCCCGCCGCCGGAAGACGTGATTTCCTGTGACGTTTAGGCGGCGGCGGACCGGTTTGTCCGCCACGGAAAACCAAAAAAACGGCCGCCGCGGAAAATACGTTTTGTAGTAGTGGGCGAAGCCACCCTTGAAGAGCGCTTAGGGGGAGAGGAGGGTGTGGTTCATGGAAATTGAAGTTTTCTACTCCGGTTTTTTCAACCCTTAATAATTATGGCCGTTGCGCTATGGACCTGCAGTTGGCCTAGATATATCATAGAGTTACTAGAGAAACAAATACGTAGGTTTTAATTTCGCAAAAGTTAACACCGCTGGACTAAATGTCGAACTGAACACCATGCTGCTGAGATCACCCGGAAACGTGGAACACCATGCTGAGATCACCCGTTACATCATGCCCCCATCACCATATGTAGTAATGGCGGCAAAACCAACCAAATATGAAATCTCCGCCGGGCATTGCTGGGGATCTACCAAGGTTCATCTATCTGCCGCCGGCATCGGACCCGGCCGATCAATAACGACGTCCGGCTGGCATTGTTTCGACCGATGGATCAAACTAATAATACTGTAATAATAAGGAAATATATATGTATATATGCATATATACGTGGAGTGCTGTAGGTAGCAACCCGTTTTGACCGCCGGTAGTTTCACGGAGCGTACGAAAGTGATGCTCGGCTGTGCGCGTCGGCTGCCTGCTGCCTATAAATATACAGTATATACACGCGAGAGGGATGGATATAGTACCAGGGGAAGAATCGATCCCAGCAGCAAGCTCCTCTGAGGTGTACTTGGAGACGAGAGGAGCACTCTATCGACCGACATGGCCGGCAGTGTGAGTGTGAGCAAGAGGAGGAGGGCAATCCTTGTGCTCTCCATCTGGGCCGTGGCCATGCTCTTCTTCATGGCCGCCCTCCACCCGAATGGTAATTCATTAATCAATCAATTTAGTTTTATTTACCTAGTTTATTAGCTCAACTTTATTAGCTATATTATAGTATTTTTATTTTATAATAAAATAGTCAGAATCAGTTAACTTGCTTATTAACCCCGGAAACGATCAGCCCAAGCCAAGTCAGCCGGTGTTTTTCACCGATACCGGCCAGCATTTTCTTTTGTTTCCGACGCTGCTGATTTTGTTTCTTTATTACTGTATTTACGAGACGACAGTACTCACCGCCGCCGACGAGGTCTACTGCACGTGCTGCGCTGACAGAAGAGAGTGTGAACAAGACCCGACCTGCTGCACAGACGGTTGCTGCCGCATGAGACTTTATTGATGCAGCTCCATGACACCTGGGCCCAGCTGCCGTCCTCGTTTGGCTGCATGCATGCAGCTTCTCGTCAGTTCTTACCTACTGTACTGTATTGTACTTACTACACTGTACTATACCACACACCACGTACGATCGACGTGTTCAGCTTCAGCAGCCGTACCATGAAAAATAATGTACTGTACCGAGGTTTATATAGTCAACTCTGTACTCGTATGTCTCCAGAAAAATAATGATAAAGCTGCATGCACAAAAAGAAAATTAAAACCGCGTATACCATGCACTACGATTTGTCCTGTGCAGTGATTTTGATGTACGTCAATCTTTGCCACGCATGAATCGATCTCCCGACGAAGCTACAACAAATTAGAGGGTGGTACATTTATCTTACAAGTGTAAAAAATTAACCTAAAACTATGGTGGAATTTTGATTTAGTATTAGTTTTTCAAAAAATTTGTGGATGAAGCTAACACCTAGCTTGGCCACTAGATCCTCTGATCGATCGGTAGGCTGCTAGCGAACGAAAGGGATCAATATCTCGATAAGTAAGCAATGGAGAATCGAATTGGATTATTGGGGCGACAACAATTAGCATATGCCAGGGGTAGGACACAGATTAGTTAGATTAGACTAGATGACACATGCAAGAGTGAACTGTTGACATACTGTACGTCACAAATTCACATGCCTCTACGTACTCTTCACGAGCTCCCCCTCTGACTCATCATCACTACATGCCTTCCTAATAGGTCTTGGTTATACTAATTATTTAGGCAACCGTTGTTGTCGAAGTATCAACCATGCTAAAACACTGCAGAAAACAACATCACTGTCGGTTCAAAACCCCCATCACTACCGGATTTTGAACCGACATAACCAAATAGGCAGCGGTGAGGGGTCACATCACTACCGGTTATGCCAAACCGGCAGTGATGGATGTCCAGAAAAAATCGCGTTTTTAAAATAGAAAAAAAAGATTTAAATCCTAGGAGAGGCCACTAGTAACCAGCCCGCCCGTCTTCGTCCCAAGTCGAGGCCACTAGTAACTAGCCCGCCCGTCTCCGTCCCAAGTCCCCCAAGTCACAAGTCGTGTATTTTTTTTTTGTGTAAAATCGCGAATTGCGCTTCGGTAGGGATTCGAACACGCAACCTCAACCTCGCGCGATCCCTCCTCTACCACCTCACCCATGACTCAGTTGTTTCTATATTCGGTTTTAGTTTACCACATTCTATATATACTAAACCGAGTGTAAATTGCACTAGTACATAATTTCTTTTACAAGACACTGTCGAAAGGTGATTGGAGGCGGTCACATATACCGCCCGCCTCCATTAATCGTTGTCCGACCGCCTCCGTCTATGGAAGACGGTCGTCGGAAACGCCTGCCTCCGTTAATGATTAATGGAGGCGGGCATATAAGGTTCGACCGCCTCGGCGGTCAACATAATACGCCCGCCTTCTGAAATATATTAACCGAGGTGGGCTTTATAAGTGGCCCGCCTCCAAAAATACCCCCATTTTCGGAGGCGGACCACTTATAAGGCCCGTCTCGGTTAATAGTTGTGAGGCCCAAAAAAAGCCCACTCAGTCCGCTAACCACCTGAGCTATATAAGCTGAACTTAGGGTTTCACCCTCTCCCCCCACGTCCCAACCCAACGGCTCGGCCCTCCCTCCCCACGCGCTCTCTCCTCCTCCCTGGCGGTCCGCCCCTCCCCCGTCCGCCCCCTCCTCTCCTCCTTCCTCGGCGGCGGGGTGTGGCCTGGCGGCGCAGCCGCCCCGCGCGCCCTCGGCCCCCTCCTCTCCTCCCTCTTCGACGACGGCAAGGCGGCGCTGGCGCGACGGCGCGGCGCGGGCACGACGGCGCGGCGGCCCTTCTCTCCCGGCGTGACCTGACGTCGCGAGCAGGTGGCTCCGGCCACCCCCAGATCTGACGCTGCCCTTCCTCTTCTGGCCAGCTACGGTGGCGGCTGCGGGATCCGGCAAGCAACGGCGGCGGCGCGGCACGCGGATGGGCTTGGCGGGCTCGTGGATGGGCTCGCCGGGCTTATCCACATATTTTTTTGTTTTTTTTATTCGATTAATGGAGGCGGGCATAGCGACCGCCTCGGTTAATCACCCATTAACCGAGGCCTTCCATTGGAGGCGGTCGTGCTTGTCCGCCTCCAATAATCGAAAATGACCACCTCCATTAATGGTTTATGTACTAGTGTTGATTGTTTGACCCACTAAACGAATTCAAATAAAAAAGTTGTAAGCTCCAAAGTTTCATAGCTTTTCGAGATCTACAAATTTTATTTAGCAAGTTTTTCCATCCGAGGTCGTTTACAAAAATTTGAATTTTAAATTTGACAAATTCGAACGTAGTTTTCGATGACAAAATGATTTCAAATGAAAAAGTTGTAAACTAGAAAGTTTCATAACTTTTCGAGATCTACAACTTTTATTTAGGAAGTTTTTCCATCCGAAGTCGTTTACAAAAATAAAAAAAATTAACTGTACAGGTATATCACATGCGGTTCAAGCCACGAACCGGCAGTGAAAGTGTCCAGGTTATCACATGTTGTTCTAGCCACGAACCGACAGTGAAATGGCAAAGAGGCTTCACTGCCGGTTCGGCCCCAACCCGGTAGTGAAGATTCATCACTGTCGGCCCAACACAATCCGACAGTGATGTTAGATTCTGTAGTAGTGAGTTGAGTACTTGTATATATATATATATATATATATATATATATATATATATATATATATAATACTACTACTTTCTTATCCCTTGTTTTTTTAATGCAAAAATAGGGTTAAAGATTCCTAGTGAGATCTCCACAAGGCACTTATTAGAATCTCCGCATTGCTTTTGAAGAGTGAAAATCACAAGAGGTTCTTAAACCTGTCATGCGAACATTATGTTATGTTAAAGATTCATAGTGAGATCTCCACAAGGCACTTATTAGAAGCTCCGCATTGCTTGAAGAGTGAAAATCACAAGAGATTCTTAAACCTGTCATGCGAACATTATATTATATTATATACATAAACTGATAAATAATTATGTATATATATCTAATATGGTATATTGAAGACGGGAGTAACTATACGTGGGAGTAAAAAAACTCACTCTATATATGGAGAGAGAGATCCATGAACTTTGCAAAATGTGTGATTTAGGTCCAAATTACCCCCTGTGTGGTTATTGATGTGTCAGGCAAGAATGTTAAGGCCTTATTTAGATGCAAAAACATTTGAAAAAAACGACAATATAGTACTTTTGTTTGTATTTGACAATTATTGAGATTCGTTTCGTAAATTACAGGTAATCTGTACAATTAATTATTTTTTTATCAATATTTAATGTTCCATGCATACGTCCAAAGATTTGATCGATGTGATAAAAAAAATCTTATAAAGTTTTGGGATTTCGAAACTAAAGAAGAAGGCCTGTTTCTTATCTACGGGTTTTGGTTCACGGTGACATGGTCATATGGCTGTGTGGCTCATGGTGGATGCATGAGGAGGCCACGGCCACAGTGATCTAGGGCGGCTCATGGCCGGGACTAGGTTTTGGGACGCGACCAACGGTGAGGAAAGGCCTGCTGGGCTGTTCTGGCAGGCTGGCATCTCGGTTTTTATTAGGCTTCGGATGGGCTTTCGGGCTTCCGAACGCCGAACGCCGCACAGGATGCCAGGGCGCCTGGCTAGCAGCAGGCTTGGCTTGGCTTGGCTTGGCTTGGCACGAGCGCGGCTCCAGTCCACAAGCTTTGGCTTTGTGGTCGGGGCTGCGTCCCCACCAGTCGTCGTCGTTCCGTACGACGGAAAACAGCAACAGCTAGAGACATCAAGAACGGGACGGAAGGAGTTTCCGCGATGAAGAAGAGAGGTGGGGCAGTTTGCTGCGGATGGGGACGTGCAAGAGAGTGCATGCCCATATCAGTCAATATGATTAAAGAGTAAGGCCCTGTTTAGTTCCCACCTCTTAAATTGTAGTGAGCTAAAATATTTAAGTCATCTTTTAGTACCTCTTAGATGACTAGTGCAACTAAATTGCTTTAGTCATCTTTTATGGCCTGTTTGGTACAGCTTACAACAACTTCATAAAGCTGTTATAAACTATTTTTTTTGGTCGAACACCTCTTTTTCAAAACAGCTTCACCCATGAAGCTGTTTTTTCCCTCTCACAAAGACATAAAGTAAGATAAAGCTGAAAATAGTAGCTTATCATAACTCTCTTCTCATTTTCTCTCTTATATCATTGTTGGTGAAGCTGTTTTACCAAACATTTTTTCTAAAATACCTCAGTTTCACCTAAAGAGTTGCTCATAAAGCTATTTTTTTTAAAAAAAAACAACTTAACTAGAGCTATACCAAACAGACTAGTCAGTTTGTTTGGCACTTTAATCCTTAAAATAACTAAAGTTTAGTTCACTAAAATTTAGAAGATGGAAACCAAACACCCTCTTAATCATGGTCTGACTAAAGAGTTCGTCACGAATTGTAATCCACTAGAAAATCAGAGTGAAGTGTTAATTGAGCTATCACAAGGGTGGCACAAATCTCGTCTTGAGCTCGGCGCGTATCATGTGGCGAAAGGATCTAAATGTCATGTATATCTAGCAGGTTCGGCCGATATGATCTTTGTGTGTAAGGGTAGTCCTAGTGCAAGATTCTATAATAGAGTCCAAGACTATTTATTACCATTTATTTATGATATTTTGCTGATGTGACAGTATATTTATTGAAGAGAGAGAGTGAGAAAACAAGACTCAAAGTCTTATTTATATTCCAAGTTCACAATATTCGAGATAATAAATAGGTTTAGACTCTGTGATAGAGTCTATATTGGGAATGCCCTAATATGATTCTATATGTACTGTCAGGTACCGCTATTGATTAATAATAACTCGAAAATGGTTTTTGATTTATGGCTGTCTAATGAACTAAAAGGGTCTCACGCTTTAAGGGTTTGGAACCGTTGCCTATATGATTGACTCTAGTGTTGCAAATGGGAAATTGTTGGTGATTTGTCCAAGAGGTAATCATACCCGTTTTGGATTGGATCCATATGCCCTGTTTAGTTCCAACCAAAATTCAAAATCCAAAATCTCAACTATTTTAGATTTCAAAAGTCAGAATGCAAAATATTTCAGTGAACTGTTTAGTTCCAATCAAAACTTAGTTTATTTTATATTCCAATTATGGGGATTGTGAGGATGACACACCAATCAATGCAAAGATTCCCTTCTTTTGGTTTCTTGAGTCCAAAATCTAAAATAGGGAATGGATTACTTTTTGTCAAATATTTTGGGTGGTGTTTAGTTCCATTTTACTACATCCGTCCTTAAAAGAATGCAATTCTCGTTTTTCGAGAAGTCAAACAATTTGAACTTTGACTAAATTTATATAAAAGAGTACCAACATTTATGATATGAAATTAGTATCATTAGATTGGTAATGGAATATATTTTTATAAAAAAATTATTTAGAGACATAAATGCTAATACTATTTAATATAAAGTTGGTCAAACATGAGTTACATTGACCGATACACTTTCCATAATTGCGTTCTTTTCGACGAAGATAGTACAAAATAAAGAGGCAAAACCCAAAATATTTTGGATTTTATGGACAACTAAACAGACCATAATAAGTAGGCCAAAACATAATCCATTAATATTGTACTAATGTGCTTTTAACAAGGAACGACTTTAAATCCCATGAGTGTAGGTGGACCATGCAACGTTAATCAATATCATATCACTAATTGATGTTGCGACAAAAAATTCTGGTCTCTGTATAAATGTATCAATACCTCTATGGGAAAATATATCACTCTCATTCCTTCGATTCGAAGACTAAGCCTAAATAAACTCTTTTTTCCTCCCTGTAAAATAGTTATAAAACTCTGCACCTAGAAGAGCAAAAATGCGCCCAGACTAACTTAAGGTGTGTTTGGATGCACCTAACTAAAATTTAACTAGCTAAAATTTTAGAGTTAAACTTTAGTCTGCTAAAAGGTCTCTCAGCTATACTTTAGTTGGGATGTTTGGATGCTCCGGCTATTAGACTCAACTAAACTTTAGCTGGTTTTAGTTAGATTGAAATGACTAAACTCAACTAAATTTTAGCTGAAGTTTAAGTTGTTTGGATGCCTAGCAGTTAAATTTGGTAGGTGCATCCAAATATACCCATACTAATTTAACCAAAGAGGAGGCGAGGTAAGGTTTATGTAGTATATAAATATAAATGACAGCAACGGTTCGTGCTTAGTCTTGTTGGCACTGACGGAATCAACAAAATATGAAAAGAGGAGGGGTAGTATGGGCCTGTTTGGCAGAGCTTTACGTAGCTCTAGATCCTGAAAAACAGTTCCGCTCCTATTTTTTCTAACCAAACGGTCTAGCTCCATGAACTCCAGATCCGCAAAAAACTTGAATCTAGCTCCCAGATCTACCAAATTCACGGAGCACCTCAAGGGATGCTCTTAAAACATCAGTTTTGTAACTCCTCGTGAAGTTGGTGGAAATTACCCACCAATACTATGGATTACACACCGTACCGATTCGTATATTTTTTTCTTTTTTTTCCGCAACCGCCCGACGACCTCCCGCGAGTTCACGATATTTGTTTCTCTTTTTTTTTCCTGCAGCCGCCCGACTCCCTCCCGTGTAGTGAATTTTCAATTTATTTTTCTATGTATGGATAATAATTTTATGTATAAAGAAGGTTAGTTATATGTTACGTGAAAGCAAAGATTAAATTATATGTTGCTTGGAACAATGTAGTATTTAAAAAAAAGTAACCTTGGGTCAGCATCAGGTGACGTGAAAACAAAAAAAAAACACCACGTACAACAAGCTATTATGCACATGACGTTAATACAAAAAAAAAACATGATTAACGTCAAGGGCATCCGAGGACAATTCAACCAAAATATATGTTTGTAGATCTGGATCTGTTTTCTAAGCCAAACACTTTTTCTCAGCTCTACGGTAGGAGCACAGATCCATACTGGAGCTGCTCTGTGGTGGAGCTGTGTTCTGGATCTGTTTTCTTAGAGCTGGAGCTCTGCCAAACAGGCCCTATATGTAGATAAAATACAAAGATCAGCTAAGTATATATAAAATCAGCAAAATATGAAAAGAGGAGGAGTAGTGTAGCCAGACAAAATACAAATTAACCAAGTATATATATATATATATATATATATATATATATATATATATATAATCATAGTTTTTTGATGTGACAACAAGTGACTATTGTATAAAAGAGAATAAAAGAAATTTATTTTTTGTTTAATTTGAGCTTACTTTACAGAGGGGGTTTAACATTTTTTATACCATAGGAGGGCCATTGCCCCTACTGGCCCTTGTTCCGTCACTGTTTGGTGGGGTCAACTATGACGTTGTTGTTGAAGCATGCATGGGCAAAACAAAATGGAATTGCAGTAGCCTCCAATGTGAATCTGCACTCCACCTCCCAAGCTCTGCATTGCCGAGCTGACATAAAGCACAAGTGCCACAACAGTCGCCCCTATGCAACGGACAGCAGCCAGCTATCCCGGCCGCCCACTGCGCCTACTGGGGTGTGGCAGGAGCAACATAGGTGCCGGATGGGACATGTAGAAGACTTCGACGGTGGTGAGGAAGAGGGCGTCCTTGCTATTGTCCTCGGCCATCAACAAGACGCAACCGCCGATGCCATTGCCATTGTCGATGCTGCGGCACGGACGGGGCTGCTCCAAGAGCAGCTCACGTTCTCGCGACCTTGATGGTGACGTAGGCGTAACGCCTGCTCCACACTACGGAGGCGTACACATAGAGGTACCTGTATATTGTAGTATCATCATAATGAGACATGACATCATGTGTAAATATGTACGTGGCCGTCATTCAGGGAGGGTTTCGTTGATCCCCGGTAGACTAGACCCCCGATGACGGAGGGTATCCTACCGTCTGCCAGACACGCGCGGTTGCGATGCTCGATGACGGCGAGCACTTCTTTCACCCGACAACTGCTGCTTTGTGATCAGATACAACCTTTCGAGTTGTTGTTGCATGTGGACAAAGCTAGGCTAGAGGACAAAGTCGCTGCCCAGGGCAAGCAGCTGGCTATGGCCCTATTTGGATACTTTAGTGCGGCCAGAGGTTAGATTTTGTTACTTTATAGCTCAAGACTAGTTCTAAACTAACTCTAGGTAAAAAGATATTTGGATGAAAGGGTTAGATTGACAATAAATGTATTTTTCTTGGTAGAGATTTCAGTGGACCCCATCAGAACTAGCTCAAATAATCACCTTGAGGATAGTTTTTTTAGGTGGGTCAGTTGCAACTAGCCCAATAGATTCCCACCAGAACTAGCCCAAATAATCACCTCTTTGCGGGGGATAGTTTTTTAGATGAGTCAGTTGCAACTAGCACAATCTATCCCTCATTTTTGGATACTTTTGGGCTAGTTAATCTCAAACTAGCTTTAGCGTCTGGATCCAAACATGACCTATGACCTATGATGAGGGTTTAAGCTTTTTTGGCAAGAGGGCGCGTTTTGTTGGTTGGATGGATCGGTGTGCATTTGCCCCCACCCCCACCTCCCTGCCCCTATGGCCCTACGTGTCCTATATATAGACCGGCGGACCTGCTGGGTGGGCCCTACGAATCAGTAGGAGAGGTTAGCTATAACTAGATGAGACATGCATGTCTTTTTTTTCTTATATAGATAAAAGTTATTGTTTGTTATACTCGCAGTAGGCTTTGAGGTAAGCATGGTAAGAGTAGGGCAGGGCAAGGCTGGGCGGCAGCCAGGGAAGGGGAAAGAGGGATGCGGCCCCGCAAAGCTTCACGACACCTATGTGGTTTTCCTGAAAACTACAAATGTAAGAACAACTCCAACAGTTTTGCAAATGAGCTTTGCATTCTTGTTTTTGCAAAAAAAAAGTCTAAAAAAACTCCTATCCAACGGTTTGGCAAATAGGCTTTGCATTTTTGTTAACTTGCTAATTTACTAAAAAGGACTGACATATATGCCAACCGTGGATATAGCCCTTGGCATCGCTCCCCCGTGTGGTTTCTTTCCCTCTGCGCGCGCCTTTTCGCTCGCCACCTCAATTTTGGTCCATAATTTTGGTAATTACAAGTCAATTTTGTCAAACCATTGGAGATTGACTATTTTTACCTTTGCTATATTCATTTGGGACTTGACAAACTCCCAATTTTTTTAATCAAAATATGTAAAACCGTTGGAGTTGCTCTAATTAATGCATAAGGAGAAATGTTATTGAAAGCTACATCTGTGCCCTCCCGCACGGGGTAAAGGTTGTCATGGGTGGTGCATATGGCATAGTCACCTGGAGCATACAATTTTATAGTACTCTTCATCAAACAAAGCACGGAAATATGTGTTCAATGTTTCTCACAATTTCTCTCCCAACTCATCACCAAACATGACCATTGTAGCCATTTTTATGTAAGCTAAAATCTTGTACCTCCGATGAGCACAGGAAAACAAATAAAGTTCAGCGATAGATCATCTTATCTTTCTCTCCTCGCTTCTCCACCGTACGAAGATGTTAATTTCACCAAATGTTAGTCTGTTACTCAAACAATACCAGTAGGACCTCAATAGTTTGTTTCAAAAAAATAAAAAGAACCTCAATAGTTGGTGACCGCACATAAACATCCATTTGCAAGCCAAGACACGATCCTGAAGCTAGGGACCTACGTAGCATACTGGTGTTTATGCAATCAGAAGAAAGATCAGCAATTTAACCGGTAGAGAAGACCAAACAGCATCGACAGAAGTTTTGAACTCTGAATTTACAGTGTCTGATCACTCTTTACAATTTTATATCTCTTAAACAGTGAGAATTCGTGAGAATTGGATCAGACAGGATCTAAATACCTGAACTTGGCAGCAGCAGCCGCTTGCATGCTTGCCGATGATGCAAAACACCACACGGCTGCTCAACGCTCGGTGCCGCGCCCGCCCTTGGACACGGTGCCGCCATGGCCACACCGTCGCTGCACACTTGAATCCCACAAAGCCACTATGACCACGGCCACTCGTGTCGTTTACTAGTACAAAATAATGAAATATATAACTCTATGCTGGCGGTTGCACTAATTTATATAGATGGTTTCTCTTAACGTATGTCAGTAGTAATCAAACGGTTCTAAACCGCCACTAGAAATTAATTTATAGTTCTTAAAAAAAACGATCACTAAAAATCAAGTATTTCTATAAACGGATTTATTAAGAAACGACATGTAAAAGTCGGCCACTAAAAATAATTGGACACCGATTTTTTGAGTTTTTTAAACGACCTCGGATGGAAAAATGACCAAAATAAAAGTTGTAGATCTCAAAAAGTTAAGAAACCTTGTAGTCGATAACTTTTTTTATTTAAAATCATCTTGTCATCGAAAACTATTCAATTTGTCAAATTTGAAATTCAAAATTTGTAAACAACCTCAGATGGAGAAGCTAACAAAATAGAAGTTGTAGATCTTAAAAAGTTACGAAACTTTATAGTTGACAACCTTTTCATTTGAATTCGTTTAAGGCCTCAAACAATCAATTTACAATGCTAAAATTTATTTAGAATAATATGTGAGGAATCAAAACAGATTCTAAACATAAACACAAATGAGTGATGTGGAGTGGTAGAGGAGGCTACTTAGCGGACGACTTACTAGTGGGCATTTCCTACCGTTTAATTCTTTTTTTTTATTTTAAAAACCTGATTTATATTTTTCTGGACATCCATTTTTATTGGCAATTGTCTTAACTAAATTGTCTTAACTAAACCGCAAGTGGAAATTCATTTCTACTGGCGGTTATCTTAACTGAACTGCCAGTAGAAATCGATTTTCACTAGCGGTTTTCGAGTGACCACCTGTATAGGGGTTTATTTCCACTATCCCAACGCTGACGGTTCTGAAAAACGCTAGTAGAAATGGATTACCATTACCAACCATCTTTCTAGTGCTTCTATGTACTAGTGGCCGCCATGCCCTAGATGGTTGCAGCCTGTCATGACGATGGTTGAGCTATTTTTCTTTTGTCAAACAACTATTTTCAAAATCCCTTCATGGGTGAACCTCTTTTTTTTTTCTCTATCACAAAGACATGAAGTTGGATGAAGCTAAAAAAATAGCTTATCTCAGCTCTCTCCCATTTCTCTCTCATATCCATACATAAAGTTGTTCATAAAGCTGTTTTGTCAAACATTTTTTCTAAAATAGCTTAGCTTTCCCTAGAGAGTTACTCATGAAGCTATTTTATAAAAAAAACAGTTTCATTAGTGAAACTGAGCTGTGCCAAATAGGCCTTAAAAAATTAGTCAAAAAGCTAGCCAAATTTAATGATTTTGTTACTCTCTAAAATAAAAATTAAAATATTAGAATACACCAACAAACTCTGTAAAACAAAAAGATAGTCAGCTAGTGAGATAGCTTATCTAAAAATAGAGAGCGAATAAGATGACATGGAGAACTACTAAATTTAGATTGTTATTTATAGAGTCTGTTTTTTGAGTCCGTTTTTCCTTTAATAATAACTAAATTTAACTCTAGAAAACGATTTCGCTAATCTTTTCAAGAAGCTCTAACAAAGAAGAACACGGCTCGGTGCCACGTCCCCTGTGCCTGTGTGTCATAAAAGGGTCGTCTGAACTCCCTTCACTGCACATCTCTTTTTCTCTCACTTAGACTTTGTTTGGATGCACCACCTATACTTTAGCGGGCTAAATTTAGCTACTAGACACCAAATAGTCTAACTAAAAGACTAGCTAAAAAGTTTTAGCTATTTCAACCTAGCGAAAGCTAAGTAAAATTTAGCTGAGTGTATTAGCTGAAACATTTAAGCACCCTAACTAAAATTTAGCTAGAAAACTTTTATAGCTATAAAAAACTTTAGTTTGATTGCATTCAAAGAGGCCTTTATTCTGGTCCCAAACAAGCAGAAAATAAGGAGGCGATGGACTAGGCTGGGATTTGGGGTTCATCCAGGACACTTGGGCCGAGAAGCCCAGGAACCATTTCCATCCTGCTGGGTTTTGTGGTCTTTCTGTATACCACCTTGTTTGTGCTCGGCCCTGATATGTGCAGTCGCAGAACCCAATCGCTCTTTCCTTGTTGCTCTTGACTCTGCCTGCTTCTCCTCTCTCTCTCTCTCTCTCTCTCTCTCTCTCTCTCTCTCATGGCGGCGGCGTCGGCGTCGACGCCGCAGGGGGTGGCGGAGCGGCGGGGCATCCCGGCGGCGGCTTTCGTCGAGGACGTCGAGGCCTACCTCCGCCAGGCCGGGCTCGACGTCAACTCCGCACTCGCCTTCCTCCAGGAAAGGTGAACAAAACCTCAGAAACTTTGTGTACAGTAGTAGCTTATTAGGGATCTCGCTAGGCTCCCTCCGGAGCGCGCTTGCCTTGATTTGGGGAATCGCGTATTGCAACCGCTGCCCCTGCCTGCGCCCGTCGTATCGGGCACGACTTTGGATCCACTGTGCGAGCACTTCCGACGCGTAGCTTTTGGAGAGGAGATGCGGCTGCTCTGTTCGGATCCCAGCTGCGCGTTTGTGACTTGTGATAGTGGTGGTTGATGATCCCCAACCCTCTACGCTTGTTAATTGAGCTTGCGAACTAGAAGCAACCGAATTGACTGGTTCAGGGTTTCTGCGCGGCTTTGGACGTTCTACTGGTTTCATACTTCATTCATAGGTTGATCCTTCGCTCGTTAGCTGTGTGAATCTCGATACACATTCGCAGGGTCCCAATTTCTTTCAAGCCATTTGCCTCCTCCTGGTTTTGGAACAGCTTTTGTTCATCTATCTGTTTGCTGACTATGCTGTGGTTACTTGGTCCCCGACTCGGATACCATTTATGGTTTGCAAAGGTCCCTCCTTTTTGGTTATACATGCTTGCTTAGTATGCAGTTCGATAGTAGGAGCATTTGGTGCTTGTATTTGCACAAAACATAAAAAGCAAAAGAAAATTCTAGCTGGTTGTGGCGGGAATCTGGATTTATTCTCTGCGACTATTTTTGTATAAACTTACTGACTTGTGGGTTCATATAGCCAGCCCCACATTCGTTGCATCTTAGGATTGCGCTTGATCTGGGAAAAGTGGTCTATTTGTTTTGCATGTTCCATAAAGCGTTGCCTTTCGATCCATTCAACATTTCTTCTTAAAAATCGTGGAATTCTGATTGTATCGTTGTTTACTCTTAGGTGGACATTGCCTTTGTAATATCTTTTATTATATAGCAGCAGCTTTTAGAAGTGTCTGTGTAAAATGGGGCATATTTATTTTCTCCATGGTTATGAATGAAATACTGGATGCTAAAATGCAAACTCTTCCATGAGCTGTCCAGGAAGGGTTATTTCTGTTCAATCATTAGGCAAAGTTCATTCCATATTGGTTGAACGCTTGTGATCACACTTTTCATGTTTGCACTGAAATGTGGGTTGCCCTAGCTGCAACATATGTCCACTAGTCCCTAGCTATTGGTCAATTTACTCTGTCTGCAAATACAATTAATTTTCTGTCCCATCCATAATATTTAATCATACCATCCTGAATTGGCACCCTATTGGTTTATTCCTACTTTGTCAAGTGTTTTTATGTGAAAACTTGGGTGACATCTATTTGTGTGATCTTGCGGGCATTTGCTGTTCTTATATGCTACATGTGACGGAAAGGACGCAGGGGGCTTCGATGTTCTTTTTTTTTCCATTACAAAACTGTGTAAGGTGTTACTTGCTTTGGAAGAGTCAAGGCTGCATATATTATTGCCCAGTATAGCAGCCCATATGTATCCAGTGATACCTTTTTAATTCCATTGTCTGGGTGCTAAACTTGTCGGCACTGTCTGATGCCAGACCTGACAAGACTGAGTGCTGGGACATGAGGGGAAACGGTCATATGCTTTCCATAATGTGTGAATCTATGCATACTGTGTATTTGTAGCTATAGGGGTGAAAGCAGTATGGGAAATCTCCGTACCGTCCAATATCTTTTTCCGTAATATAAGAATGTTTTTGACGTTTCTGTTTTTGGCAAACATAAAAAATTGTCATTTTCTTATTTTAGCATAACTGTTATCTTATTAGTTAAATCCATAAATATGGGAAAATCCTGTACCGACTATTTTTCCGTTTTTTTTTACTAAACATGACAGAATTCCTGTGTGCCTGTGTCCAATTGAACTCTATTATGGTTGTGTGGCTCTGGCAGCCAGGAGATTATCACCCACATAGCGTGGGAAGAAAACATAGCCTAGGGACTAGCTTGTATATTTTGGAGATCCCCATGCCATGCGTACAGCGTACCAAAATAACATTTAATTACATAGCCATTTCAGGGTTCAGAATGGTCATACCATCATAATATTTTGAATCTGAATCTTTATTGCACTAACACGCTTGAAGAATGAATTTCTGTTTGTCTTGGGATCCTGAAATTTAAACTAACACCACAACCACTTGTAGAACTAGTGTGCTCATTCGGAGGAATTTTAGATGCAATCTGGGCAGAAATGGTTGAGATTAGTTCATTCTAATTTCTTTTCACAGGAATTTCTGTTAGATTGTGGCTAAATAGTCTTTCTCTGTTAAGCTCTTATTTTGAGGAGAAACATAACATGTGCTTTCCTTTTTGTTTAGGTTGCAGCAATACAAAGTAGTGGAGATGAAGCTTCTGGCACAACAAAGGGATCTTCAGGTGCTCATATTATTTTCTTTGAGATTTTGGTAGGCTTGCTTATGAGATGTATGATATTCACATGATTAGAAAACTTAATGTTGCCTAATGAAGCCAAAGTGAACTTATGGGTGAAACTGTGAAGATTTTACATAGCTTTCATCATGAACCTCTTAGACATAAGTGATAGCTCCCAGAAGTTCATAATTTCTTCATTATTCCAACACAAGCCCTAGTATTCCTTAGCACACCTGTTCTCAATCTAGTATTGATTAAAGTAAATTATTCGCTCTTTTCTAAAATGTAACTTAATTTAGTCTTGTACTAATTCAAATCACTCTAACATTGACCAGGTTTATAGAAAAATATACGCATATACTCTTTTCTAGATACATAGTGTCTAGGTGCATAGCAAAAGCTATGTACCAAGAAAAGCCAGAATGGCTTAAAATTTGGAACGGTGGGAGTGTAATACTTCTTCCATTTATATTTAACCTGCATCTAAGCAAAGAGCACAGAGAGCAAAAAAAAACTAACTCCCTGTGTGATCAGCTGCTGCCAGCTGCCCATTAATGCAGCAATGCACATGCACCCAACAAATATGGAGCCATTGCAAGGCGCACTTTGCAGATGCGCTGCCCATTGAGTACGGAGACCCCCAGGTTTTGCTGCATGCGCTGCTCATCGGATATGGAAATCCTAACGTGGGTTCAGCGGAGATGCTGCATGACTGCATGTGCGAAACAAGGCAACACCCACAACACACATGGAAAGCAGAGGTTGATAGAAATACACTGATCAGACTTGGAAACTTTTCTGGACCTGAGGCAACGAACAAAACTGGAGTACTGGACAGAGGGAGTATCAATTGAATGAACTATCAACACATATTTCATCTTGGGTTTAATTAAACTTACTTGATGTTCTACATGTTGGTGTATTTTTCTACAAACTTGGTCAAAGTTAGAAAACTTTTATCTAGGACAAAACTAAAACGAGCTACATTTTAGAATGGAGTATTGGATTAGTGGTAAAATTTTGAATTGCTGTTCTGGAATTGAGTACTTATGTTGGCAATCAGTAGTCAATCACTGTGCTAAATAGTACTTATGTTGGTAATCAGATGTAACAAACATATTAGCCTCTATTCTGTTGACAGGCAAAGATTCCTGATATAGAGAAATGCTTGGATATTGTTGCAACATTACAAGCTAAAAAGGATTTGGGTGAGGTTTGTACAATTTTCTGGAATTGAGTTATCTACTTTCTTTTCGTCTTCTATAAGTTTGAGCTGTACTCTAGCACTAAGGCCTATAAAATGTTCAGTTATGACGCTTTACATGGTCGATTGGTCCTTTACCTTGTGTTCTGCTACGTAGAAACTATATCTCAAGTTGTAACTTGTTTATTGTGTACTTTCTGCAACTTTTATGTGCCAGTAACTGAGTATGCAGTTTCATTTGTGCCTAATAATAATTTTTGTTGTAAGGATTTATGCATGAAAAGTAAATGAAAAATTGAATTATTAGTAAAGCACCCAACCCAAGGAATTTTATCATTGGAAAAGGTTAGTGTGCCTGCACCAGGGGTTTCATATGCTTGCACTACATGCATGTCAAATTGTTTCATCTGCAGTGCCATTTAAACTTGCCTATTGTCTACATATCCTGCACATATTCAGGAAATTAAGCTGTAGGCTCTCAATACTTTTTAATGTTATAAACATGATGGATTCTAGCTGGGACTGGACTTGAGCAAATAAATTATCCAGTGAAAGCTAACTGTCCTTGGCTTCCAATTAACTGATGCAGGCACTCATAGCTGATTTCGAATTATCTGAGGGGATCTACTCCCGTGCAAAAATTGAGGATACGGACTCAGTGTGCCTTTGGTTAGGTGCAAATGTGATGCTGGAGTACTCTTGCGATGAGGTTATTAAACAATGACCAACCTTATTTTCAGTGCTACTTTTGTTTTAGTCCTGCCCCCTTATTTCCTGAACTTCTGCAGGCCAATGCCCTCTTGAAGAAAAACTTAGAAAATGCCAAGGCCAGCTTAGAAGTCCTTGTTGCTGATCTTCAGTTCTTGCGAGACCAGCAAACCATCACTCAGGTAAAATTGTTATGACTAGCTTAAAATGATTTTAGTTTGCATAATTCGACAATGATTATACCATGGTCTCATACCTAGTGTGGAATGATATCTTGGTCAGGTTACAATTGCTCGGGTATTCAACTGGGATGTACACCAACGGAGAAGCAAACAAGCCATAAAAGAAACTTGATCAGTTATATCACGAGGCCAACCAATGTGTTTGGGACTTCTTTTTTGTATGTTTTGCTACGTCTGGCAGATTAGTCCATCATAGCGAGCTCTTTGTTGTTGATGGTTGATGGTTCCTTTGCTGTGTAACAATGTATCAGTTTATTCTGTTTTATGGTGTGGGAACATTAGTAGAAGATGTCATTTCGCTGCTCTTTTTCCCCATTGGATGCCCATATTCTGGCTTGTTGGATCACAAGTCACAAGATATTTTACTATTCTTCAGGGTTTACAGAGAAGCCTTGCAATTTCATGATTACTGGATCGCAGTCCTCGAGATTTATGGCCCATAGTCATGTTGAGCAAAGAGGAAAAAAATGAATAGGGCTGGATGACTTTGATTGGGCCCATTGTCATGCTTGACAATTGCTCCTTATGTTCCTCAAAGAGGCATTCTAGAAGTTGGGGTGGATACAAACTTTTGGCAAATGATCAAATATCATAAAGTTGTCTTTCATTTATGTGTTGGCTAGAATGTATCTTAATTTATGTGTTTGCCTATAGTGACATTTCTTTATGGGACAACATTTGAATGCTATAATACCATTTTCTATGTATGACACTTTTTATGGGACATGTGAGTAGATTTTACCTTGTCAGAATGATTTTATATTGGTGTGGTCAGTGGTTCTAGTTGTACAGTGCTAAATGTTCCGACAGAGATGGTGGTTGTCTGGGTCGTTAATTGACAACTGTCTAGGCTTAATCAATATGTGGCCTGTATTTGCAAGCTTTCTCTACCTCAATTAATAAATGACGATGAAATCACAAGCTCACAGCATTCTAAGTTCCAACAACTTAGCAATCAGATCACATGCATAGCGTGGTTCAAGATCCTAAGAGTTGTCCAGCTAATCGAACAACTTTGAATTTGACAAAGTTGGCCCTATGACTATGTTGTTGTTTTTAGAACACGCTTATGCGCGTATTGCTTTAAGGGAAAAATGAGTTCAATACATGACCAGGAGGGCATGTCGTCAGCTACGTTGCCGCCGCGAACAGCGAGGCTAGCTTGCTAAACCCTGCTGCGATCGAATCCTCCCCCTCCTTGATCAGGTGTAGGATCTCCGTCGCCTTCACGCATATGCCGTCAAAAGTCTTGCGGTTGCGCTCCTTCTAGATGACCCAAGAGACCAACAAGATGGGGGAGTCGAAGCCGCACCGAAAGATGGCCGACACCATCACCCTCGTTTGCAGCCACCAATCGGCAATGGTTGTTGTACCGTCTGGAGCAAGCTGCTGGAGACCAACAAGGCTGAGAAGACGGAACCAGAACTCCCTGGAAAAGACGCAGGAGGCAAGCAGGTGATCGTAGGTCTCGTCGCCCTGGCCACATAGCGCACATTCCGCGCCTAGCTGAAGACCATGTCTTCTTCGACGGTCGGCCGTCCAATGTCTCCCATGAAACACGAGCCAAAAGAAGAACTTCACTTTCGACAGGGTGGACGCTCTCCATACCTCCTTCGCGCCAGGCAACGAGACGGCGCCGACGAAGAAGCGGCGATACCCCGAGGAGGTAGAGTACCATAAACTCCTAAACTCTAAATCCTCCCTGAACCCTATGACTACGTGACTGACCGGGACCAGGTTCTCTTGTATGCATCTGTCTGCGCCGCTGCCGGGCACTATACCGACGAACGGTGGCGACGGCCGCCCACACAGGTCACTCTGCAACAAGTTCAGCTCCCTCCAAGTGCATGCAAATGCAAGCACTGCATGTTCTGATCATCTGCTAACAAGCAGCACACACAGGCCCTGAAACGGTGCTGCTGTCCTGCATTAGAATTATGTTCCATCACAGCAACAGTTACCATGGCAACCATGCTTGCGTTATGACTAACTACAGGTTGTGTATTTTTTTTTAAATGACACCAAAAGGCGCATAGCTCATTAAGCAGATAAGAGTACAGGCAGTACAAACGAAACAGAAACAAAGATAAAAGAGATCAGCAACACGCGGTTGCCAATCCACAGAAACAAGCAAGAGACCGGACCGAAGCCCGACGCAAACACAACCGCACAACCTACACAACCATGTCTAGCAGAAGCCCGAGCTTCCTGAAACCAGCGAGGCACCAGGCTAACTACAGGTTGTGTAATCCCTTCATGTTTATTAATGTAGATTAACATTCTCTCTTGCATTTTCCTCACAAGCGGTTGGATTTGGATTTAGTCAGCATGATGTTGCTGGCTAGATGTTCCATTTGATCTGGTCTACTTTTACGGCGAATTAATTGATTCGGTCAACAAATTAATTAATAGTCATAGCTTTGCCAAATTAAGCCGATCGTTTTCAGTCACCGATATGATAACTAACTGCCCGACTTTGACTCATCTTTGGCTTTTGTTTGAACTAGCGAATTTGGACGATTATTAATTGTTCACTTGGAAGCTGAAGTCGGTATGAATTGTGTCACAGCATTGTAGTAACTGACTGTCACAAGCCATAAAATCACACAGAATAAACGCTCTATGATATTTTTTTCTTCAACATTAGGATCTTTATACCAATTATGTACTGAATTTTACTCTTTGTAATTCCAGCAACGATCCAAGAGTTCTCCTAGTTCCGTATGTTGGCTTCGTGAAAATAAAGCATTAAGCGAAAGAAAACCTATCTACCAGTAGTTGTTACAGATATGGTCACACCATTAATACTGCTTGGCCACGTAGCAGTGGAGGCCTCTTCGTTTTCTACACTACTTAGATTGAAATATGCAGGATGCTTTGGTTTAACCAGGATGATAGATTTGTTGCCTAGCATTGCAACAACATCTGACATGGTGGGTCGATCAGCTGCTTTCTCTTGTACACACAGCAATGCAATGTTCATACACCTCATCATTTCTTCTGAGTGACCAATGGTGTCCAGTGATGCATCAATGAGCTTGCTCCATCTTTCCTCTTCAAATAACTTCCACGCCTGTTTTGCAAATAAACAAAATTATATATTTTGAATAAGATACAAAGTAAAAAAAAAAAAGATCAACTCACGTATCCAAGGAGATTAATAAAATTTCCACATTCATGGCCATTTGCAGAATTCCTTTGTCCACCAAGGATCTCAAGAACGAGAACACCAAAGCTGAACACATCAGATTTGATTGAGAAGAGGCCCTCGTAAGCATACTCAGAAGCCATGTAGCCACTAAA
This sequence comes from Microstegium vimineum, assembly GCA_022036555.1. Lineage (NCBI taxonomy): Eukaryota > Viridiplantae > Streptophyta > Magnoliopsida > Poales > Poaceae > Microstegium > Microstegium vimineum. The sequence continues at coordinate 9,311,464 of CM039130.1, read as the reverse complement.
AAGATAGATATAGTATATGTCAAATTACTGTATGTCTTAGCTTAGAATAAATATGTCCATTAGTGGTGTCAATTAGCAACATTTTTTGCGTAAAAAATAAAAGCTTATATGAAACTTACTATGTGCCAACCACTCTTTTTGTAGTGCTTTCTTCGTAGTTATTTGAAGTAAAAAATTTTGCCAGCCCGAAGTCTGAAATTTTAGGATTCATTTCACTATCCAAAAGAATGTTGCTTGGTTTAAGATCTCGATGTATGACACGCAACCGGGAGTGCTTATGTAGGTAGAGAAGCCCATGTGCTATTCCTTCAATTATTGAAATACGCTTGTTCCAGTCCAGTAAAGCTCTTCTGTTTTCATCTGCAAATACATATATGTATTTCAGTTACATAGGGACTGAATTCATGGCCCTGATACAAACAAATTTGCGAGAAATTTTTAGTCCTTTGGCTGCTTCCACAAAATCTGAGTCTAAAATCAATTAAGATATGTAAGCGTGTTACCAAAGATGAAGAAGTCCAAGCTTTTGTTTGGCAAGTATTCATAGACCAATATTTTCTCCTCTTCTTGAGAGCAACACCCCAAGAGCCTAACCAAATTTCTGTGTTGGAGTTTGGCTATGAGCTGGACTTCATTTTTGAACTCCATGAAACCTTGTCCTGAATGTGAAGAAAGTCTCTTCACGGCTATCTCCAATCCCTGGGGAAACTGGCCCTGGGGGGAGAATAAAAGTTAGGCTCTTTGGTGTATACATTCTCTTCCACCACTTCTTCCGGTTGCAAAATTGTCAACTAGGTTCGTAACTTGCTAAGAGGGGCCTCTCACATCCGGATAAATGTCCTCTATGCGATCAAGAAGATGAGACGATACAACATCTTTTAACAACATGTGTGGTTGCTAGACAAGTATGGTTCAGATTACTCACCCCTTGAACCTAGCAGATTCTGCCCCCCGACAAAATGAATTGAGTTTTGCTGACTGGTGGCGCAAAACAATGAGCAGAGTTAGCAAGGAACACAGAAAAGGAGTGAACTCTTTAATTATTCTAGGGGCTTGGATTATTTGGAAACATAGGAATGCTTGTGTTTTTGAGGGGAATTCTCCTTCGTTTAGCTTGATTTGGAGTGAAATTAAGAATGAGCATAGCCTGTGGTGCTTGGCTGGAGCGAAGAAACTACAAGGGCTAGGGCTGGTGCTTGTAGACTAGGGCAAGGTCGAGTCTTGTTTCTTCGCTATGTGTTTGAGTCTTGAGTTTGTGTAATTGCCTCACTCATATTTGGTCGCCGTATGAGTGAGGATCCTGTTGGGGGCCCTCCTGTTTTTCATCTCTATAATACAATGAATCGCAGCTCTCCTGCGCTTTCAAAAAAAAAACTAGAAGTATGATTGTATTTTCAGTTGTCCAATGACATTACGTACCTGCATAATAATAATCTTGTGCTTGCTAGCAGTGTTAAGACTATTAGGGGGTGTTTGGTATGAGAAATCATTCCATTCTAATTTCTAAAGACCATGCAAATTTTGGTACGATGGCTTCATCACTCATGTAATCAGTGTGCATGTAAGGGATGTGAGAAGATGCTTTGTTGATAGAAAATTAAACACATCAATTTGTAGAACCAAACGTCCAACTAATTCCATGTCAATGATGAGAATAAGCTTTGTTGATAGAAAATGATGATAGATAAGATGTTGATGTGATCTACCTTGTAGACAGCACCAAAACCACCTTGTCCAAGTTTGTTTTCTTCTGAAAAATTATTTGTGGCCTCCAGTAACTGTTCAAACTGAAACACGGAGAACTCTGATGAGCTATTCCCTTGCCAAACTAGTTCTTCCTTTCGTCTCAAATCCCCAGTACGCCTTGATCCTGCTTGTAATATATCCACTTCAGTTGAATATGAGGATGAAATACTCTTTATATTTTAGTTATATTAATATCTTATACTGTATATAACAAACATATTCCGCTAATACGAACAAATTTAAACAGTATTATTTTTGGCGAGAATAGTTCAAAGAGCATGACAGAACAATACACTTCATTTTCAGGTACCGATTATCATACCTTTTCTGTATGATCTAAGGCAAGGGCAGCAGAAGATGAAGCAGAGAAATGCTGCCGCTGCTGGAGGAAATACAGCTATGGGAATTATCCAGAAATTCTCCATACGCCCTGATAGCAAACATGATAAAATTCAGTATTCATGGGTATAGATATGCTTGAGCTGAGCACATGGATATTGTGTAAGTAGTAGGCAGCAGGAATTACAGCCGTGGATGGGAACTTACTCTTGTGTTTCACTGGCGCCGTAGCTGCAGTAGGCGCAGATGACCGGTTGAGATGCAGCACGGGCTTGCTGTCGAAGAACCGATACGACTCGTACCTGAAGAAACACCGTATGACATGGAGCTGTAAACCCATCCGCAGGGTCATGCTGAAGTTGAGCGTGCCGAGGAGACCAGTAAGACACGCCAACCACGCTTCATTATATTAAGAAGATGAAAAAGGGGAAGAAGCCCCGTACAACACACACCACACAAGTCAATCTTTGAAACTGTCTGCAGCAGTATACTGTATATATATTGGCGAAAACTTCATGTTTAATAATGAAGCTTATTTCTTCATCTAACAATTTACTTGGTCTTTGGCTCTTTGGAGTGTTGGCGCCGGCAAGACTGGAAGATTTCACTGAGCTTGATTTTCATTGTTTCCAGATAAAATGGGATTTTGATAAATTATTTTTACCTCTCACTATATTAAAGTATTGAAACTACTACGCAATATATATATAAATATAATTGGACCCAAATGACTTAAGTTGATGAAGAAAGATGAACAAGTCACTTAAACTTCAATACTGACATTTGGTATTATTATTAATAATTTGAAACAGATTTAATATATAGTTATATACAATAGCTTCCTGTACCCATGCATGATCACACCTCACTTACCTAACTTCCCTTGTTTCCATTTTCATCGCCAGGAGATAAATGTCTTCATCGTTATCATGTTCAGTCATCGGAGATAAATTGTCTCTAGCACCAGTGGTCCACTGCTGGCCGGCAAGGGCGATAAACTAGTCGCATCTAAGGAAAATAAAAACAAGAGAAAGAAACCGACCGCCATCAATCATGAGTCCATGTCTGACCGAGTAACTTACAACGCCTCTTACCTGTAGTGATTCTGCAGCGCTGCTGTGGCTGCTGACTGCAGTTGCATCACTCAGTAACCACTGTGCAAATCAAGCAGCCATAGCTGCAGCTAGCAGAGACTGCAGAAGTGCATGTTAGATCGCCGGGATCAAGATAGCCTGTGACCTCTCTTCTCTAAGCTCTCACGCGCGAGCAAGAAGATGAACATAGATCAAGTCGTTGTTTTTGGTGCTGTCAAGTTAAATTGTGAAGGGTTTTGGGTTTTGTTGCGGTAGACTGTGAGTCATTTATTTATTTTGATCGGACAGTTATGATCACGGTAATAGATGAAATGTATATCTATTTAATTTTTTATCCTATAAAATAGGATAAATAAGAAAAGTTTTAGATATAAAAAATCTTTTTTATAGATATGATTGTTGCATGCGTGATTTGACTGTTATATTCAATCTTTTTTATTTCATAAATTTGTACTTGATATATTTTGCTTACCATATAGTTTTAATTATAACTTTATACACTAGATTTTGCTTGTGTAGAATTTGCATATGTACGTCATTAGTCTGTGTACGTGGTTAACCTGTGTAACGCACAATCATGCGTGCGTGCGTGTGTCCTGTGATGCTACTCTCAATAAATAGTCTTCGATGATGCATTATATATGGAATACACAAGTGTATTGATTGGTGAACATGTTTATTGGTTCAAGTGGGACATTGTGTTGTATGCATTATCATGTTTTTTGTTCCTATGAAATTAAAGCAGATGTCATTATAAATTTCTTATATGCCATATATTATATATGGACCTAATTAAGGAAGGACTTATTACTGTAATCTTTTTAGTTTTATGAGATCTTTTACAATGATTGGAATCGCTTCATATTGTGCTCCATAAAATAACTTTTTTTATTAATTTTATTTATGTAAGTCTAATACCGTCATTGCACATGGTTCTCTTATACCACAACCCTTATCCATGCTATGCTTGTGGCCGACGCAGAGCATCACGCCCAGCGACGCCATGGACGCAGCCACACCCATTGTGCTGGCGAGGACGAGCACAACTGGTGAAGAACGTGGCCACCAGGACGAAGCACCTCTTCACGATGCTGACGACCATGGTGGCACCCAAGAAGGCCTTGTTGGACGACATGCCGGCCTTGCGGAACAAAACAGCGGGCTGTAGAGCAATGCATGGCGTCGATGCCGGACGCTAGCTATAAGAAGTGCACGCCGACCACGAAAACGAGGATCCGGCGCAAGCTCACCGACGGCTGGACCAGCAGCTCCTTCCAGACTTTGCTGCCTCCATCTCTGTCACAAACCTGTGGCTCTTTGACGGCCTGCTTGATCTCCTTGTCCGAGGTGCGCACGAGCACCACGCGCATGTCGGCGTCGTGCCCACGCATTGCGAGCCACCATGGCTACTCTGGCATGGCGAGCACGTCGCCCACAGCGAGCAGCGCCGACGGAAATGTAGAGAATGATTGTGAGAGCCGACAAGTATCATTCATTGATGTGGGCAGCTCATATACACGAGTACAGATGTGATCGGGAACGGCTGACCGCACAGGGCGCCGTAACCGACTCGTCATGGTGATCGTGGTCACCGTTTACATGCAGAACGTGCTAGCGCCGAGTCTATCTAAGACCGAGTCGGAGTCTGGTCTTCATCACCGCCCCCCCCCCCCCCCCCCCCCCCCAGCAGGCTGATGCGTGGGTGGAACAACGCAGAGACTGGACCGGAAGCCTTCGAATGACGAGGTCGGAAGTCCTTTCGTTAGCACATCGGCGTATTGTGCATCTGTAGGAACGTGAAGAACGCGTTTCTCGCAGGCCTGCACTCGTTCGCGGACAAAGTGTATATCCAGCTCAATGTGTTTGGTGCGTTTGTGATGCACTGGGTTGGCGGACATGTACACAGCCGAGATGTTGTCGCAGAATGCCAGTGTGGCCTTGTCGATGCGGCAGAAGAGTTCGCCGAGGAGCTGCCGGAGCCAAATGCATTCGGCCGCAGCTTTCGCCAATGCGTGGTATTCAGCTTCCGCACTGGAGCGCGATACCGTGGGCTGCCGCTTCGAAGACTAGGAAACAAGGGCGTCGCCGAGGAACACACAGAATCCTGAAGTCGAACGACGCGTCTCCGGACAGCTCGCCCAGTCCGCGTCGGAGTAGGCGGTGATGTTGAAGTTGGACGAGGCGCAGAGGAGCAGACCGTGCGACGTCGTGCCACGGACGTAGCGATGTACACGCTTGAGAAGCGCAAGGTGCGGCTGTCGTGGATAATTTATGTGTAAGCATACCTGCTGCACGGCGAACGCGATGTCGGGGCGTGTCACAGTGAGGTACTGAAGAGCACCAGCTAGCTGACGGTAGCTAGTGGCATCGTCGATGGTGTCGCCGGTGGCATCGAGTTTTCCCTTTGCGTCGATAGGCGTGGGTGCTGATTTGCACGATGACATGCCGGCCCGCCCCAGTATATCAGTGGTGTATCGGGCTTGAGAGAGGTAGAAGCCTTCCTTATTGCGGTGAACATCGATGCCAAGGAAGAAGCGAAGCGCACCCATGTCCTTGACCGCGAACTCAGCCCGCAGCTTGGTGACGATGTCCTGGAGCAGTGTCGCAGAGGAGCCAGAGAGGACAATGTCCTCCACGTAAAGAAGAAGATAGGTGACGGCGGTGCCCCGACGAAGCGTGAACAGCGAAGAGTCGGAGCGGGTCGCAGCGAAGCGCTCGAACCATGCTCGGGGCGCTTGACGAAGACCGTAAAGAGACCTGTCGATGAGACAGACGGCGTTCGGTTGGGCGGGATCAACAAACCCTGTGGGTTGCTGACAGAATACCTGCTCCTTCAGATGGCCGAGTCTATCTAAGACCGAGTCGGAGTCTGGTCTTCGTCAGGAAACACGCCAACGCCGTAAATGCTGGTCGCGATCGCGGGACACGTTGCTGTGACGTTGCCGCACCCTAGGGAGGACATTTGTAGCCGTTTATCCTATCCATTTACCAATTTACCCTTCACTAAAAAAACTAAAAAAAAGAATGACCACTCCTTTATTTAGGGTCATAATCTTTTTAATTTCAGAGGTGATAGAAGACGGCGTGACGCATATTGGCCCACCGACCATAGACACACGCCAATCGCCTTTCATCGATTTCTAATATTATAGGTCCACCGATCATAGAGACACATATCATCTCTCTTCGTCTCTTCAGCCATAGTAAAAAAAATCTCTAATCTTTTATACCACCGTGTAAGTGGGGATGGAATTGAAGCCAGTTTTTGTATAGACGACTAAGATTATAGCGTTTTGAAATTGTCACGGTCTAATTCATTCTCCTTTAGTTTTGGGTCATTTAGTACTTACGGTTGCTAATTATTTTTTTAAAAGAATCTAGTTGAAGTTAGAAAGTTATTATTTAATTTAGAACAATAAAGCTAAAATGTCAAACACAAACCTCGGGGTACAATATTATTCGATCAGGGCCGCTGCTGGCTTTTATTCATTCATGTATCCATATCCATTCCTAGCTAGCTAGGAGTAGTGACTAGTCAGGATATTGAAGTTGATCATGTATCGTGCTACAAGCAGCAGCCACACGACGGCGGCAGCAGCAGCAGCAGCAGCATGACCGCCGGGAGTACTGTGGATAGTAAGGCTTGGTGTCGTCAATGTCTCATCCGGCAGCAACCGTCTATGCAGCAGTGCAGGTCTTGCTCACACTCTCTGTTGGCGCAGCACGTGCAGTAGACCTCGTCGGCGGCGGTGAGCACTGTCGTACGGAGTAGTACGTCGTGTAAGTAAACAAACAAACAAACAAAATCAGCAGCGTCGAAAACAAAAGAAAATGCTGGTGAAAAAACACCCGAACCAACTACTGTTTTTCATTTCCAATTAATGTGCAGTACATGCTACTCTCCTACGACGATCGATCGACCTAGCTAGCTAAGCTAGCTAGCAAAACGAGGCCGGTGCGGTGCTTGTAATAAAGATTGAATTACCGTTAGGGTGGAGGGCGGCCATGAAGAAGAGCATGGCCACAGCCCAGATGAAGAGCACAAGGATTGCCCTCCTCCTCTTGCTGACAGTACTCACACTGGCGCCGGCGGCCATGTCGCCGCTCACGGTCGTTAGCTCCTCCTCCAAAATGGCAGGCGCCTGTGTGTGTGTGCTTGTTTGCTTGCTGCTGGGATTCCCTGGTCTCCCTCCCTGTCGCGTGCATTTACATAGTATCTATAGCTAGGCAGGCAGCCCGCAGCCGAGCATCAGTTTCACTTCCATACTGTGCGGTGGTGAAACTAACTAATTACGCTACAGGTCAAAACATACAGGTCGATCGACGACTAAACCAATGCCGGCCGAACGTCATTAATGATGTGCCAAATCCAAATCCGATGGCACATAGATAGTAAACCTTCCTCGATTCATCCAACGATGGTTCATATTGGTTTTGTCATTGACGCGGATTCAATTCACACACCAACAAGAGGCTCTTGATCGCCCGAGGCCACACAACAAGATGTGATGAGGGAAGAAGGTTCAAGCAGCGAGGCTGGCCGGCCAGAAAAGCTTGAGGTGTACGAACGACCCAAGGGGGGTGCAAAAGCTGGCTGAACACTAGGAAAACGGCGAGTTGCCGAGTGCTGAACTAGTTGCCGAGTGCCAGATATCGGGCAAATGTCACACTCGGCAAAAAAAAAAAAACACTCGGCAACTATTTAAATGTCGAGTGCCTGGTACTCGGCAAAAAAAAAAAAACACTCGGCAACTTAATTTTTTTTGTCGAGTGCCGACTCTCGGCAAAAAAATACACTCGGCAACTCGGCACCTCAACTAACGTCGTCCCGCTCCGTTTAAGTTGCCGAGTGCCTGCCGTTTGACACTCGGCAACTTAATTTTTAGTTGCCGAGTGCCAACCCTAGGCACTCGCAACTTCATTAATTTTTTTTGTTTTTTGGCTCTCAATTTTTTGTGTGTGTTTAGTGAGCTATTTTAAATAACATGTTCAAATTTGGAAGTCTTTCATTGTTTTTTGGTATTTTTCTTTAGTTTATTTTGTCTTTTTCAATTTTCCCGCGGAATCTTCGTTTGAACTGCAGGTGCATGAAATAATAGATTTCTTTCGTTCTAAAAATGGTAGGCTTGTTTGTTAGTGTAAATGATGGCTAAATCCATGGTCTGTCTCGAAAGTTCGATCAACGTGCTCACGGTGCAACGTCGCCAACTTCGGTGCTTGTAGTTTTTTTAATTATATTAAATTCAAAACAAACTCCGAAAATCACGAAACTTGAGCACGTGTCATGATCTCATGTGCGTATGTTGTAAAAATTTGAAAAAGTTTCGAGCACGTCGTCACATACATTGTTCACAAACCTCAAAGTCCACGTATGATATCACAAGTTCGTGCTCGAATAATGTATGTGGACTTTGAGGTTTGTGAACAACGTATGTGACGATGTGCTCGAAACTTTTTCAAATTTTTACCACAACATACGCACATGAGATCATGACACGTGCTCAAGTTTCATGATTTTCGGAGTTTGTTTAAATTTAATATAATTAAAAAACTACAAGCACTGAAGTTGGCGACGTTGCCCCGTGAGCACGTTGATCGAACTTTCGAGACAGGCCATGGATTTAGCCATCATTTACACTAACAAACAAGCCTACCATTTTTAGAACGAAAGAAATCTATTATTTCATGCACTTGCAGTTCAAACGAAGATTCCGCGAGAAAATTGAAAAAAACAAAATAAACAAAGGAAAAATACCAAAAAGCAATGAAAGGTTTCCAAATTTGAACATGTTGTTTAAAATAGCTCACTAAACACACAAAAAATTGGGAGCCAAAAAAAAAAATTAATAAATTTGCCGAGTACCTAGGGTTGGCACTCGGCAACTAAATTAAGTTACCGAGTGCCAACCCTAGGGCACTCGGCAACTATTTTTCAAATTTTTTTAAAAAACTTTTGCCGAGTGCCCGCATTCTGGCACTCGGAAAATCCTCAACCTTATCCAAAAAAAGGTCGGCCGGGGTTCTCTGTCCCTCACTCTCTCTCTCTCACACACACACACTCTCCTCTCTCTCTCTCTCCTACCGCCGCCGCCGCCTCCCACTCCGGCCGCCGCGCCTCCCACGCCGCCCGCCACCGCCCACGCTGGACGCCGCCGCCCTCCCCGCGCGACCGCCCTCCCACCCCGCACGCGCGCCCGCCTGCGCGCAGCCGCGCCCATCGCCGGCGGCCACAACCGCCCCCCGCCGGCCGCAGCGCCCGCCTGCCCCGTCCGCAGGCCCGTGTGCATCCACGCCCCACGCCGGCCCCGCGCCCGCCGCCGCGCGCAACCCCCCCCGCCCCCCCCCCCCCCCCCCCCGCGCGCACCTGCACTCTCCTGCTCGCTGCCCACTGAAGAGAAGGTAGGGGAAGGGGAGAAGAGAGGAGGAGGAAGGATAAGGGGAGCAGGAAGGAGAAGGAGAAGGGGAGAAGAGAGGAGGAGGAGGAGGAGAAGGAGAAAAGGAGGTGAAGAATTCGCCGGCCATCGTCGTCGACCCGTGATTTTGCCGTCCTCGTCGCAAAGGTATATGCCCTCTATTAGTAGTAATAGTAGTAGTAGTTAGTAGTTAGTAGTTAGTAGTTAGTAGTAGTTAGAAGGAAGAAGGAGGAGAGTAGTAGTAGTAGTAGTAGTTAGTAGTTAGTAGTTAGTAGTTAGTAGTAGTAGTAGAGAGTAGTAGTAGTAGTAGTTAGTAGTTAGTAGTAGTAGTAGTTAGTAGTTAGTAGTTAGTAGTTAGTAGTTAGTAGTAGTTAGTAGTTAGTAGTAGTTAGAAAGAAGAAGGAGGAGAGTAGTAGTAGTTAGTAAGTACTAGTTACTAACTATGTATGTTGTTGTTGGTGAAGCAGGTTGTTATATGTTTGGTGTATATGTGGCCACTATTTTGTGCATATGTGGATATTGGCCTTCGTGCCTATGTTTTTTGCAGGTTTGGTAACCTCCCCGTGCAGGGGAGGTGCTGTCGAAATTTTCAATTGACACTGACCAATTGTTTTTCTTGCAGGAGGGCCCGTGGGAGGGACTCAGCGACCCCGATCGACTACGTCGGCGTTGCTGGTCTGCCTGCACCGCGTCGCCTCGCCACCGCACCGCCTTGCTAGCCTTTCTTCACCGCACCTTAGGTATACCCCCCTCCTCCTTTGCATGCATGTTTTATATGATCACGTAACCAAGTTAGGCGTCTCCCGTTCGAAAGAGATACGGTCGGAGGTATGTAAAATCTTTGCATATCTGTGACCCATCACATATTTCTAATTAATGTAATACTATATTATTATTATTATTGCAATTATGTTTGGTTCATTTTGCATCTCTTTATAAGTATTTGCAATTAATTGTGCTAATTGGTTTACTCTTTGAAATTGCAGGCACTCGACAAAATGCCTGGCGGAAGGGCTACACGTCGTTCACTCAACGACCTCTACGCGACGCCGCCCGCTTCTGCCGCTGAGGCCGCGGCACCCGCAGTGGAGACCTCGCGGCCGACCCCGCGGCCGGGGCGGTCGCGGCAGAGGGGGTGCGAGGCCGACTGTGGAGTCGGCTCCCACACCATCCATGGACGAGGACCACCAGCCCATGGACGAGGACGACGGTGACGCCCCACAGGCGGCGGTGACGCCCCAGAGCAGGAGGTAGGAGAGGGCTCTACCTCCTCGTCGACAGTCTAGTTGCGTGGGCCTGCAAGGCTCCCTTAGCGCCCGATCCTACCTCCCCATCGCCCGGTGATTCGACCCGCGGGCGACGAGTAAGTATTATTTCAGTACTATTTCATATGAAGTATTGAAAATCGAACTACAGACTAACATGTTTTGTTAATGACTCTTGCAGCAACTGGGTAATTGTGTCCGGACAGAAGGGTCGTCAAATCAATAGCATCCTTGGCCTTCTGATTCGGCAACACTTCCCTGGACTGGTCGAGTTCAACGGGGTGACGCAACCGCCCTGGACGTGGGCTCACTTCTACGCCGCTGAGGACAGCGACCACAGATCCGTTGCGGGGCGGATCAAGGCCGAGTTCTGGGTGAGTCTTCATCGCACTAAATTTGTCAAACCAAACGCATTCATTGGCCGTTCTTGATATAATGAAACGATACATGATGTTTGTATGCAGGACTTCTTCACGTGCGAGCCAGGGCACGAGGAAAAGGCGGCGCAAGTGCAGGACAAGGTCTGCAAAGCTCGACTCGGACACCTCTACCACGAGATGCGGCTCCAGTGCATTATCAACCACCGCGCCGACGTCTTTGGCGAGAAAGTGTCGAAGAGCGAGGCCAGTGGCATGACGCTTACCAGGGAGGAGCACGAGTTGGTAAGTATGAAACATCAATACTACCACCCTACATGATTGGTATATTCTGACGTATCAATAACTTGATGACATGCAACGATGTCCTGAGTGGTGCGCCAGGCACCCCCTCTGCTGGGGCGCTATTGTGGACAGGTGGCTCCCACCCGAGTGGGCTGAGAAGAGTGCGATCCGTCGTGAGTGCCGCATGCAGATGACTGGGACCCCACACTACCAGGGCAACCAGAGCCTCTCCCAGTACGCTTCGAACTAGGTAATCTTCTTTGTGTTTTCATCTTTATGGTTTTATTACAACTCTCAATTGTCATTACTTCTAATCATCTTTATGTTTTCCTCGCAGTTCGGGTCGCACCAAGACCAGGAGTGCAACGACTTCATGGCATTCAGCCTGGCACACAAGGGCAAGGCGATGGACCCCGCCAACACCTACAACCCAGCGCACCCGCCCGAGCTGTACACCAACCCCAGCGCCCATAGCAAGGTCACCGAGTACGTCTCGGCGGCTCGCCTGTAGCATGGGGAGGCTTTCGATCCGGCCACCGAGCCCCTGGACGCAGAGATCGTGATGAGGCTAGGAGGAGGGAAGCAGCACGGCCGCTACTGGATGGCGAACAGCGCGCTCGACTCCGCCTCTGTTCCAACCCTTGCGGACCTTAGGGCAAGGAGCACGAGCTCGTCCCTCCCCATACGCCCTCGGCAGCTGAGCTCACAGCAGCAGATCTCGGATCTCGTCATTAGTACTCGTTCATTGCTTTTACACATCTATCTTGCATTTGCATTGTTTAAATATTGTGGGTGGCCTGTGAGCAGGCCAACGTGCGAAGGTTGGAGGTGGCGCAGGCGGCGACGGAGGAGGCCCAGCGGTTGGAGAGGGAGGCTGTACAAGCCCAGAGGGCGGCCGAGGAGCAGAGGCTACGAGACATGTTCAGCTTCATGGCCAACCTTAGTGCAATTTCAGGTGTGGTCGTGCCCGAGTCGCTTCTCCGCCCAATTGTGCATGTGGCTTCTCCTCTAGAGCCTATTGTTTTCGGGACACCGGTAAGTATGTCTAGTGGTTTATTCCTAGGACTTGTGCTAATTTCCTGCAGATACTCATTAATTGACTTTATCTTTGTGCAGCAAATGTCTATGAGTTCGAACCCGACGGTTCAGGGCGGTGGTCCCTCTCCACAGCAGGGGTGGCCAACGGACACTCCTCCACAAGCCGGGTTGCCAGATGGCTCTTCTTCACGGTCCGACTGGTCAGGATGACAGCAGTAGGTACTTGTCCTTTGTCTATTTTCATGTCCCTCGGACTTCTATTAGACTTAGACTTGAGTTAGACTTAGACTTGTGGACTATGGGTCTATGGACTTGTGGACTTAGACTTGAGTTAGACTCTATGTGATGGATCTATGGATTCTATATGTGTATGTGATGTATTATGAATTTATGGACGTTTGTGATAGATGTTTGTGATGTTATATGTGTATGATGGATTGTGAATGATGGATGTGAGGATATGTATGTGATTTGAATGGTGGATGCGATATATATGTGATTTGAATGGTGAATGTGATATATATTTGTCTATTTTTATCTCTGTATTGTTGAAAATTAAAAAAACAAAAAAATTGCAATTTTTTTTAGTTGCCGAGTAGTTGCCGAGTGCAATTACCATTGCACTCGGCAACTAATTGTTAATAAAAAAATAAAAAAAATTAGTTGCCGAGTGTCAGGTGGCTGGCACTCGGCAACTAGTTTTTCGCAGAAAAATAAAAAAAATAGTTGCCGATGGCACTCGGCAACTAATTAGTGCCGGCCCCTTGGCACTCGGCAACTAGTCCGTCAAGGTTGACGGTCCAATTTTAGTTGTTGAGTGCTTGACTCGGCACTCGGCAACTAAAATAACACTCGACAATTTAGTTGCCGAGTGTTAGTTGCCGACTCGGCTTCTGCCGAGTGCTAGTTACCGAGTGCAAAAAGGCTAGTTGCCGAGTGCTTACGGTTTCCTGTAGTGGAACAAATCGGCCTGCCTGGCCAGTTTTGCCTGCAGTTGGCAGACGGTGAACAACCCCACAAACCCGGGACGGTTTCTGCAAAGATTTTTTTCAAAATTGCTATTAAAAAACCCAATTGAGTCAGAATTTAGTTTTTTTTTCATGATCCGAGGCTTGTTTGTTTGGTTGGTATCGTAGGTAGGGCAGTATTTGGTCCATGTTACAGGAAAGCTGTAACTTTCATATACAAAGTATCTCCATTTGTCACGTTATAACAAAGGTACAAGTTTTCTAAGGCGACAAACACTTATACGCGATTAATATACTGTTAAAATATTATCTAATTTTTTTTAGTATCTTAACGACCTTTAATTGGAAAACTCAAAACTAGAAAGTTGTAGATCTCTTCGAGAGCTACAATTTTCTTATAAAAATCATTTTCATCCGAGATCATATGAAAGAGATATAATTTTTTTAGGATTGCACCTTGCCGCGCCAGCCTGGTTGGCGCGGCGCTATAGTACTGCCGCGGCGCGGCAAGGATTTCCACGTGAAAATCATCGTCCGACGTGGCAGATTGTGTCGCGCCGATGCATGTGGCGCAGCAGCATGTTTTGGCCGCGCCACGGCAATTACCGCGGCCAAAAGAGTTAGTTTTAAAAATAAAGTTACTCCGTGTTAGATTTAAAATTAGTTTAAAAAAGGGTTAAGAAATCTATTTGGGCATATATTTTGCTGCCCACCCGCCTAAGAGTGTTGTTATGCACTTGTACTCTAGCAGTATGTTTCAGTTGATGTTTGGTGTGTTACATGCCTTTGTTCCTTCGTTGGCATGTTTTACAAGTATCATGGTGATTTATTTTCTATGTCGGCATGTGCTTTAGTTGTTGTCTAACTTTTAATCAGATCATGTTTTGTTTCTACGTGTTACGGTGTCTAGGTTTCAAAGGCCATGCTTGCCTTGATTTTTGGTTTGTCACTATCCTTATGTGTGATTTTGGTGGTCTGATTGGTCTTGCTATTGGGGTCTCACACTGTATTTTTCTAGTGTGTTTTTTTGACGTATTTTTCTAGTGTGTTGTGTTGCCTATTTGTTGTGTGTTACTACTGTTCTGTTTACAAATTGGTTCCTGCCTTTTAATCTGTTGTGTCATTGTTTTTGTGCTCCTGATGTGCCATTTAGGAGGCAATTCTCTTAGCTATTGGTCTTGCAATATGTTTAGTTCCTGTTCTTAGCGTCTAATTCTCTCAGTTAATCCTTCAACCTTGCTGACATTTTATTTGACCTGTACCCTGGTTCTATCAGGTGTACATATACCGTATTTTACAATAAGATAGTCTCATATATTTATTTTGTAGTAGAATTATCTAATATATTTAGCTATGCTTGTTACATTCCAATTTGCATCGGCGTTTGCCTTTTGGAAAGTTTGATGACGCACCTCTTTACTATTCTATGACCTATCATTTCTTAGTCCTTTAGTACACTACTCTCTCCGTCCCTAAATAACTATCTTCATTGGTATCCATGCTACAAGTTTAATTCAGTCTGTAGAAAATATGTGCAACATTTATATCTCCAAATAAATTTATTAAAAAATTAGATTTAAAGATCTTTTCCAATAATACTAATTATATATTATAATTGTTTATATATTTTAATATATATTTAGTCAAAGATGTTTCTTAGAAAGCGCAAACCACATTTAGGAATGGAGGGAGTATGTCAAGAATATCGCATTTAATGGTTTGGCAGATTCACGAAAAAAGTCAGTTGCTTTTTGTTTGTTTAGTGCATGTTTTCTTCTCTCGATAGTTTCTTCCAATATGTTCTCCTGGCATGAATATAAAAGTGAAGTCTCCTGTCATTTTAATTAAATTATGTCACCTACATTTACTCTATGGCCATATATATTTATCCTGCATGAGCAATGGAGTACATATTGCTAAAGGATATACTTTCTGAATCAGTCCATGCAACTGTCAAAGAGAGAACATTCAGGTTCTGCGACTATTTGAGCAATAAAACCCCAGAGTTGCTATTGTGGACGAATTTGGTGTTGCTACATAAGCGGGTCTCTGTCTTCTTAGTTATAGCATAATTATCATTTTTGTGTGTATGGATGTGCATATTTATTGACCACCTTTCCAGGGACTGCCATAGGTAATATCACATTGAAATAGATTCCTTCGTTTAAGCCTCATCTCAAGAAACATTCACACTAGATAAGTGTTTTTAGGTGCTTAGCTATCAACAAGGCACTACTATTCAAACAAACAAATATACCTCTTCTCTTACCAAATTGTTTTCCAAGAAGACGGAGACGGCAACACAGCAGCAACAACACCAGCCACTCTGCTATCAGCCTATCACTGAGGTGTGATGAGAGGTCTACTTGCACGGAAGACGCTTCACCGGGAACAATGAGAGGCGCTCGCCTACGCTGGAGCGCATTGATCATGCGTTCGCGAATGTCGCATGGCTCAAAAATTTCACAGATCACCATCTCCGTGCATTATCATCTGATCACTCTGATCATGCATCGATCCTGTTGCGTTTGCGGACCGAGGTCTTGGCGTCGCCGCGCTTCCGCTTTGAGCCGTTCTGGCCGCGTTTGTCTGGCTATGATGACGTGGTCAGGGCTGCGTGGGAGGCACCTTGTCCGGGTGTTGATGCTTGTCGTCACCTTGATATCAAGCTGAGACGCAGGCAACAGCTCTTAAAAGCTGGAGCATGAGCACCGTGGGGAGCGTTCACCAACAACTTTTTATGGCAAGGGAGCTCATTGCGCACCTTGATTTGGCACAGGAGGCGTGAGGCCTCTCAGACGCTGAGCATACTTTCAGGAAGGTCCTCAAGTTGAGGAGATTGGCGTTGGCCTCCCTTTCGCGCTGCATTGCGCGGCACCAGTCCAGAATTCAGTTTCTGGGTGAGGGTGATGCCAATACGAAGTTCTTCCATATGCGGGTCTGTCATAGAAACAGGAAGAACTACATTCCATCATTACAGGATGGTGACGTCTGGGTCACTACAGAAGACATGAAGAAGGAACATGTGTATGTTTTTTCAATAGCATAGTGGGAACCCCTTCCAGCGCACACACTCTGTGAACCTACATGGACTGCTGCCGCAAATCAACCTGGAAGGGATCGACGCCCAATTCACGACCGATCAGGTTTGGGCTACCATCAGGGAGTTACCTTCAGATCGTGCGCCGGGCCCGGACGGTTTTTCTGGGTTGTTCTACAAGAAGTCATGGCCAATTATCAAAGAGGATATTATGGCCGCATTCAACGCGCTTTGGTCGTTGGACTTCAGAAGCCTGCACCACCTTAACAACGCATCGATGATACTATTGAAAAAATGTGACACACCGGCAAAGCTCAAGGACTTTA
This sequence comes from Microstegium vimineum, assembly GCA_022036555.1. Taxonomy (NCBI): domain Eukaryota; kingdom Viridiplantae; phylum Streptophyta; class Magnoliopsida; order Poales; family Poaceae; genus Microstegium; species Microstegium vimineum. The sequence continues at coordinate 9,294,573 of CM039130.1, read as the reverse complement.
GGCCCATAAGCTTGATGCACAGTTTCAACAAATTGTTCGCCAAATGCTTGGCAAGAAGGCTGTCACCTTACTTTAAGGACATCGTCGCACTCAATCAAAGTGCATTTATCCGTGGGCGATCAATTCACGATAACTTCCAAGCTGTGCAAGGGACCTACAGATGGATCTACTCTAAGTGTGTCCCAATGGTGTTGCTGAAGGTAGACATAGCTAAAGCTTTTGACTCAATAGCCTGGCCTTTCTTGTTCGAAGCTTTAGCTCAGCTCACATTGGCTTTCCGCAATGATGGATTGATTGGATCACGACACTTTTATCCACTGCAAGCACCAAGGTGCTGGTCAACGGGTCCCTGGGAAGGAGAATTGCTCATGTGCGCGGCTTAAGACAGGGTGACCCCATTTCGCTGATGCTCTTCGTCATCGTCATGGAGGCTCTAAATTCGTTGATCCGAGCGGCGGATAGTTGGGGCATCTTTGGCAACTTACGGGGTTCAGTCATATTGAAAGCTCTATAGTGATTTTGGTAATTGATGAAACCTAGATACTAACCTATTCTCCAAGTGTGGAATTAGGTTAGTACACATGATGATGACAAGTGGTGGAGCTAACAAGGTGGCAAAGAAGGTGCAAGTCACAATGATCATGGTGATCAACACATGCTCACACTTGGACAAATGATGAAAGGTGGAACCCTATGAAGAACAAGGCAAAGGTATACTTGTTAAAGGCTTTTATTTTGGTGATCAAGACACTTAGTGAGTGTGATCATATTTAGGATAAGCAACCGTACTATTAAAGGGGAAAATTGTATGTGGTTGCAATTGTCAAGTGCCATTAGGTGGATCGAATCGTGCATGTGCATTTAACCTAATGAGCAACCCTTGAAAAATATGCTTAAATATGCCAACACACTTGCACAAGTAGTGGAAAACTTTGGTGTTAGCACATGTGAACACGGGGAGAAGTTAGAAGTGGATTCTAACTGAGACAGAGGCTCCGGACGAGGTGCTTGGGGGGACTCCAGACCATTGGTGATGGTCCGGTGGCTAACCCTAGCCCTAGCTGCTTCACTGGAAGGTCCAGACTAGGCTAAAGAAGGGGCTCCGAAGACTCGGAAGTCAGCAGGAATAGTGAAGGCTCCGGACCATGTGGTTTGGTCCGGAGGTGAGCTTCAGACGAGGTCTGTCATGGGCAGCCTTGGCTACCGCCAGCCCAATAGGCCCAAGAGTCAATAGCTTAGCCGCCAAGTTAGGTCAAGGGTGCTTAGCCACCAAGTTAGGTTTAGGGTTGATCCCCTCTCTATATAAAGAGAGGCACGTCCTGTCATTTGAAATTAAGCAAGGAATAATGAAGAAACAATTATAGTCTCCCTCAATCTCTCAAGCTCTTGGCAAAGAATAAGGCCTAGTTATCTCAAAATACCATCAACATACCCTCACCTTAGCCCTCGTTCCTCGCTCCCTAACCACTGAGCTATCATAAATAACATCTGGTGTCCAGATCCCAGCGATCCTCTCCGTCGCGCTCCTCTTCCCAACCACCACCAGCCGCCGCCACCCCCACCACGTCCAGCAGCAGCACCACATCCAGTAGCAGCCAAGGCCATCACCAGCATCACCACCGACCGCACGTCGTTCTCCAGTAACCAGCCCGGTGTCGGCAAGCACCATCAGGCTTGACCGTCGAGGTTCCAGAAGCTGGATTTCCCTCGGTACGATGACAAGACTGATCCTCTCATCTTTGTCAACCAATGCGAGTCCTACTTCGACCGGGAGCGCGTTATGGAGGAAGAAAAGGTATGGATGGCTTCCCGTAATTTGGAAGATGGCGCCCAGATGTGGTTCCTCCAAGTCCAACGGGATGAGGGAACCATGGCGTGGTGCTGCTTCACCAAGCTCATGCACCTACGCTTCGGATCGCCCCCACACGCCAACCCGCTCCATCAAGTGTCCACTGCTGCCAATGACATTTCACACATCTTTGCTGATGTGTTCACACAGCTGGATTGCATACATGCGTTGCTCAAGGAGGAGGAACATGAACGCCTGGCGGCAGTATGTCTACAGGTAGCAGCACGTGGACTCATGGCACACCGACGGATGCAGGCTCTCCGCGGGCAGAAGAGTTTGCCTGTTATCTCTAGGGCCATCATATGCCAATCATTGGAGGAGCAGGCAGTGGTGCGCCTGCAAGCCGCAGGGTGAGGTTTCCTTGCCCGATGGATGGTGCGGAAGATCTGCATGCTGCTCGGTTCGTCGATGCTCCAAATCGCAGCCTACGCGTTCAACCACCCGGTCTCGTTTGTACTTGATGCACCTCTTGCAGAAGTAGAGATCTAGGTATGCAGCCGCCCTACACAGCCAAGGATGGTCATTTTTACACGTGTCCTGGTGCTGGATAGATCCAGCGTAAGAGCCTACTGGTACATCTTCCACCCTTCATCCAACATGAAGCCAGCAGTTCGGCTCTTTCCATGGGATCCAGGAGGACATAGTTGTAGTTCAAATTTATTTAATATTTTAGTCCCAAATTTCTTTCAAATTTTTGTCTTAAATAAGAAAGGTAAGCCGAGATGTAAAAGGCTTAACCTATCCAGCTTGAGGGCGAGCTGGGTCTCCGAGGGTGGGGGAGATGTCATGGGCAGCCTTGGCTGCCGCCGGCCCAATAGGCCCAAGAGTCAATAGTTTAGCCGCCAAATTAGGTCAAGGGTGCTTAGTTACCTAGTTAGGTTTAGGGTTGATCCCCTCTCTATATAAAGAGAGGCACGCCCTGTCATTTGAAATTAAGCAAGTAATAATGAAGAAACAATTCTAGTCTCCCTCAATCTCTCAAGCTCTTGGCAAAGCATAAGGCCTAGTTATCTCAAAATACCATCAACATACCCTCACCCTAGACCTCGTTCCCCGCGCCCTAACGACTGAGCTATCATACATAACAAGGTCCGATGTGAAATCCAGGGTTTAGAACCTTACTGTACTACGTCGGACCCTAGGGTTTGGCTCCGGACCAGAGGGCTTCGGACCAATTCCCCTAGTCCGGAGGTGGGCGATTTCACGAGCCAACGATCGAATTCAAAAGATCAAAGACAGATGGCACTTGGAGGAGCATCGGACGAGAGCTCTGAACCATGTGAATTGGTCCGGAGCCCCCGTAACTGGTCCGGAGGTCGCGCAGAAATGCTGAGTGCAATGCATAACGGCTAGTTCCTTGTGAGGGGCTATATAAGGTGTTTGACCGGCTCTAGCTCACCCTCTTGTACACTTGGAGATTGCATACACATTGTGAGCTATTTCCATACACTCCCACTCATCTCATACTTGATTGTTCATCCATTTGCAAGATTTGAGTGAATCAAGTGCATTGTATGAAGTGAGCTCATCTAGTAGCACTTGGGAGTTGTTCTCGCTGTGATTTTCTTATTACTCTTGGTGATTTCCATCACCTAGACGGTTTAGAGCAGCGGAGGTGGTTCGGGAAGCGTTGGTAATTGTTCTTCGCCGCCACCAAGTGATTGTGAGGGGTTCTTGTGCCTTCCCCGCAGGAGATCGCAAAGGCAACTCTAGTGAATTGCGTGTGGCTTGTGTGAGCCTCACCTTGTGTTGGTTGTGCGGCACCCGGTGGCGGGTTTGGAGTGCGATGCCAATTAGCGCGTGAACCTCGAAGTAAGTGACTCGTCACAACGAGGACTAGCTAGTTGGCAAACTAGTGAACCTCGGTAAAAATTCTTGTGTCAAATTGATTGATACCGAGTCTCTCTTTTGATTGTGATTGGAATTGTTTCACATTGGCATTCTTGGTTATCTTGATTGGCACTTTCATCTTCTCTACATTGCGGTATAACAATCTCCTTACTCCTTAGCCTTGTTAGTTTACTTGCTAGTAGAACTATTAGGTTGTTCTTGTTTAGGTAGGTTGTGTAGTTGACCTTGTTTAGTTGCTATAGTTACCTTGTGTTTCTCTAGTATCTTGTGATAAGTTGGTGGGCTTAGACTTATTAGTATAGCATTGTTCAATAGGTTTTTTCGCAACCCCAAGTAGGCTAGTGCAACACTTGCTTCGCCGCTTTACTAACTTATTGTTGAGAATTCTTGTAGATTTTATTTTAGGATATTCACCCCCCTAACCATCTCTTAGGACCTTTCACATACCACACAGAGCGTCCTTGTACACGGATGATTTGGTCCTGTTTGTTGCGCCAACGCTTTTGGACTTGCAAGTGGTGATTCAAATTCTCTAGCTTTTCGCGGGAGCGTCCGGTTTGGTTGCCAACATTGACAAGTGCATCGCCTCCTCGATCAGGTGTTCCGAGCAGGAAATTCTCGTGATTCCGAATGCGCTCCCCTGCACCTTGGCTGAGTTTCCCACGAGGTACTTGGGGGTCCCAATGTCCTTGAAGCGTCTCAAGCGAGCAGAGGAACAAAAGCTTGCCGACGCTGTGGCAAGCCCGTATACCAACCTGGAGAGCCAATAACCTCACCCACTCGGGTCGAGTGAGACTCACTAAGGTGACACTTTCAGCCATCCCAACACATATCGCAATTCCGTGTTGTCTCTCTGCGTGGGCACTGGATTAAATCGACAAGCGAAGGAGGGCATTTCTTTGGACGGGCACGACAACGACATGTGGGGGTCGCTGCAAGGTTCAGTGGTCGGTTGTTTGCCACCCCATCGATTTGGGTGGTCTTGGCGTTATGAACCTCAGATTCTTCAGACTGGCACTTTGGCTCGGATGGGAATGGATGCGAAGGGCTGGGTGATGGTGTGGACGCAGGTTTCTGGTCAGACTCTTGGCTCTCTGTTGGAAGGCTGTCTATCTTTGCACCTGACCTTTATGCTGCAATATCTAGAGCTGGTAAGAAGCGGTCTATCAGTCAGGCCCTCGCTGGGCATGCTTGGGTCCTGGACATTGCTGGTGCCCGAACAGCTCTGGTGCTTTGCCAGTATGTTAAGGTATGGCGGTTCGTGCGCGATGTAGTGTTGGACGACGACCGTCGTGACCAATTCAAGTGGAGATGGACCTCTGACGGCAACTACTCCCCCTCCTCGGCTTACCGAGCTTTCTTCATGGGCTCCACGGCCATGAGGGGGGCAAAGAACTTTGGGCGACTAGGGCTCCTGCTTGTGTAAAGTTCTTCTTCTGGCTAACCCTGCACGGCCGCCTTTGGACTGCTCTGCGCCGTCATCAGCATGGGCTCCAGGAGGGTGATTCTTGTGCTTTGTGTGACCAGGGTTCGGAAACTCATCAGCACCTGCTCCTCGCTTGTGTACTCACAAGGGAACTCTAGTGTCGGATGCTAGCGCTGGCCGGTTTCCAGGACCTAGCGCCACGGATGTCCGATGTGAACGATGACGATGATGACTGTCTAGCGGACTGGTGGATCAGTAGACGCTCGGCCATCGACGCTGGAGCTCGTCCGACCTTCGACTGCTTGCTTTTGTTGATCTCCTGGGTAGTCTAGAAGGAGCGGAACGAACGAACGTTTGGATGGCCACCGTCGGACATGGAGGTGTTGTTTTAGAGGGTGGTTCAGGAAGCAAACGACTGGGTGCAAGCAGGTTTCAGGGCTCTATCTGTATTGGTCGCTGTGATGTCGCAAAATCCAAAATATGTGTAATCTCCCTTCCTTTCTATTTGCCTAGGCTTACTGTCAGTTGATGTCCGCTTGACATCTCAAACTTGTGTTGTTTGTTTTCCCCTCTTAATGAAATACGAGTAACAATCCGATCGCAAAAAAAAAACTGAGATGCGATACTAAGGCCATGTAGATATGTATCTATAGTTCCTATGATTAGAAAAATCCTTAGTCCATATATGATCTATGCCCACGATGATTAGATAAAAGTTATGGACAACAAAGACCCTCCAGAAAAATCTGGAACGGATAAGATAAAGCACTTGGGTAAAACCAGAGTCAACGACTTTCAAGTGATACAGTCCTTGCATGGGAGACGTTTGCTAGTAGTTATCAATGCAGTGATGTTGATCACGACACGGGATGCCGCACTACACCAACACATGTTCTTTCTTCTACCGAAGATTAAAGCCGAAATGGGTAGCACTAGCAAGCAAAAACAATCCTACACATGTGTTCGCTTGTCTTACTAGCCGGCTTATCGCCACTGGGTATTTTTATCTCACAACAAAACAGCTAAAAACAGCATCAGCCACCCAAACGATCAGGCGATCTGGGCGAGTTGCTGGTCCAAGAATAGAACTTGCCTGCTCCACTTGCTGCACTTCGTTCCCTTCTTTTGTTTCATGAAAACACTACATGTGCTATGACAAACTGCCTCCTTAATTAACAACACCATGACTATAGCCCTGCAATGCTCCTGTCTTAGCAATGTCACGTTTACAGGCGAGACAAACTTGAGACTAAGTACGAATATGTATATGGTGTCCAACATTCATATACTGAGTTGGCATCCAATCATGGTAGTAGTATGCTCACTCAAAACAAATAGAGAAAACGGTAACGACAAACAAACAGAACACCTAACAATTCCCATATGCACAGCCTATAGCCCTGCACCACAAGAGGCAGGAGCCGGTGCTGCGGCAGCACACCTGACGACCTAGTATATACATACAATAGCAGAATTGTTATCACCTTATTACCAGTTCGACGGCCCGGCAAGCATGATCAGCTGTTCATTGCCCGCCTTGCCCTCTTTCTCTTGCGAGCTGATCTCTCGCGGGTTCCCCAGAAATAAAAGTTGCAGCAACTGATCTCGCGGAAGCACTCATTACAGCTTCTCCCAATCTGTCCGCCACCGCCAAATATTGTCGTCCAGACCAGGTAGAGCGCAAACAACAGCGCGAATCCCACCACAGACAGCACCCAGCCTGCACCATGTGCAGGCTGCAGCGGCCGAGCAACGCCACATAGGCTGGGTGGAACAAGTCGGAACACACCTCCAGTGGCGAGGACGAAGGCGTCTTTGCTGCTGTCCTCGCCCAAGGACAGCACACGCCCAGTGATGCCGATACCGATGCCGTTGCAGGGCACAGGGCTGCTCCTGGAGCACCTCACGATGGGAACCTGAGCAGAGGCGCGGCGCCCGCTGCTCCTGGTGTCAAGGGCATCCACGCTGGCCCACACACTGGAGGCATAAATGTACAGATACCTACATTCATGCATGTAATGTAACACGATCAGATATGTGAGTACAGTGTACCATGTTCAAACCAATTACACAGCAAAGTGATGTGTTTATCATCTCTGTACCTTCCTTTCAGCAAGGGATCTGCAGACCCTCTGTACATGAGACCGCCAACGATTGATGGCATCCTGCCATCAGCAGGACGGCCGTGGTTGATGATGCTGGACACAGTCACCTTTGAGGAGCCACTGTAGTTTCTACCACTCGTGATAAGATACACTAGCTCGTACTGTTTCTGCATTGCATATCAATTTTCAGGCGAATTCAGATTCAGATCAATAGACAATAGTTATCCAGAATATGAGAAAGATAAGCATGTAGTACCTCATTGACATCCGCACAGTACAAATAGGAAGGCCTGTTGAAGTCAAAACTGCATCCGCTTGGGTTGTTCAGACCCGTGGCAAAGATCTTCGGCTTGTCCATCTTTGGAGTGGCACGATTGCGTCTATTTTCTCCTGGAAATCACAGGTAGAGAAATGAACCTGAGACCACAGAGCAACACACATGTTGGTACATACGGGCCTGTTGAAAGTTGAAACGTTTGCCTACCTGGCATACCGCCGACGTAAAACCTTATGATTTTACCAAAAAATGACCTCCCGTTCTTTGAGAGATCGCCATTTCCAGTGATGAGGTAGAGGTATCCGTCACTGTCACTTGGCTGGAACAGGATCTGTCCGCCATGATGCTGGTACGAATATGATGTGGGTGGGTGGGGCAAACCAAGGGTGAAGATCCTCTTCACTTCAGATGGATACGCGTGAGTTGCCTAACAAATTAAAACCATGCAGATGAGCAGAAAATTAATTAGCAATAATGTCGATCATGAGCAAAGCACTAGGGAATCCTTGAATCTTCAGGCTCGCTCCTATTTCTATGTAGTACTACTAAAAAATCTAGTCTCATTTAGGTGAATAAAACTCACAGAAATAGAAATTGGAATCTGTTACCTTGGAATAGTCGTGCGTGCCACCTTTAGCAGAGAACTCAGAGACGACCAGCTGATATCTGCACAAACGGGAGTCATTTCCGGCAGCAGAACCCCAGCACCTGCCATCACCACAGACCGGCGACGTGCTGCTGTCACAGTTGTAGGAGACAAAAAAGCGCCCATTGGTCGTGAAATCTGGGTGAAACGCCACACCCACTAGTCCAAGCACCGCATCATGGTGCACTCGATCCGTGATGTCGAGGAAAGGACTGTCAGCACGCAGGGCGCCTCCAGAACCCTGTTCAGGCATCGAGGCCAGCCAGATCTTGCCTTCTCGGCTGGACAAGAAGACTCGGCCTGAGCCGTCTGGGTGAGCGGCCATGGTGACATAGGATCCTGCGCTGATTCGCTCGAGGCAGAAGGTGTCCTGCTCCCATGGCAGACGGGTATTAGGGGACTGGGGCTGGCGCTGGGCAGAGGTCGACGACTGAGTAGACTCGCAGAGGAGAGGAACCGTGAGCTTCATGGTCGTCGACGAGTCAGCCGAGTTGAACAGCATGGCCGAGAGGGACGGCACACATCTCTGCATGAGTAGTCAGGAAATGTCAAACCACCGGTATATGTCCATATGCAGGCCTTATCAGCTAATTGACCATCATCGAAAATGTGCTTGTGTTTTCATGAAAAGTTGTTTCTCTTCCAAATCTCGTAACATGCACATATTTTTCCCGGACAACACACCTCAAACCTTTTACAAACACTATACGCTATATATGAATTATGAAAACACAAGATCCGCAGGCACCCCATATATTAGGCTGATGTATGCATTGACCCAATGGAAAGAGTAGCGGTTCAGATGCCTCTACAGGTTTGCACAAAATCTTACAGATATACAGTTTTGAGTAGAATTTGCAGGCATCATTCATATATGGACTGATAGATTAAAAAAAATTAAAAAGTGCGCATACCAACTGCTCTAACATGTGTGCTTGTGAATCAATCAGTTGTCCCTGTACTAGATTAGTCGATAAAGGATCCTACCGAAAATCTTTTCAGCTGGGCTGGGCTGGGCTGGGCTGTAGGTGTACGTATCAGATATTTCCGAACCTAGTATTGGTCCAATCACAAGATCAGCGAATGGAGATCCGGATGAGAACAGAAGACAGAGTCCAGTAGTATCCACAGCATGCCTTGTGGAGGCAGATGTGGTGGCTCCACAACTGTAGTCGCGAGCCATTCGAACCCCCAACCGCTGGCGCTGAGGGCTGAGGCGCGGGGAGCCTGAGAGGGAGAGGGGATAGAGTGGAGTCATAGAAGCTGGACCTGCGCACGAAACGGCGGGGAACGGTGGATCCAACCAGGGCGGGTGGAGCTGATGCCGCGACATGGCCCATGGGTGGATCCGGACACGGCACGGCAGGGTCGCCGGCGGCGCAGACGGATCTGGCCATGGTGGCGAAAGTCTGCTGGCGGGCTCGGCGCTCCAATCGGCCGGAGGGCGGAAGAGGAGAAAGAGAGACGGGAAGGAGGGGTATGGTAACTAGAGGAAAAAGTTAAATTTTATAAATTTTAACCATTAATTTATCTTATATAATATAAAATAGGTGATTCAAATATTAATATCATCTTAGAGGTATTTTAAATTTTTAACATAAATCTATTATTGAAAATTTTATACTTCTAGTATAATTAAACTAACTAATTGTTAATAAAATTTTATAAAGTTTGATATTTCTCCGATCTCGTCAAATACGATGTTGATTTGTTTGACAAAGGCAGTAATAACTAATTATATTTATACGTACACAGTGTAGACTATATAGAGTGTACAATACGCGCACTACCCCTTCGGGATGAGCGGCTGATTTGCTGATGTGATAATCTCAAGGCACATCAAAGATTCCATCATAGTATGCGCTGCTTTTTGTTGGCGTAAGTCAGCCGCATATGTACCATAATGTACGTATATACAGTATCCATCATCCGAATATTCATTTGATGCTAGCATACACAGCAAATGGCAAAAACTAAAAAAAAAAAGAATCCAAAAAAGGAAAAGAAAAGAAGAGAGAGAGAGAGAAAGAAAAGTGCGCCGTAGTTGGCATCGAGGACGAGGAGGATGGAAGCACGCTCGGCTTTACCGCGCAGAGGAAGGCCTTGACGACGGCGGCGCACGTGGCGTCGGAGATGCGCATGCCGTCGAGCTCCGCGCTGAGCCCCGCGTCGTCGGCGGCGTCGCAGCAGCTCACGCCGCCGCCGCCGCCGCAGAATCCCAGCGCCTCTCCAAGCACCACCGGCTCCCCTGCATGCGGCGGACAGGACAGCAGGCCAACACATTTTTTTAAGGTAATAATAATAATAATAATAATAATAATAATAATAATAATAACAAATGGAGCGAGCGAAGCAGACACCAGGCAGGAGCAAGGAGCGAGCGTACACAATCACAGCAGTGAACACAAGCAGCAGCTGAGCTACTCACGTGAGCCCGCGCACACTGGGGACGAGGAGGCAGCAGACGTGGACGACCAAGAAGAAGCACCGGAGAGAAGAAAGAGAAACCCAAAGAGGAGGCGGAGAGCGCGGATTGCCGCCTCCTGCTGCTCCGTCGCCATGAATCCAATCCAAATACAAACGATTGAATGGAATGGAATGGAATGGCAGGAGCAGAGCAAGCAGGTGACACCATGAAGTGGTAGCGTAAGGTGGACCGGTGCTTTATAGACAATCGGCATTCGGGAGGGGAAAGAAGAAGAAGAAGGAGAAAAAAATGTAAACGCGTTCTCTAACCACAGCGTCCACCTTACGCTACCACTTCATCTAGCTTTATCGCTGCTGTCTACTGTTCCGTGAAACGAATATTCCAGGTTTTTAGCAAGGCCATGTCCATCTGCTAATTAATAGATGTGGATTAGATGATACAGTAGTCTGAGTTAAAAATGTATGTAAGCTAGTATTAGCATCTAACCTAACCTGCTAATGGAACTAATAATTTCCATATCTATTTAGATTCATTTTCATTATACGTACTAATTTTATATGCTAATTTTTAGTGAATATAAGTAGATCCTTTTAAGCGGAAGCATTATTACATTGAAAAAAAAAAGCAGTACGAGGCCCCTTGAAGGAAGCACACCAGGCCGGCGCAGTGGTGTTGGTGTGGTGACGTGACGACCACCCAAGATTCCAATTGCCCTCCCGAGTTCCCTCGCTTCCCCCTCCAACCTACTGTGTAGCTACACGTAGGGGTCCTGGTCAACGAATCAACGATCCCGAGATGCCATTCTGGGTTCTCGAGTCTTCTAGATTCCTCCTCTGCATGAGATGTCGCCGCCGACAACCAAAGGAAGACGCCGCCAACAAGAAGGCGTGAGATCCTTTGGATCAGGTGGCGCAGCGCAAAGCCTTGGGCAAAATACCCAAACCCGAATTATCCGAATCCAAACCTGAATTACCCGAATCCGAGGTACCTGATCTAAATTCGGATAGTGATTTTGATTACCCGAAATTAGTTTGAGTAATTCGGGTAATATCTTCCGTTATTCAAACTACCCAAAGTTTTGTAGGTAATATCTTCCGTTATTCAAACTATCCAAAGTTTTGTAGGTGTCTTTATATTTATCATGTATTGTTCATTGAACACTTGAACTTATCACTTTATTAAAATATAATCCTCTCTTCTTGAACAAATGACTATAATATATTATTCTCTGTAAATTGTTATTGAAATTCTATACATTTGGTGTTGAAATTATTTATAAATTGCTACTAAATTTTTATCTAGTTTATTGATTTTTGTAAATTTGTAAATTATCGGGTACTCGAAATTGCGGGTATTAAAGGCTTAAAGCCAACAAAAATACCAGAGTATCATAGAGTTTTTTTTCTAGAAAAATAGTTAGATTAAAAAAATATATATAAATAAAAATCAAAATGAAAAAATATGCATGAAACATAAAAAGGGAAAAGATGAGTAAGAAATAAAAGAAAATGAAGAAAAATAAAAAGGTCAAAATATGAAAAATAGAAAATAAAATAAAAAAATAATTAACTATGGATAAAGAAAAATGAACAAAATGAAAATAAAAGTATAAAAATAAAAATATGAACATGACATATATCCTATGAATTGTAAAAAGTATAAAGTGTAAAATTAAAAATAAGATAATTAGTTAAGAAGAAAAAAATAGAAAACAAATAGAAAGAACACCACATGAGTATATGAACAATAAACAAATGTACAGAGAACACCTCAAGAGTATATTTTCTAAATTATTTAAAAAACTATAAGTAAATATTCAAAAGCTCATGATAGAATACCACACATGTACTCTACGAATATTACATGTATCTCAAAATAGAAAAGAACAAACAGTTAATTAAATAAAATAATCATGAAGAAAAAAGAAAGTTAAAAGGTTAAAATAAATTGAAATAAAAATAAAAATAATTTACATAAATAAAATTAAAAGAATACAAAGGGAAGGAAAACTAGGAGAGTGGGAGGAGAAAAAAGAACAAACAAGCGAATAAATAAGAAACATAATAATTAGAAAAAAAATAAAGATTAAATAGTAACTAGAAAATAATATAATAATGAAAAAACAAAAGCATGCGTAGACATGTTGGAGTCGAAATGAGAAAAGGAGAGAAACTACGTAGGAAAAATAGAAAGAAAGAAAAGAATGGAAGCACACCACGTAGGCCGGCGTGTTGATGCATATGCATGTCAGTATGGCCCCGTTTGGTAGGGCTCCCAGTGGCTCCAGGTTCTCTGACGTATTCACTGTTCACATCCAGTGGGAGGTTCTGTGAGAGGAGAGAAGAGGAGAGATATGTTGAACCGTGAATGTGTCAGAGAAGTTAGAGCCGCTATGTGCTGGCCGTCGTTGGTGGTCTGGGCCGTACTCTCGAGCGGATGCTGGTTGGGCCGCGCTTCGGCCGGTCGCGCGCTAGGCTTGTTGGGGCATCAGGGAGGGGGTCGGCGGAGGACTCCTGTCAGATGAGAAGATTCTCGCATGATGGCTCCCGAGCGTCACCTGCCCGGTCCCTGGCGAAGATGCAACGGTTAGGTCCAGATGTGGGAGACGGAGAGGATCTGTGGGTGACTTCAACCAGCTCCAGATGTGGGCCGTGGAGGAAAATGCAATGGCCGCTTAGGGTTCCAAATTTTATATGGGTCTCCTCAACCTGGGCTCTGTTGGGCCGCCCTCGTAGACATTTGTGTCTCCTCGACGTAGGCTGTGTTGTGCCAGCCTCCTAGACAACCGGGCCTGCAGACTGTGGGCCAAGGGACCGCACCGCACGTGCCTGGGCTGCGCACCTCCTCTCGGTTTGGCCTCCGTCCTGATCCTTCCCCACTTACAGCCAATCGGTAGTCTGGGAGCTAGAGCCTACATGTACTTCAATTAGTATGGGACCCGTTCCGTCGCCTCTCTCTCACTCTTTCTCCGTCGCAGCGCAACAGAGACCCGTTCCTATGCCTCGCCACCAAGGCACCAATCACGACTCCGCTTCCCGCTTCTCCTCGAAGCTTCCCCACGAGCCGTCGTCAGCCGCGCGCGCCGCACACTCGCGAGGAGGCGCTCGCCACCACGCGGTGCCCCCTGGCCGCACGATTACGACCATTAGATTCTTTTTTTCGAAATCGCGTCAGCACGTGTTTCATTAAGTGAAATAATTACGACCATTAGATTCAGTGTACATGCATGCGCGCTTCTTGTACAATATGTCAAGAACATCTGTGCAGGGACATGACCATTTATTTCTTGATTGCTAAATGCGTTTCTAAGGACAGAGGTAAACTAGCTAGAAGAATTAACTCAAAAATGAGTAAAAGTCTCAGCTGTTATACTAGATGTGTTTGGGATAGACAGACAGATAACTACTCCCTTCGATCTTGAATATTTCAGGTTTCAGATTGTCATTATATATATTGTACTCTCTCCGTTTTAATTTATAATTCGTTTAATTTTTTTTGACCTCAACTTTGATCATTCATCTTATTCAAAAAAATTATCTAAATATTATCAAATTTAAATCATTTATATAGACTATTTATTAAATAAGTAAGTCACATCAAAAGAAATGATATTTTGCACAAAACTTTAAATAAGACAAATGGTTAAACTTTTGGTTAAAAAAGTCAAACGAACTATAATTTAGAACGGATTAATTACCTTAGCTTTAAGGGTCATTTGTATTCAGAAAAAGATACAAGGTACATGGAGGACATACATTTCTTGACATACTAATTTACAAGTTTAACACAGGTTGCTGTCACATCTTTATTGGACATGGTAATTGTAGGTCAGTAGTCCGGATGCTACAGCATTCAGCACCGGACGTGATGCTACAGTGCAACGGATCCGCGTGAACAGTACTACCGGACCCAACAGTAGCTGCTGCAGTGTGTCCGGTGAACAGTGTCTGATGTGTTCTGCAGATTTGTTGTTTTGCCCGTCTCTCGTCCGGACTCCGAATTAAGTTCCGTTGGTTGCATTCGGTTCTTAACTTCTTATCGACGTAGCAGATCTTTCTAAGCACCTTGTGTCACCAGTTGATCAAAGTGTTTTGGTGGAGGCTCTTTCTTCGTCTCTATAGGAGTAGAGAGCTCTCATCTCGGAGGTTTGATTTGGCTTTTTGGCTCTTGGTTTGATCCGTTTTACTTCTTGGTCATCACCGAGGGTATCCAACCTTTCTCTAGGGTCGTGATCATTCCATTTTCGGTGTTTGTCTTTTGGGGTTGAATTGGGACAACGGCCCGAATCTTTCCGACTAAAATTTAAGCCTCTCATTATTCACCTCCCATCCGATCGCTGTTTTGGTCCTTCATAAACCAATCCAATGATTTTTTTTATATAAATTATCCATCTCAATCATCATGGATGATAATGGTTTGACCCCTAAGTTTGCATTCGAACTACCACACATGGCATTATGAAAGATAATGTAAAGTAATATATACCTATATAATTTGTACGTAAATTAGCTACCACAACCATTGCCAAAAATTAACCCAAAATCTCTCCAACCTTCCTGTAAATACTAATATAAGCTATTACGAAAAATATTTCAATATCCCATAGTTGAAACTTACATTAGTACTAATATGTATTTTATAACCTTATCAATCATGGTAAAATATCGTTAATTAGCAAACCACATAGTAGTGACACTTATAGTTCATTTTAAGTTATGTTAATACTTATAACAATAAATTTTGTATATCATTGTCAGAAAAAGTTTAAACATTTTAATTGAAAGAATATATCATATGAATATTAGTAACTTAATTTTTGTTAGTAAAACAATAGTAATATGGTATAAAAAAATTCAGCATATTGAGTGGCATGGTGCATTATGACAAACTATTCATGCCATTGTAAGAACCAAGAGTATAGCCTAGCTAGGGCCTAGAATATTCTCTAATACAATAAAACATAAAATTTTGGAACCAACGATAGAATAACCATTAGAATTTCAAATTAACACATCTATAAAATATTACACCAATTAGATCAAAAGTTGAAAGTTAAAATATAGATTTTCATGATATCACATAAAGGGATGAAATAAGAGATTTTATATATTTTAAGTTTACTTATGTTTCAACTAAATACATTTGGTTCTAGAAAAAAATAATCCAAGAAAATATTACTCACAAAACCACTAGGAATAAAAAAAATATCCTAAAATTCTAACAAAAAATCTAAAATATTTTTTCCATCAAATAGGTATGCACAATAATTACCATTGTAAATAATAGCCATTATATATGAGCAATTAGTAAGCCTAAAATTTGGAGAAAAGAACCAAAATTTATTCTAGATACAGTCCGGGAGGAGAGGGGAGTGTACCTGATTTTTTCTAGCGTGCACCTTACGCTACCACACCATGACTACTGGCACCATCTAGCTTAACGCTACTGTCTACTGCTCTGTGTTATTAGCTTGTGGTTCAGTGGTTATAATATAACAGCGAGTTAAAAGTAGGTATGAACTATTTGCAATTTACTATCAACGAACGTTAAACCGGCTAATAAAACTATAGTCAGCTAATGATAATTAGTAGGTCTATTTGAATCTATTAGTAAAAAAATATATATGCTAATTTTTATTTTTAGTGCTAATAATACATACAAACAGGACAGGCATTTAATCGATATATATCGGTAGCATTATTACATTTAAATACAGTACGGACCCCTCGAAGCACACCACCAGGTGCCGGCCTGCTCTCATGTAGTAGCAAGTATGCTTCAACTTTACTAGAACATCAGGCGCCCTTCGGACGCCCTATAATGATTCAAAGCAAGAACAATTTATAATCAATAGATATGGTTAATATATTAAACGTAATCATCACTAATATTTTTGAGCAGAAGAGTAAAGATATCATATCATCTGAATGATGGAGCATTTACAAACACAAGTTGTATGACCATCGCAGTCGTTATGGTTCTGTTTAGCCATATAAAGCTATAGTTAGTAGCTTAGAATACTGGTCCAAATACACGGTGTTCATTAGATTAGATATATAAAGCTACATATAAACTAAAACAGCGGTGAACATCAGTTGCGGGATGAGGTTTCAAATAAACGTCATGAGCACTTTGCTGCAATAACCGGCAACTGATAGAGGCAAAAGCACCTTAAACTTCCTTTGTTGATTAGTTATCTTCAGTCACTACACTGTAAACAGATGAGGCCAATATAGCATGAGTCAGGAGAAACCAAGAGAATTCAGAACGTATACGTTGGAAAAAAAGCAATTTCATTGAGGACATTTTTTAAATGATGGTTAAAATTAGAGAAGCTAACAGGACCCACAAGGGTCATGCATGCAATTGATATGAGTCAAGATGTTAACATGTCAAGCAAGTACTGATATAGTCATATACCGAAACCCATGAACATATATGCCACATTAAACCACTTAAAGTTCTATGCCATAGACAAGGTGGCTTACATGCAATCAAAATACACAAGTGTATATATTCCTAGCAACTGTACATGGCAAAAATAAAATTAAGCATCAGACAGTTAAATCATGATTTCTTTTAACTGTACATAATGTATCTTATACATTTTTTTGACAGGCACACTGTATCTTATAGAACAACCTTCCAAAGTATCTTTATATTTATATAGTTAGTGCATCAAATTGATCAAACATACGAATACAAAGTCAGCGACCACTTTCAATGCAACTGAAAGTGATACACTATGCCAATAAATATGAAATCTCATTCAAAGTTTTTTTTATAAAGATGAGTGCCTGGAAGTGAATACACTGTGAATACAAAGTCAGCCACCACTTACAATGCAACTGAAAGTGATACACTGTGCCAATAAATATGAAACCAGCATCCAAAGTTTTTTTTTGGTTTGTCGTGTTGCACTTTGTTTTTTTTTTCTTAGCATCTCCAATCCCAACTCCATGGATAGCACATTCAGTTATATTAATAGTGACTGACTACTTATCAGCTTTTACACATAAACAAAATAAGGTTTAAAAAGAATTGGTCTAGGGGATGCTGCAAACCTTTGATACAAGGAAAACCATAGCAGAGCTTTAGAAGGAGGATTGTTCTAGGGGATGCTACAACCCTTCCATATTACGACAACATTTGAAGATCCTTTAGCAGATGCAGTCACAGTACCTACAACAAGCACATATGTCACCAACTCCAATGTGAGGATGAACATAAGCAAGTCTTTTTAGCTGTGCAAAATACATGTAGCACCTGGAATAAAACAAAAGATATACAAAAGCAAAAGAAGCACCCTCAGCAGACAAGGGACTGAACCTCCTGTTGCAGATGTCACAGACAAACAAAAGTCACCCACATCGTAAAGCTTCACCCAGCAGTACACAACAAAGATATCTTCCTTTCCTGCTAGTGAAAGTAACAAGAATATTAGCAACTATAGGTGAGCAGCAAGGCAAAATCCAGCTGACACAAATCCCCAAAGCACATAAAACATAAATCTAGAAGTAAGGGACCTGATCCACAATGAGTCACAACTATAAGTCTACAACCTACAAATTTAAACAACCAGATGAGATGACAAATCCTCTGTACAAATATGATGTAAAACTAAGGCACATACAACTGGGGAACAACAAGATCAAAATGAATTTAGAAGCATAACCTAGTCAGTAGAAGACATATTCCAATCAGCCTATCCATGCTACAGAGCAGAGGAGCTCACAATCCACAGAAAATTTTGACTAAACATATAGGAAATTATCTAGTACTAAAGTTCCTCAGAAGCTCAAGAACACATGCATAACTCCTCTACTACTGATGCGGCTGGGGCAGCTGACCAGAGACGAATGTAACGCTTTCAACTCCAGGGCACATTGAGGAGCTTGAATCGGGATCGACGTGAAGAAGGATGGATGGATCAATGGACAGGGGGTACAAGGAGTGCTGGAAGGGTGATGCTTACCAAGCAGACGAACACGGCATATACCTTCTCACGGCAACGGAAGCAGTCGTAACCACCGCGCCAGATCTGGAGGAGAAGGAGGCTCCAATGGGATCTGGAGGAAGGAGATTCGTCGCTTCTCATCGCAGAGGCCGGAGAGCTCCGCCCTATCACGAAATCACCGATTAGCGTGGCTCCCCGTGTGCCCGACGGACGTATGGTTACCGCAGCAACCAGCGAGGAGGCAACAAAGGGATGGGGGAGAGCAGTAGCGCTGTAGCGGTGGCACCATGCCTGATGTCGCGCAGCTCCTGCCGCCCCCGCCTGGCCCCTTTTCTATCAAACGGCGACGAGCTCGTGCGGCTCCCTGTGCTCCAGCAACGGCGACGAGCAAGGAGGCACGCGCGGCGAGCACTGTGGTGTGGCGGCGGGGAGAGAGAAAGAGGAAAGAGGAAAGAGGAACTGAGGGATAGATGAGACGGGGCATTGTGCTAGGGCTGGGGTACGCCTCCGCGGGGGTTTTCGCAAAACTTCAAGGGTATTTCTGTAAAACGGCTCGGTTGTTGGATTTTTCCTTCTTCGAGTCGAAATAAAATTTACATCAGGGTTCTACTGTTTAGAAGGAATGAATTGGATGGCGAATTGATTTCTTAAACTTCAGAGGGCCTTTTTGCAAAATGTACAGAAATGCGTGTCCGCGCGCCGATGCACCACCGATCCTCCGAATGCTCTCTCGTAGCTGCAGAATGAAGTGGGTTTAAAACAAGGGAGAATTCCTTTTTATTTTGAATTTAGGAATCTGACCTAAAAACAAAAATTTCTTAGGAATCTGGCCTTAGGCCTAACGATGTTAACTTTGAGGGTACAATGATCATTTTACCTCTGATAAAAAAATAATAAAGTTTGGCTTATTTATTGTATACATTTAGAGTATATGTATATTAGATGAGTGCCCGTGCGTTGTTACGGGATAACTAAATTTTTTATATTAAAAATATACAGACAACATAATAAGATAATATTATTGTGAAATTAAATATCAATATTAAAGTGACATTTAATCCAAATGGCGAATTAATGGCTAATGATAGTGTGGATGTGTAGTGTGAGCAGCAGCAATTAGCATGACACCTTACCAACCCTGTAGATGAAGTCCAGGACCTTGTTCATGCACATGCAGCAGGGGTGCTCACTGCCAGCTTAGCTCGATGCATGATGTGTTTCTTAGACTTCTATGTAAATGGGAGACATTTCAAATTAGCTTAGTGGGGAACTATGGGCACTTGCACAATCATGATATTCAGATATTTCATCCCCAATATCAAGTGACATGAGAGGATCCAAAAAGCATCACAGGTATGATTAGCAAATTGCACAAATAAATAATACACGGTAAAACAAAAGTTATAAGCTCAGGTAGACGTGCGACGTGCTCTATGCACATATCTTTCAGAATTAATTTCTTGAAAGAAAACAAAAAAAAATTAGGAGTCAATTTCCACACCGTATGGTTTCTAATATAATTTACATGGGGTTACAAATTGAATATAAGAGACTATAGTAATTTACACACAAAAATCTCAAGTAAAATAATGACTCATGGACTCATGGTGCCATCTGCCATGGCAGTACCTTGGACTACTACTCATACAATGCTCTACTTATTTCCGTGGCTATTGTATAACACCAAAAAATTGATGGAAAATACATATATCTCTAGACCCATTTGATCCTAAAAAGAGTTATGCGTCTCATCCGGCAGACAAGTGACATGCCCACAAGATGCACAGTTGGCCCGCAATAGCTCAGCAGCAGTTGGCGACCGAGACTGAGGATTCATATGGCTTTGGCTTCGGCAATGTGATTTTGTAAATTTGCTCAAGGAAGCTTGGGACACGATCTGCGGCCAGAATAGCTCAGCAGCAGTTGACAGCATGTTGTCAAGTGATTAATTTCAGCGACGTAATTAAATGGATTATTAATGCTTTCCTCGAGGAGGCAAGCTGCACCAGAGCGTGGGTACGTTCGTGCATGCGGTTAGTTTAGGTCCGGCTACAAAATAAGCTATTCTACAACTAGCTATAAAATAATAGTTCGCTATATATACACACTCTAAATATACAATAAATAAGTTCAAACTCTATTTTTTTATTTTTTTATCGGTGGTAAAATGGTCATTATACCCTTAAAGTTAACACCCTTATGTCTAAAAATGACAGAAGGCCAGATTTCTAAGGAAATTTTGTTTTGGGGCTAGATTCCCAAATTTGAAAAAAAAAGAGCTAATTCCTAAACAGTTTTGTTTTCAGAGCAACATTCCTAATTCCCCTTAAAACAACCCCAATGCCCATTTACACGTACTGCCATGCAGCGTGCCGTCAACGGAGCATTATCTCGTGACTGCTCCTCGTCTCGTGTCAGCTCCGGCCTCATCCCCAGCGCAGATTCCAGGAACCTTCAACGCAGCCAGGGGCGGATCCAGAAATGGAGGATAGGAGGGGCAGCTTCAATTAAGGGGGGCCAAATCTTCATAAATGAGCTAATAAACACTAGAAATTAAGAGGTAATAAAGAACTAATAGAGGAAATGATACGACCCCCCCCCCCCCCTGCTATATATATCCGATCATCCACCATCTGACCATCCATGATCCAACCAACACAGGTTCTTGCCAAGCTCTCAGAACCCGCCCGCCCTGAGCATCTCCTCTAAGCTACTAGTACAGTAGCTTTGGTTCCCCAATCCATCTTAATTGGATCCATCAGTGCTCAACTGAAGTCATTGTTGCGGGCCAGCGAGATGGTTGCTGTCGAGTTCTTGCTGCTCTTGCTCCTCAGATTCACTACAGCTCTGTGTGCTACTGCTGCAGCTGCTCCCACGGTGTGCGCCAACTCTGATGAGGCCACTCTCCCCTCCTATATATGCACACAATCTCTCTCTCGCTCCTGCTTCTTCCTCCACCTATCTCCCTCATCTCTCTCGATCTCTCTCTCTCTCTCACACACACCTTCCTATCCAGTATCATCCTGCGCGACATGATGGCTGTACGTAGGTAGTGAAAGGAGTTCCTTCTTCCTTGCAGGGGCGCCGGTTATGCTAGGAGAGCCGCTGCGTTTCTGCGGCAACACTGGTATCAGCTGCTGCGACGCCGTCCACGACGACGCTCTGCGAGAGGAGCTTCACGGCCTGCGCATCTCCGACGCCACGTGCGCCGCCATCGTCAAATCCGTCCTATGCGCGGTAAAATTCTAAAAACTGAGAGAGAGAGAGGAGCCATTTTATGCTCGGTAAAGCTAGAACTTTTGTTTTTTTACAACACAAGTAGTAGTACTGCTACCTTTAATTTCTACCATGCATGCATATGCATCATCGCTAGACATCCGAATGAGACAATAATAATGAGTACTATTGTACTATCTACAGTCACTACTATAGAAACGACAATCAGTGCCGGTTCAAAACCCCCTACAGTGGCGGTTTTTGAACCGGCACTGACAAATCGGCAGTGATGAGCCCAAGCCATCACTGCCGGTTATGCCAAACTGGCAGTGATGGCACAAGCATCACTGCCGGTTCGTGTTACCAACCGGCGGTGATGCTTGTGCCATCACTGTCGGTTTGGCACCCCAACCGACAGTGAATGTAGGATATCACTGCCGGTTCTAAGTGATCCGGCAGTAATTTAATTTTTGTAATTTACATTTATTACAGAAACCATCAACATTATATTATAGAAATCATCAACATTTATATTACAGAAATTCATAGATGTGTCTTAAACTTATTTTTAACCATCAACATTATATTACAGAAACCATTTCTGAATGGTTCTCTCCATTTCTTTTGCATCTTAGGGAACAACGAGCAAAGTGTTACAACAATTATTTATTGAACACAAAACTGTTACAACAATTACATCAGTTTGTAAACCAGCACCGGTGCTTCAAACACACCTTCAAACATATGATTTATTTGAGCGCCCATGTACTTCAACGCACATTTATTGCCCGCCATGAAACATTTGAAATGAAATCAAATCACGGAATTCGTTCATCTGTTGGTTATCTAACACAACAGTCGCCTCCTCAGTTGCTGACTGTTGCAACAGCCGGCACATAGTTTAGATCACGGTCACAACGAGCAAAGTGTCGGTCCCTTTCTTCACTCAACCTAATGAAGTTATGAAGTGTCATACATGCAACTATTATATGTTTTTGTGTTTCTAGACCATAACTCAGGACACTAACCAATATCCTGAACTTTTGCTTGAGCACTCCAAAGGCTCGCTCAATGCAGTTTCTAAGTGACGAGTGTGCATAGTTGAACAACTCTTCTTTACCTTGTGGTTCTTCTGCGTTTTGAAACTCTTCGAGATGGTACCTTGTGGTCCTGAAGGGCGCAAGATACCCTGGACGGTTGGGATACCCGGAGTCCACCAGATAAAATTTCCCTGCATCGGAAAACACCTGTAAGTATGAAATACATCTAATTAGGAAGTGTACAGACACAACAGATAGTTAAGTACCTGTAGGTGGTTTTGGAAACACATTTACAAACTTAGACAGCGAATCATCAAAAACCTTCATGTCATGAACTGAACCAGGCCAACCAACATTGACAAATGTGAATATCAAATCGAAATCACAGCAAGCCATGACATTTTGGGTTGTTATGTTCTTACGGCACATGTACTGATTCACAAGAGCTTTGGGCACAACACAGGGGATATGAGTGTCATCAATTGCCCCAATACAATCCTTGAAGTAGGGATAAAACCTAGGGTTGTTCAGTCTAGAATGCATGGTTCTAAAGCGTCGGTCTCTTGGTTTGATGTAGTCATCAGCTAGCTTCACCACAGAATGCAACACTCTCATAAACATGTTATGCACCGTTCCCAATGATCTCTGAAATATATTCCTAGCTTGCCTAACAGATTGTGGAGCTCCAACTATCCAAAGGAACATCCCTAAGGCCTCAATTATGGTAGACTTGTCATTGCTTGTCAGGCCATACTTTTTTAACAACAGATCATGGAGTTTGTTGAATAGCTTGGGGGTCATTCTATACATGTCATGGCAATCCTGCATATTGCTAAGGTTCCTCCTAACCCACTCCTCACCACTTATACCAGGTGGTACAACCCTATACTCAGATCTGGTGAAATACTTCTCAACATGCATGGCAACTGTGGACATACCTAACAATGCATCATGGGCAGCAGCCTGTTCATGTTGGAGGGTGGCTAGTAGGAGCGCGTCAAACTCTTCCTCATTGTCCTCAGCCTCTTCATGCACTTCACCCGCAGACGTGTTCCTACCAACGGTAGTAGCTGGATCCTGTCGGCAAGAATGACAAAAAAATATATTAAGGCCCTCATTAGTAGAAGCTGGATCCTGTCAGCTACAATAACAAAAAAAATACATTGAGGCCCAACACACACATAGCAGTTCAAACCACTCCCAACACACACATCTTTCGAATTCAAATAACACACATGCATAGGTCCAACACACAAACATCATAAACCCATCACTAACAGAACAGACCCATCACAAACTTAGCTCTACCTCTACGGACACTGCGAACGATACATGAATGGTTGAGAAGGTTTAGACCCGATTCGCGTAGGCTTTGATGGTCTGTTTCCTTCCTTCAACACCATTCTGGAGGAACCAGATGATGGCCTTCTCATTCTCGAGTAAGTTCAGGACACCGATCCATTCTGGGTCGCTCTCAGTGAAGCCACTCTTTAGCCAATCTGATAATGAGGGCCACCTAGTCCACCTCCTCTTTCCTCTTGCGCTGCTCTTTTGCCTCACGTTGCGCTTCACGCATCCTGAGGGTGTCATTGAAGTAGCCACGCCCATCCTCAATTGCTGCAGTGAGCCCCCAATCTTTTCACATATGGCCCTCATTACTGGGCTCTTAACTTTCTTGTGGGGACTGCTTGTTGTGCTGTGTACGCTAGGGGTGCTGCGTGAGCTGCTGGTCCTCTTGCTACCAACTAACCGGTGTGGCCACATCTTCATCATCTGCCTCTTGTTGGTCTTCGTCTTCAGCACCATCACTGGGAATGTCATGTACTATATGTTGGTCAGGGGCATACGAGGTGGAACCATCAGCAACAAAGCCAGTGAACATTTTATCCATCTCGTCAAGGTACTCAGGCATCCCATCCCTTAGCGCCATCAAGTCTTGGTTGCCCTAGTAAAAGTTGAGTGCATTAGTTTACTTGTTTCAATGTACATTATACAATGCAAACTAAAACAAGGCGTTGGGCATGTGTTCTCTTGAATACTGACCGCAGTCGCCATATTCCACCACTCCTCAGATGCCTCAGCTATGGTGGCATCACCGCGGCCCAACCCAGAGCCTTTCCTCAACTTTGTGTCGATGAAGCTCCACTTCGTCCGCAGCTTCTTTAACAGGTACTTAAATTGGTCAGTGTCATGATAAATTTGGGTGACCAAGAAAAACTTGTTTGAGAGTTCCTCCCAGCCGCGCGGCGTCATTTTACCCCGTAGGAATTTGTCGTTCCCACTGTCCATTACGCCGCAATACATCTCACAAACTGCTTGGTAAGCTCAGGTGTCCAATGACCCCTATGGGTGTCCTCCTAAACGACGGGTAACAACGGTACGAAATGAACGGAGTGGTGCACAGTATTGAGTTTGCAGGAACAAAAACATGTAGGTGAGGAGATGTATACCCCAAGTCGTCGGGGGGCATTGCGACGCCTGCCTCCGCGAGCTGCTCCCCTTGCAAATCCACCCGCGTTGGGTGTGGGGGACACGTAGCCGCCCTGGAACGTTGATGCGTCGCCCTGGAACACCCATGCGTCGCCTTGTAACGTTGATCCACCGCCGTGGAACGCTGATGCGCCGGCGTGGAATGCTGGTGCGCCGGCGGGCATTGCCGCAGGGTGGCCGCCCATGAACGCAGATCCGCCGGCGGGCATTGCCGCAGGGTGGCCGCCCATGAACGCAGACCCGCCTCCGACGTGCGCAGATCCGCCACCCAGGAACGCAGGTCCGCTGAGTCCTCGGCCAGCGCGCGGGCCACGGCACCCGAGGGTACCCCTCCTGCTGCGTGCGGGTACGCGTATGGGAGGGTATGAAGACATGCCATATGCGGGGGGGGGGGGGGGGTAGACGTGGTTGTAGGGAAATCCAGGAGGAGAGGGCGCCTCCGGGGATAGGAAATCCCGGGTATGGCCGCCGTCGCCGTACGCACCGTCTTGGCCGTTGTTCCCGCGGGCGCCGTCAGCACCGTCGTGCCTACCTCCGTGCTGGCCGTCCATTGATTTGGGGAGGTTGTCGGGGGCTGGATTCCGAGCTCCTAGGTGTCGGCGAGGTAGCTGGCGAGGTCGCTGGCCGTTGCGGTGGAGGTCCTGGGTGCCGTCGCGGGCGAGGTCGCTGGCCGGCGTCCAGAGCGGCGTCGAGCAGAGCGGGCGGCGGCGTGCAGCGACGGCGGCGTGCAATGGCGGGAGCTCCTCACAGCGTCGAGGTCGTCGGGGTCGAGTGGGCGGCGGCGGCGTGCAGTGGCGAGCTCGGGCTCGAGCAGAATGGATAAGTGTGGAACGAGCGCGCGTCTGAAATTTTCGGACACGCGCCAGTTCATTAAATAGGATGACATATCACTGCCGGTTCTTATTACAAACCGACAGTGATGAGGGAGCATCAACCGGCAGTGATGAGGGAGCATCACTACCGGTTGGTTATTAGAACCGGCAGTGATAGAGGCACATCACGGTCGGTTCCTCTACAACCGGCAGTGATGTGTGTATTTTTTTAAATCTGTCTTTTGCTTTAGAATTCAAATTACTCCTGATTTTTTACTAGAACTTGAAAAACTCCAAACATAGAAGTTGCATAATTTTTAATTCTCTACAACTTTTGCTGAAGTAGCATATTCAAATTCTTTATATTTTTTGAATTCCATTTTGAATTTGAATAAGGGTTTAAAATTCAATTACCGCCTTTGTAATTACTCCAAAAATTTGAATAGAAGTTGAAAATCTTCCAACATAGCTTTTGCTAGTTTTGAGGAGCTCTACATTATTGCTTATACACTCAAGGTCTAATTATTTATAGTTTTGAAATCCCTTTTGACATGACATACATCAATCAACAACGTGGTACAACTCAACAATCTCTAGAACTCCATATGATCTCAAATTACTAAAACAACATTTCATTAAGGATTACATAGTTTATGATACTCTAACAATTCACGTACAGGCACGATGATGGCCTCATCATGATCACTCCGGAGGTAAGCAGGTTCGTCACCCTCTTCAAGGACATATAGGGTAACGTCCGCCCCAAAAGGAGTCATTTCTTTATAATCTTTGTACTCTTCTTCGTCTGTCACTCCTTCGACACCTACAATCTTGTTTCTCACCTGGTCGAACGGGTTCATCCCATCCGTGCACTCGTGGAGCTATAGGAAAATACCACACGGACTTTACTGGCCCTCCTCTGATCTTGCTTCCATCATTTGATGGCCCTTGCTTGTATCGGGGAGTTTTACACTTGGGACATGCATCCAAGTCTTTGTATTTCTCTCCACGGTACAATATGCAGTCGTTGGAACACGCGTGGATTTTCTCAACCTCGAGGCCAATTGGGTAAATCATTTGCTTCGCAAGGTAAGTCTTTTCTGCTAACTCGGCATCCGGGAACAGTTTATGTAGTATAACTAACAAGTTATCGAAGCCTTTATCACTCAACCCATTCGTTGATTTGAACTCCAATAGCATGATGTTGGCTTCCAGTTTGCTTATTGGGCAGCCCGGAAACAATGGTGTTTTTGCATCCTTCCTCATCATCTCTAGTTTTTTCAACTGTGAAGCACTAAGGAATCCCCCATGCACATCATGTAGAAGCTGTGAAATACCATCATTTTCCTCAGTGTCGTCAGCTAATGATTCACAAACACATCATCATTGGTAGGCACATCTTCTGTGTAATCATGAACATGTAATAATGCTACACTAGGCATGAGCACATCATCATTAACATTTTGACCAACCTCCCCATGCAAAGTCCAAATCGTGTAGTTTCTCATGAACCCCCTTGTGATCAAGTGCAAACGTATATGCTCCACGTCGCCCTATTTTCTCGTATTCTTGCAGTCTTTGCATGGACAGAATACAAGATGTGAGTCCCCAGCATTGACTCTAGCTCACTTGATGAAATCGTCAATGCCCGTCAAGTACCGTGTGTCTGTATGTGACAGATCGTACATCCACCCTCGAGCCATGTTTGCACTGATAAAATAAGATGGACAGAGCAGAGGAAACATAGGAACATATTAATAGAACCATTTTTGAACAATATTCTTCGATATAATTTGAATTTGGTCGCGCTATAAAAATAAAGAGAACAAATAGATAACAATGGAAGCATGGAATATTAAATGTAAGTATTAAATGCATGCATGGAGTATTAAATCTAAGTAATAAATACCGAATCTATTCCACATTCCATCAAATCTTTCATCATGTATTGAATATTAAATGTAAATAATAAATATAACTAATTACAATTTTTATCCATAATTTTCGAGATGAATCTTTCGAACCTAGCTACTCAATGATTATACAATAATTACCCAATAAAAACAAAGTGCTACAATTTTTCTAAATAATTTTGGATCTAAAAGTTACAAAAAATTAACACAAATTGCAACATCCCTGTTCTTGATCATGAAAACTAGCATAGCTCTAACACAAATTGACACAATGTAAACCAACAATTCTAAAGAATTATGCTTGTTACTAACCAAGAGCAAGAAGACATGAAGATCCAAGAGTGAAGAGGAGCTAACAATGGAGATCAAGAATTTTACCAGCCGCAACAATGGAGAGATGGAACTCCTCACGCACTATTCTTCACTGTTGGGGTAGAGGAGGGAGAGGAGCTCGCGTGCCTTATATTGTACAACATTTCACTGCCGGTTCCAGCCACGAACCGACAGTGAAACACCACATCACTGCCGGTTGGTGGCTTGAACCGGCAGTGATGACTCTCTGCCGGTTTAAGCCACGAACTGGCAGTGACACTGCCGGTTCAAGCCACCAACCGGCAGTGATGTGGTGTTTCACTGCCGGTTCAAACCCTGTCCTCAATAATTGGGGGCCTGTCAGAGGAAGAACCGGCAGTGAAGGGGCATCACTGTCGGCCCAAACAAAACCGACAGTGATGGGCCGACAGTGATTGCCCTTTCTGTAGTAGTGAGTGGCAGTCATGTGCATCTCGGTCTGGTGTCATGTGTGTTGGGATCGGAGCGCCTCTCTTGTTCTGTCCCCATTTTTCCCACGTACATACGTCCTCTCCCACACTCCCCTCCCAGCGCTGTCGACGGCAACCAGACACGAACATCTTCTTGTGTGTGTGTTTTCCCTGCAGATTATGATGTATTTCTTTCGTTTTTTGACGACGGTGTGTGTATATCGTCGATCTGCGTGCTGTTTATGCGTGCTACTACGCGCGCGCAGAAGAGCGCCTCTAGAACTAGATCTAAATCATATCCACCACAGCGTGATCTCGTGGTTTTTTCTTTCTTTCTTTTCTTTTCATCCCATATGTCGATGTCATAACTGTGTGACATGCGTGATGCTTGCGCGGCCTTGTTCGATCTTGCATTTCAATTGTTTCTGTGTTTTTATATGCAGAGATGCATCCCGTCGTTCGTGTGGAGCTCATCGGCTGATGCAACGATGACGGACACGAAGCTCTCGATTCCTCTCCTCTGCGCAGGCGCAGGCGCGGCAGCAACCCGTCGTCAGTGCTGACACCGCGAGAACGGCGGAGGAGCCGCAGGACGCCACCAGCATGTGCCTTGAGAGACTCAGCTCTGCCTCCTTCCACGCCATGACGCCTCACCCGGACGGCTCGGGCCGGGTGTTCTTGACCAACCGCAGGGACTGCAAGGTGTGGCTGGCCACGATGCCCCGACGGGGAGCTGGAGCCGCCCTGCAGATCAACGGCCGTGCGCGCGGCCGTTCCTCGACCTCACGGCGGAGCGGAGGACGACCAACCATGCCGGCGGCGTGCTTGGGGTAGTGGGCGTGGCTTTCCACCCGGAGTTCACCACCAACGGCCGGTTCTTCGTCTCCTACATTTGCGACAGCAACATCTCGACATCCTGTGGTGCCGCCGGGAGTGGATCCCGGTCCCGGCCGCCGTGTAGGTACCATCTCGTCGTCGGCGAGTTCTCAGCCCAAGGTGGTGGTGGTTCTGACTTTTCCCAGGTACACGTAGCGACCACGCTATCACTTCTCTGACCTTTTTTTTCAGTCCCCCCTCTCACTTTGTCTTCTTTCTTTTTTCTTTACATAACATAATGGATTCATTAATCCGGTCTCTATATATATCCCTACTTTGTCTCCTTTCAGTAGTGGAGTTAAATTGATTTTTTTTTAATTCGAACACGGCATATCATTATTTTATGTTTACGTTACTCAGAGCTTCTTCTAGGATTGCCTAGATAGTCTTTTGCTGATGATGATCATCAAATCATTGATTACGTACGTACACTCTATGCTTATAATTAGGCCACTCGAGCTGATACATCTGAAGTAAGAAGAGTCTTTACCCTGGGTTTACCCCAGCCACAGAACAAGTTGTACTCATACCAAAGACATGGTGGTCAGATCCTGTTCCGACCCAGCACTAGTATTATTGACGATGACGACAGGGACGGATACCACCTCTACCTCATCACCGGCTATGGCTATCATTCCTAAAATACTAAGCGGAACGGGAGCGGTTCTCTCTTTATTTGGCAAGATCTTGAGGTTAAATATAGGGGGCGGTGTGTCCTTTTCTTGCATTGTCTTCGTACTAATCCTAGATTAATTAATTTACTGTCTGATCCATGGTCTGTGTTTGAGACCGACCGGTTCATGGTGTGGTTTTCGTTTCAGGGACAGCAGGAGGAAGCGAAGAATGGCCAGACAGGGACCCTGACAGGACGGCGGACGACAATCCAGAGATGTTGCCGGCGGGACTGAACAACCCGAGCGCGTGCAGCTTCGATCCGAGCGCGTGCAGCTTCGATTCCGACAGACCATCTCACCTCTTTTGCGCAGACGTTAATGAGGTAAGTACGTATAGGACCGGACCGGAGATCGAACCGGTGAGGCTGTCGGTTCACTGGTTCACTGGTCGAACCGTTTAGAACCGGTTGAACCGTCGGTTCGATTACTTTGGACCGGATAAATTGAACCGGTCACAAATACTTTGAACCGGTATATATATTATATATATAGTTGTGCAATTAAATTTGTGTTATTTATCATGTATAAATTATATATATATAATATGTATATATATATAATTTATACATGATAAATAACACAAATTTAATTGCACAACTATAAGGTTCATACATATATGCATATATAGAATAACATATCAGTTGCACAATCACATCAATACGACCTCACTGGTTTTTTAATACAAAATATCAAGTGTGTGATAACATACTAGCATGCTAAAAGTTCCAAACAAGTTCGTACTAAAAAGATATAAAGTTACAGACACACAACAGAACACATGGTAAATGACACTCAATTAAAATTCACGGGATCCCATTCATCTTCATGTCCAACATCACAAGCACTTCCACCAACATCAAGCGCAATACCATCGTAATCAAATAGATCTTCCTCCCGTGGTCTTGATTGTCCAGAATATCATCACTTTCCTCCATGACATCAGCCTCAACAGCATCCAAGTCTAGCACAAATTCTGAATTTGTTTCCAATATATATATATATATATATATATATATATATATATATATATATATATGTGTGTGTGTGTATGTTAAATAACGAAAAAAATGTATGTATGTTGAACTGATTTCACAATTGGCAAGAGACATTACCATCACTACATTGTATACTTAGTGCGGACAGTTCACTGCGGAAGGCGTTCAACTCTTCCGAGTTAAGGCGAGGTGGATTGCCTTCTAAGATCCAAGCTTCATTTCCCTTTCCAATTTCTTTCAAACTTATTGGGTCATAATTTCTAGTACTGAATTTGGACCTAATGTTCAAACAAGAAAACAATATATTATTTATCTAGTTCACAATATTTAGTAGTTAGCTGTGCAGCTAGCTGTGCAAGTTTCAACTTTTTAGGAGAAGACAATGAATCTTCAAGTTGTATAAAAGTTTAGCAACTAGCTGTGAATGAATGAAAGGAACTAGAGAAGGGATACCTTTGACATAGTCTCAGGTTACAATGAACATACACAATATCATTCAGCCTGTGATGCTCTAATCTGTTTCTTTTTTTAGAGTGCACATGCTCAAAATAGCTCCAGCTCCTCTCACATCCAGAAGCACTGCAAGTTTGGCTCAACACATGCCGGGCAAGCTTCTGTAAATTTGGTGCGCTGCAGCCATAAGTTTCCCACCACTCATCTATGTGAGAAAACAAAAGTTAGTGATGCTGAAATAAAATGGACAAGTAAAAAAATCTAAGAATTATGGCTTACCAGCAAGCATGCATGAGTGATCATTTATAGCAGTTGAACGTCCAAAATCTCCTTCTCCATTCCTAAAAATCTTCATTTTTCTTGTCAAAGCACTTCTCAGGGCAATATCTTTACCAGCATATTTCTCTATGACATAAGAACTCCAGTAGTAGTGAAGTTGTACTTCTCTCTTAGTTCATTATTATATTGGTTATTAGGATTGAACCAAAGAACCCACTGTGACACAAAAAATACACAGTGAGGTGAGATTACCATTTTATCATATTGACACTTTGATAGATAGCAGACAAAGAAAAGGAAACCTAGGATGAAATATAATATAATCTGCTAAACAAACATAAAAGCATTAGACACTTTTGACAGATACAGTAGCCAAATAACTCGATTCTGGAATCAATTTGATATATATTCAGAATTTCAGATCCATTATCCATAGTTGCCTAATAGTTCTAGTTCCAGGCTTCTAGCACTAATGTGATAGATATTTGGATCCACTGGCTCCAAGCTTCTTCAAATTCAGGTTTGTAGTTGTCTAATATCTTAACTAGAAAGCACTGGATTCAGTCAGTACTTACGAGTAGCCATGTTGTGGAACCGTGGAGGTGGATGACTAGATGGAGCTTGAAGATGAAGTAGAAGTGTAGAACAGCAGCCTACACCTCAGCCAGTGCGTCTCCCACTGACCGGTGCGTCGCTGGATGGACTGCGCAGATCAGCTGCGCGACTGCGCGAGCCCCCGCCGGCCGCCGGGCGCTACGCCCCTGCAACTCAGTCGCCTGCCGCTGCCCGCTGGTCGTTGCAACCTTGCAGGCCCACCACCCCAACTGCACTGCAGCTGTGCAGCAGCCAGCAGCCTGCGCGAGATGCTAGCCGACCGAGTGCCCGCCTGCCCGGAGCCTGGAGGACGGAGCAGATCAGCAGAGCAGAGTCGCTGCCGCCGCCGCTGCCAGCCCGCCACACGGAAAAAGATAATTTTTCACCTTTCTAAATTCTGACGGCAAAACAACCCTAAGCCTAAAGGACCCAATTTGACCAAATTCCAATAATACCCCTAAGTAGATAAGGTCGTGCTTGGTTTAACGAGGGTAAATTTGGAAAAAATCAAAAAAGCACCGGTTCGCATGGAACCGCCCGGTTCACCGGTTCGACGAAAAACCGGCCGGTTCAACCGGTTTATAGCGGTTCGATTTCACATCCGGTCTTTTAACCGACCTGGACCGGCATAGGCTCTGGTTCGGTCTTTTACCGGTCCGACCTGTCCGGTCCGGTCCTAATAACTAGGAGTACGTATACGTATGTCATGCACATCTAGCTAGTACACTAGTACGGAGTACAACGTTAGTAACTCTCACGGAAAAACACGCATTAAGGGTCTGTTTGGTACAACTTATTATTACAGCTTTATGAAGATGTTGTGAGTTGTTTTTTTTGCCAAACACCTCTTTTCAAAACAGCTTCACCTATGAAACTGTTTTTCTTCCCCTCTCATAAAGATATGAAGTTGGATGAAGCTGAAAATAGTAGCTTATCACAACTCTCTCTTCCCTTTCTCTCTCACATGCATGCATAAAGTTGTTGGTGAAACTGTTTTGCCAAATACTTTTTCCAAAATAGCTCAACTTCACCTAGAGAGTTATTTATAAAGTTATTTTCTAAAAAAAAACAGCTTCTGAAACTGAGCTGTACCAAACAGGCCCTAAACATTGACGTACCCACATATATGCATGTGCAGCAACGGTCGGAAAAGGTGTATCTTCTCATCACAAAGCGAAGGTCCTCCCCGTCGTCCAGCGCCGCCGTCATCGTCAACCACGGGCGTCCGGCAGACGGCAGGATGCCCTCCATCGTCGGGGGTCTAGTCTACCGGGGATCAGCGGAACCCTCACTGAAGGGAAGGTAGGTGTACACGGCGGCCCCAGCCACACTGCCACGTACACACGCATGCATGATGTCAACATCAACATGCATGCCTCATAGTATTGTGATTTGTGACTCGGATCCCCATGCATGATATGGTACTGCAGGTACCTCTACGTGTACGCCTCCGGAGTGTGGAGCGGGCGCTACGCCTACGCCTCCACCAAGGTCGCGAACGTGAGCTGCTCCCAGAGCAGCCCAGTGCCGTGCGGCATCATTGGCGATGGCGGCATCATCGGCGGCCGCGTCCTGTCGATGGCCGAGGACAACAGCAAAGACGCCTTCTTCCTCACCACCGCCGGAGTCTTCCGCGTCGTCCCGTCCGCCGGCGCCTGCGATGCTCCTCGCCCTGAACAGATGCAGGCGCAGTGGCCGGCCGGGACAGGCTGGCTGCTGTCCATAGGGGCAACTGCTGTAGCACTTGCGTTATATTTCTGCTCGCTAATATTTGGAGGCGGAGGGCACTGGATTGGCTGCTGCAATATCAATTCCATCTCCTGTTGCAACGACCACCATAGAGATTGATGATAGTCCTAGAACTACATCCATCGTCCGGTGGTCCCATAGCTAGCTCTAGTTTTCTATTACTACTAAAACTAGACCCCACCGTACCAAAAAAGAATATCTTTATACGTGCTGGGATTAGTTCTACTATAACTAGTATATTTATTCGTGCTAACGCCACGACATAATTTTAAAAATTCACATAAAAATAATAAAATGACTCGGTAACGATATTTGCCCATGTTTGCATTTCTACCTTAATTAACTAACTTATCGAAATGATCTTTTGATTTTTTATAGGGGGGAAAGTAAGCAGTGAGCAAATAAGTAAAGCGAGTGTCTATCCTAACAGCGGGTGTGCAGGGGTAAAGTTGCGACAAGGTAAAGGCTTTTCAAGCAAATCTATCATGCAACCTATCAGTTTAATTACAAAAAGTAAAGCACTAGTATCTATGTATATGCATGTCTAATAGGATTCTACGAGGTTGGGTGGGACGTGGCACCTGTTCAGTAGAGATCCATGTCGTGTTGCTGCTCATGTCTCCAGCGGATCACCGGTCCGATCAACATCAACCTCGATGCAACTACCTCGACAAAGCGACAAACAAGACGGAAACAATCAATTCTTGACCAAGATCCAAACTAAAGACAAAGAGACACAGAAAGAGCGGCTAACGACAAAAAACACCAAAAGACTTAGCCCTCACGGTGGTTGTCCGCTTTCCTCGGGCTCAAAAGGAAACAAGAGTGGTTGTCTGCTAAGCATAAGCTAGAGTCACGACCCCGAGATAGCCACACTTCCCGGGTTGATAGTGTCAACCTGTATGGCTTCAAGAGAAAGGGGAGACCCTAGCTCAACTTAAACATACACCACGGCTTGTAGTCTTTCGATCCGGGTGTCATGGAAATTGACAGAAACCAAAAGATTACAAGCGGGAGAGGAAGACAAACACAACAGGGTTCGACCCTTGTAGCCTTAAACCCCACAAGTCACAACTAAAGAAGAACGAATATCAACGCAAGATGCAAGAGTTGTGACTTGGTCCCACAGACTTCAACTTGCACGCTATGAAAATTGGCACAAGCAAAAGAGAATGGGACAAGAGAAAGAGGGGGAGTTGGCTAGGCCGTCCATATCACGTCCTTGGTAAGGATAGTTTTCTGACGGTCGATCGAGTCGCTAACCAAAAAGAGAGGTTGGAACGGGGCAATAAAGAAAAGGGGAAGTGGTCTACTTCTCCCGATCCACACGCCATGGATAAGGCGAGGCATTGGAGAGGAGCGACACACAAGAACACACAAACACTCAACCCACTTGTAGGGTACCATGACCTACGTGCACTAAATGCACCTAGACACCCCTATGGCCTTAGCGGTGTGGTTGTCACCGCAAGGACCCAAGAAGCACCATGGTCTAAAATAGGTACAAGCATACAAGGGCTTGAGCACAAAAGAGCCAAAAGAGAGAAGGGGAGAGAAAAGGATCCACCTTCCTTTGATCCACTCGCCATTGTATTTGACGACAATCAAAGGAAAAGAATCAAGAAAGCGGAAAATAAACACCAAAGGAATCCAACAAGCAAAAAAGGATTTTGGTTCCACAGCACTTGATCCTCACGTCATGGCAATGGACATGAATCGAAGAAGTTGGAACAAGAGGCCTCAATCCACATCTTACTAGATCGACGAGGATTGATAAGAGAGGAACAATTCCCGCATTCTCTCGACCAACACGCCATGAGAATAGACGAGGTCGAAGGAATAGGGACACTAGCTCGTAGTTCCTCGAACCACACCAACTCGTAGGGCACCATGACCTATGTGCAACTAAAACGGCGCAATGCAATCCTTCGTGTTCTTAGCAGTGCGGTTGTCACCGCAAGAACCGAAGAGATGCTATGATCTAGGCGGTGCAAGCATACGAGGTGGGTAGGAAAAAGAGAAGAAAGGAGGTAGAGCCCAATGGTCATGGCGAGGCACTCGCGGCCACGAGCTTCACCTTCAAGAGTTGGCTTCCGAAGGTTCCACGATAGTCGTCCCCTCGTTCCTCCCTAGTGGTCGAATAAGGACACAACTGTTGTAGTTCCACGGGGACAACTAAACACGAGAGAAGGGATCGTGTTTGGCGTTACGGCCACATCGGGGCGAACCCACGACCGAACGACCAAACACGTCGCTTCTCAACCGGCTCGAAGGCTCGGTCCACAAAGACAAACAAATCACAACACACAAGAGGATCCATTAAGACGAACATGAAACTAGAGTAGCACATTCCATAGTAAGAGAGATAGATAGATAAATATCAAGTATAATAGATGACATGGATATCAAGAGTATACGATGAGTACGGACATGTATGAACAACTATTGAAAAAGGAGTTTTGCCGACGTTGTGGAAGGCGTCGGCGAGTTCCAAAGACTCGACCTTGAAGGGCAGATCGACGGTGGGTTGCTGCAAGGCGGCCGACGGAGCTGCTGCAGGCTGTACGTGGCTGCGGCCGCTGGACATGAGGTGTCGGAGCTCCAGCAATTGGCGCGATGAGGTCGTCGCCACCCTGCAGCAGTGAAGACTGCGACACGGTCTCAGAAACGGGCAACAATGAGACGCAAAGGGTGGGGTTTTGGTGCTGGGAGGCTCACCGGAAGTGGCGAGGTGGTGCTGTTGTTCATCAAGGAAGAGGAAGGCGACGTGGCGGGGTTGATGGCCCCGGCAACTCAGCACAGGAAGGTTGCAGCCCCCTGCAACAGTGAACACCACGGCGCGAAGGCCGGTCTCATCGACAAGCAGCAGTGACGTGGGAGGGGAAAGGCAAGGCTCGGCGTTGGTGGCTCACCGGTGACGGAGGGATTCCGGCGAGGAACTGTGCGCAGCGACGTCGAGGATGGGGCAGCGTGCAACGCTGCAGGGTCGGCAGTGCGCGGTGCGGTTTTGTACTCGGTGACGGGGAGGCCGGGATTGACGGCTCGAGCTCGGTTGCGGCAGGGCGAGGTTGGAGACCGGAGTCGTCGTCGCGATGTCGTGGTGCGACCCATGTGCGCTGCTGCTCACGGCTGTGGGCGAAGCTCGTCGGGGTGATGGGCTCGACGCCGGTTGAGGTTCCACGCCGCGAGCGGTGGTGTCGTCGTGGTGCACGGCGCTGCGAGGTGCAGGGTCGAGGTGGAGGGGTGCCACGACAACGTCGTGGCTGCACAACCGTCGTTGTCGTCCCCCGCAGACGGCATGTCGGGGAACGGCCGGGGCGGAGCAGAGCGACGACGTGATGAAGGCGGGGCTGGACGGCGCGACTGTGGCTTGGCGAAGGGGACGACGATGTCATCGTCACGCAGCAGCGAACGGCTGCGGCGCGGCCGTTGGCTTGCGGATGGCACGGCGTCGCAAGGGAGGAAGTCGTGGCGAGGTCGCGGAGGCGACCGGCTACGTCCCGACGAGATGCGTCGAGGCGGACCGCGGCGTCGGCGCAGTAGAGGTGGCCCGGAGGGAGGGAGCAGGGAAAGGCGGCGGCTAGAGGGAGCAGGAGAAGAGCGGCGGTTGCGGCTCTTATAGTGGCGCGGGCTAGGGTTCCCGAGGGGAACCGTGCTCTGTGGACGGTGATCCTCGACTTTCGTGCAACGAAGGGGCGCGCGTCAGTGAGAATTCCGAGCTCAAGAGAGGAAGAGGAACACACGCATCCCAACACCCTAGGACATGCCGAGTTCTAGACTTACTGCTAATAGCACTACTTGCCTATTCTAGCTACCACAATTAGCGGGCTCTGGAATTATTCAAACATTCTCCTCCTAAGTCCAGAGCAATTACTCTATGATCTTCATGCCGATCTCTCCACGGAGTTCCTGAAACCGAACACGCGCAAGCGCCTTTGTGAGGATGTCGCCCATCTGAAGTTCAGTGCCCACGAACTCGACGTCGATTAGCTTGTTGTCGCAGCACTCCCGAATGAAATGAAATTTAACATCAATATGCTTGCTCCGGTCGTGATGCATGGGATTCTTCATCAGCGCGATGGCGGACTTGTTGTCCACCTTAAGCTTGGGTGCGAGTATGTCTCCTCCGACGAGCTCAGCAAGCAACCGAGTCAGCCAAACTGCCTCGCACGCAGCTCCTGCAGCCGCAATGTACTCCGCTTCACAGGAAGACCTTTTGCTTTGCCGACTGCCAAGCAATCGGACCTCCTGCAAGGAAAAAGATGAGGCCGCTGGTGCTTTTCCGATCATTCACATCCCCAGCCAAGTCACTGTCTGAGTAGCCCAGCAACTTTGGTTTGCCTTCACCTCTTCTTCCAGGGTGGTAGTGCAAGCCCCACTGCACCATGCTCGCCACATACCGCAGAACTCGCTTGACAGCAGCGAGGTGTTCTTGCCGCGACGCCTCCATGAAGCGACTCAGATAGCCCACAGCATAGGCAAGATCCGGTCTCGAGTTACACAAATACCTCAGACTCCCGATGAGGCTCTGGTACTCAGTGGCGTCGACACTTGGCGATGATCCCTCCTTGAGCAGCGTCAGCTTCGCCTCCATGGGAGTGGCGCTCGGCTTGCACGCCGCCAGCCCCGCCTTCTCGAGGATTTTGGTGGCGTACGCGCTCTGCCTGAGCGTGATCCCACAAGCTCCTTGTGTGACCTCCAGCCCGAGGTAGTAGGAGAGAAGCCCGAGATCGCTCATCTTGAAGGTGTTCATCATCTGGGCCTTGAAGCTCTTCACCGCGACTGCATCACCTCCAGTGATGATCAAATCATCAACGTACACGCCGACGATCAGGCGTGCTGCTCCTTTGCCACGGGTATACATCCCATGTTCATTCACGCAGCGGGTGAAACCATGCCCAATCAGCGAAGCATCGAGTTTCTGATTCCAGGCACGGGGAGCTTGGCGCAGACTGTACAACGCCTTGTGGAGTCGGAGCACTTTGTCCTGGTGCTTGCCGTCGACGAACCCCGGTGGCTGCTGCACGTATACTTCTTCTTGGAGCTCTCCATTCAAGAACGCCGACTTGACGTCCATGTGATGAACCCCCCAGCCACAATGCGCCGCAATGGCCAGGAGCAGCCGCACTGACTCAAGTCGTGCGATGGGAGCAAACACCTCGTTGAAGTCGATGCCGGGACGCTGCACATAGCCCTTGGCGACGAGGCGAGCTTTGTATTTGACTATGCCTCCATTCTCATCGCGCTTGACTTTGTACACCCACTTCAAGCCGATGGCGTGATGCCCTCGCGGGAGCTCCACCAGCGACCAAGTGTCGTTTTCTCAGATCGACTTTAGCTCCTCCTCCATGGCGGCAGTCCAGTGTGGATCACCCCCGACATCCTTCAAGGACTTGGGCTCCTCCACACTAACATTGTGCAGCTCGCCTTCTCCAATCTCGCGCTCAGCTAGCCCAGGCACAGCATCAGTGGCCAGGACATTGTCCAGCTTCCTGTAACGGTGCTGCATGTCCTCGTCGTCATCAGCGTCGAGGTTGGGATCGGTGGTGAGCGGCGTCGCGAACTCGACCGGCACCCCCTTGGGAGCACTGGGAGTTGCAGGAGGTGGCGATGCTGCCTGTGCCTCCGGCGTGGGCGGTGATGCCGCTGCAGGTACTGGTGACCCCGTGGATGGGCTCTCTGCGCGCTCCCGCCTGAGCTGGTACTCCCACTCGACGGTGAACGGCTCCTCCTCGAGGCTGGCAGCAAAGCCGTCCCATTCCCAGCGTGTGCCCTCGTCAAAGATGGCATCGCGCGAGACATGGGCGCGCTCTGTGCTGGGATCATAGAATCGGTATGCCTTCGACCCGTCTTGGTAGCCGATGAAGACCACCTTCTGCCCGCGGTCATCAAGCTTGCTCAGATGCGGGCGAAGGCGCTTGATGTAGGCTACACATCCGAACACTCTGAGGAAGTGCACGAACGGCTTCTTCCCATACCACGCCTGGTACGGGGTCATCCCATCGAGCGCACTCGTCGGAGCTCGGTTGAGCAGGAACACAGCAGTGTGCACTGCCTCTCCCCAGAAGTGGCCAGGCATGCCGCGGGCACGCAGGATGCTCCTGGCAGTCCCCACGACCATCTAATTCCGGTGTTCGACAACACCGTTTTGCTGCGGCGTATACGGTGCTGAGTGATGACGCTGGATCCCCTCGCCTGCACAATGTTCACCAAACTCCACTGAAGTGAACTCACCCCCGTTATCGGTGCGGAGCACCTTTAGCTTCTTGCCCGTCTCGCGCTCGACGCGGGCCTAGAATGCCATGATCGCCGCCGGTGCATCAGCCTTCGAGCGGAGGAGTGTGAGCCACATGAAGCGGCTCATGTCGTCCACAAGAAGCAGGAAGTAGGCATTCCCCACTGGAGTAGGAGGGGAGATCGGGCCGCATAGATCTCCATGGACCAGCTCGAGCGCCTCCTGAGCACGGTACTTGGCCGCCCGAGGGAATGGCGTGCGCTTCTGTTTCGCCAAGATGCAGTCTTCACAGACTTGCTCGACGTGGTCGATGGAGGGGAGGCCATGCACCATGTCCTCACGCCCCAGCTTCCTCAGCGACTGGAAGTTGAGGTGCCCAAAGCGTTCGTGCCACCGCCACGCGACGTCGCCGACCCGGGCGGTAAGACACACCGGGGCAGCAATCTTCATGTCGAGGTAGTAGAGGCGGCTCGGCGAGCGATGCACCTTGGCAAGGAGTTGTCGCCGCAGATCGTAAAGTCGCAGGATGCCCGACTCGATGTCGACCTTGAATTCGTCTTCATCCATCTGCCCGAGGCTGACGATGTTGGTGGTGAGGCGCGGGATGTAGTACACCCCGTCGAGGCGGCGGTGCTGCCCGGATTTGCAGGCGAAGAGGACGGTGCCCTTGCCCTCGATGGCGACTACCGATCCATCACCGAACCTGACAGTTCCAGTGACGCCGGAGTTGAGCTCAGCAAAGACATCCCGTGAACCCGTCATGTGGTTCGTGGCGCCGGTGTCGAGCACCCAGCGGCGAGGTGCCACCA
Organism: Microstegium vimineum; assembly: GCA_022036555.1. Lineage (NCBI taxonomy): Eukaryota > Viridiplantae > Streptophyta > Magnoliopsida > Poales > Poaceae > Microstegium > Microstegium vimineum. The sequence goes on along the minus strand of CM039130.1, from coordinate 9,253,138 downwards.
GCTCCTTCTCTTCCTCACTATTGAGGTGTAGAAGCACCTTGCGTTCGTGGAGGTGGACGCGGGTCTGCTGCTCTGCAATAGGGAGTGGCTGCCTGACAGGTGAGGAAGATCTGGCCGGTGCGATTACCTCGGATTCGGCTGCGATGTACATCATTGCAGCATCATCCTCATCAGCCTCTGCGACATGTGCCGCGACCTTCTTCTTGCTCCGACAGTCCTTGGCCCAGTGGCCAGGCTTGCCGCAGTTCTTGCAGCGATCGCCGAGTGGTGGACGTTCGCCACCAGCGTTCCCGGCGCTCGCGTTCTGGCCATCGCGGCCATCACGCGGGGTGGAGCCTGCACCGCCACGGCCGCGGCCTCGCCCTCGCCCTCAGGGCTTACCACGGCTGCTGGACCCTTCGCTGCGACCGGAGGACTCCTCCTCGCGGCGCGCTTTACGACGGGCCTCCCAGTCTTCCTCGCATAGCATCAGGCGCCCCAAGTCGTCCATGACCGCCTTGGGTTTGCTATGCTCCTCGAACACGCTCAGCCACCCGACCACCTCCTCGATGGTGACCTTGTTCAGGTCGAGGAGCATCTCGAGAGAGACGGCGGCTTGAGCGAGCTTGTCCGGGACCACCTGCAGCATTTTCTTTACTACCTCTGCGTCAGTGATGTTGTCACCGAAGGAACGGAGGTTGGTGGCGAGCGTGATGATGCGGACGCTGAAGTCGCTGACGGTCTCCCCCTTCTTGAAAGAGAGAGCAGCGAACTCTCAGCGGAGCTGCTGCGCGCTGGCGTCGCGCGAGCGTTCGTCGCCGATCCGCAGGTTCATCACCGCATCCCACGCCTCCTTCGCCGTCCCCTTTCTGGCGAGTGTGCTCCACAGATCAGACGGCACCGAGCGCAGGAGGCCGGCCATGGCGACTCGGTCCTCGTGGTACTCATCGTCGTCGGTGTCGTCGACGATGCTGTGCTGAACGACATCCCAGACACGCAGGGTCTGGAAGTTCACCTCCATCACCAAAGCCCACTCCGTATAGTTTGTCCGGTTTAGCATGGGCCACGTGACGTTCGCTGACTACCGCTCGACGATGCGCTCGACAACGCGCGACCCGGCGCGTGACTGGCGACGACGGCTGCTGGAACGTCCGCGACGGCGCGGTGGTGACTTCGACGGCGGCTGTGCCTTCTTTGAGCCATCACCAGTTAGCACCTTCTTGGATGGTGACTCTGACATGGCGACGCCAACACCAGGCTCTGGTACAAAATGTGAGAATTCCGAGCTCAAGAGAGGAAGAGGAACACACGCACGCGAACACGCTGGACACAGAGTTTTGGGCTGCAAAGCGGTAGCTTTTCCATTGATTTTTCATTGCTATATAAAGGAAATACAAACTGCAATACAAGAAAACAAATGACAGAGATAATCACGACATGCTCGTGATCGGTTGTTGCCATCCTAACACCCTAGGACATGCCGAGTTCTAGTTACTGCTAATAGCACTACTTGTGTATTCTAGCTACCACAGTTAGCGGGCTCTGGAATTATTCAAACAGCGTCGTGCATCGGATGGTGGAGTGCGGAGTTCGAGGGCGCAGGGGCTTGCGTGAGGGGCGCGCGGGCGGGTTTGTGGTGCGGCGTGTCCGTGGCTCCGTGCGCCCGGGGCTGGGAAGTTTGGCGAAGGCGGAGCGGGCCCCGATGGCGTGGGCAGACGACGGGAAATGGAGCGGCGGTGCTCCCCTCCCTCCGGACGGAAAGCAGAGTACGACTCCCGGCCAGAGGAAAGAGGAGACGGCTACGAGACGGAAAAGGAAACGGAGAGCAACAGGCGAGAGACGGAGGCGGCTTCCGACTGGCGACTGCTGTGCTGGGCCCGAGCGGTTTTGTCAGGCCGTGGGGCATCCAAGGGCGGGGAGCAGGGCGCTGGTGTTCCCTGTCCTGCTTGCAGGTTGCAGCGCACGCGAGGGCCGAGAGGTGAGGGCGAGGCCGTCTGGGTCTGAGGAAGGGGACTCAGGTCTACGTACGCGAGTCACATGCTAGGTAACCAGGCACAGGGGCATGCCACGGCTAAAAACATGATTTACGCATTAAGCAAAACGCACAGGAGCGCATGGCTGTGCAGCTTGCTAGCTTGTCCAGGTCTTCAGATGTGTACGTGAGTAGGTGCAGCCCAAGGTGTAGAGTGCTGACACTTCTGGTGTACGCACAAGATATTTAGCACATGGAAAATAGGAAGGAGATGGTCTCTTGGCTAGGATAATATCCAAAATGGATTTTGTGATGCCTTTCATAAGCGAAAGGAATTTTTGGAAGGAACTCCAAAAGGACTTGAGAGGAATTCAAAGAGAGGAACTCTTATACGGATTTGAAAAGGGATTTCAACGGATTGAACCGGATTCAAAGTGGGATTTTGACCCAAGAGATTTAGAGAGGTTCGAAAGAGACATGTGATACGAAATTCAAGGAGCGGAATTGCTACAGATTTGTGCACTCCAAAGCGAAACAGAACTTGAAACCCAAATCCAACTCAAGAACCAAGGCACTCATCTACAACCAATTCTATATGCTTGCAACGATTTAATCGGTAAACTCCCCTAGGTTAGCTTCGGTTCGACCTACCGACTACATGCATCACACCTTGCAAGAAAATTTTTTGAAAGTTCGGTTTTTTGGTTGTTGGAGAACACGGATTGTTACATGACCCCACAACCAGGTTTCCACCCTCCTTCTCATACGCACGGAAGGAAGTCGTCCTATGATTCAGGTACCCAGACAAGATATAAATATTTTTCTGTTATCTGCTTATCTGCTAATTGCTTAATGTTGTTTCAGTCATAATTTTTGGATACATTACCAGCCACGATGCACTGAAAAAAATTAAAGTTGCTGCCTCATCACCTACACAATGGTATTTTTGGCTGATATTTTGACGAATCGTGCAAATGAATGTTATGACAACATCCCTAAAGATCTCCAATATATGATTAAGGAGTTAGGGAGAATATAACTATGTCTTCTTAAAAGCAAAAATACTTCATCTATTGTGCATAAGCTCAAATACTATTGTGTAAAAAGTTAAGTATGTAAAAATAAATTGGTTGTTTTTTTAAAACATTTTTCTAGAAAAAACCGTAGCGTTAGCACGGGCAGATATACTAGTGTAAATTAGTAAGGCAGCTTTGGGCGCATTATTGTTGCTACTTTCAATGCAGAGAGCTAGAGAGTAGTTTTATAGGGTTGTTTCATAGAAAAAACACACATATATAAAGTAGAATGCAACCAAATATGTATGAAATAAAATTACTCTCATTCTATTGTTTCATTCTATAATTTTATAAACAACTAATTTCACTCATCTAGAGTTGAAAAACATATCAAAATATTTTATATATGTATACGGAACTCGATTCTTTCCTCTTAATAACGTAGCATTAATTATTGCCATATATTATAAAATGTTTTATGTGGCCCTATTAAAATATAGATGAAACTTTTCCAAACTAGTCTTACTGTATATATACTCTAGCTTAGCTGAGCCTGTGTTCCCCGGCTCCCAACACAGCCAGTTTGATATACATGCATGCTTATAGACTTATAGTACTAGTATTCCATTAGTACGTATATGCGTGCATAAATCACATACACACACTCATGTCTCGCGTCACATCCTCCATCTATAAAACCATACCTGTCTACGTTAGTACGTATACCTATACGGTACACACACCACTACTAAAATGGTGGAGTTCTCCTAGTGTTTTAAGTAGTAATAAAATACTATAACTAGTCATACACGAGTAGAGAACAAAACCTTTGAACGATATGCCAATTTGGTTTTAGTCTCGGCATTTTTTGCGACCGGGACTAAAAGTTCCTTGAGTCCCGGTTGAAAGAGTGTTGCCCAACGGCTAGTACAGCAGACGTGCAGCAGTCTTTTGCTGGCAGAGACCTTTAGTCCCGGTTAGTATAGGCTCATCTTTAGTCCCGGTTGGTAGCTTCAGCCGGGACTAAAAGTTCAATCCCGGTTTGAGATACCAGTTGGGACTAGAGATGAGCCTTTAGTCCCGGTTGGTAACTCCAACCGGGACTAAAAAGCCCCTGTATAAATAGCCTTCTTCCTCCCCTGCCCGAGCCAGAGAGGACACATCAGTGTTCTTGACAAAGCAGAGTGTTCTTGAGCAAGAGAGGAGAAAGAAAGGTGTTCTTGGTGATCTTGCTTCTTCTGGCGTATACACAAGATTTTCTTCACTCGTACTTCACTTCTAAGCAAGGTTACCAATCTCATCTTCTCTTGTTTCATCACCATTTTATATCATACTTACAAATCGTTGTTTTTATTGTGTATTTTGAATTTTGCATGTCATTTTCTCTCTTATTGGCCTATAAATGACTTCATAGTTTTAATTGTTGTTGTAATTGCATTGAGACGACAGTGATTTAGAGGAATAGTTTTACTTAGCAACTACTTATAGTTTTAATTAATTATCATTTGTAATTTTAATGAGACGATAGTGATTTAGAGAAATATATAAAGAATTTATTTCAGAGTTATAGTACTTGATAGCTCATTTTAATTGAGTTTGTTTAAAAATTAATCTAGCTAGTGAGTAGATGGCAACGACTTATGGTTCCTCAGCCTCTCATGGGGTTGGAAATGGACGACAGAGGCCGGAGCTCCCTCTCATTCCGTGCGGCAAGTGTGATCAGAAGATTATAATGGAGTACCGAGTGTCCAAGGCGGGTCCCAATAAGGGTCGTATCTTCTACAAGTGTCCGGATCGCAATGTGAGCTATTTTATCACGTTTGACGATTTTTTTAGTTTGTCTCATTTTGCTAAGTGATTTTGATTATAGTTCTTAATTTGTTGTTCTATTTTCAGTGGAACGGTACTGGATGCAAAGGATGGTACTGAGAGGAAGAATATGTGACACACGTGCAAGAATCTCTTCCAGAAGAAGCGGCTGATGAAGCAGTGAGCCACAGACGAAGCCCATGAATGTTGAACAGACGAATGATGCGTCATTTGTTTTAGTTGGAATCGGCCGCGAAATTGTTATCCTGTTGAAGTGCATTTTATGTCTAGTTTGTTTAGTGCTACTTGGGATTTTCTATATTGTGGTTATGTTTACATAAGTTAATATTGATGTGATGTAACTGATGTGACTATTTTGTATCTTAATAATTTATAAATTGAACCATGTCGACATAGGATGCATGTCATGTTTAAGATTTTGATATAGTATCTCACGTGTAATTGTGCAGATCGATGAGACGACATTGGAGGTACAACACATTGGAGGTACAACACTGATCGCTGTTCCAAAGAATTTATTGATGGCGTGCATTATTTTTTAACTGTGGCAGAGGCAAACAAGCGAGATGTTTTTATACGTTAACGTGCCCTCATATATGCATGTGTAGCAACGGTCGGAAAAGGTGTATCTTCTGATCACTAGTGAAGCTGAGCTGTATCAAACAAGCCCTAAAAATTGACGTGCCCACATATATGTATGTGTAGCAACGGTCGGAAAAGGTGTATCTTCTGATCATAAAGCGAAGGTCCTCCCCTCGCCCAGCGTCGCCGTCGTCGTCAACCACGGCCGTCCGGCAGACGGCAGGATGCCCTCCATCGTCGGGGGTCTAGTCTACCGGGGATCAGCGGAACCCTCGCTGAAGGGAAGGTAAATACACGACCAGCTACACTGCCACGTACACACACGCATCATGCATGATGTCAACATCAACATGCATGCATGCCTCATAGTATTGTGATTTGTGACTTGATCCCATGCATGATATGCTACTGCTACACATACAGGTACCTCTACGTGTACGCCTCCGGAGTGTGGAGCAGGCGCTACCCCTACGCCGCCTACGCCTACGCGTCTACCCAGGTCACGGACGTGAGCTGCTCATGGAGTAAAACGTGTTTCGCCACTCGTAAATTAACCCTGGTGCACTGCTTCAGTAAGTTGCACAACTATATTAAAATACATGATAAAAATAAGACTATTAAAGGAAAAAAGAAATTTACCCTGGTGCCCGTGCACCAGGCAAGGGCACCAGGCAACATGAATGTGACGTCGCCCCTGCCGTACCGCATCGGCATCAACAATAATGGCAATGGCATCCGCGGCCGCGTCCTGTCCATGGCCGAAGATAACAGCAAAGATGTCTTTTTCCTCACCACCGCCGGAGTCTTCCGCGTCGTCCCGTTCGCCGGGCATGATTTTTAGGATTTAGCCTTTTTTTTTTGAGAAATATTCGCGTTTGAACCCCTGCCAGAACTAATCTCGGTTTTGGACCCTGAGGGTCGGCGCCATGCTACACGGCGCCAAGGTAACGTATGTCGACGCCACACCACACGACGCCGAGCAGATGGACCCGATGCCACTACAAGAAACACCCCCCTTAGATACGTTTTTTTCTAGGTTAGATACGTTTTTTTTCATCTCTAGTAAAGTATAGACACGTTTTACCAAAGCGTGTCTAGAGCGTCTCCACATAGACCGTGTCAAGAATTATAGATACGTTTTGTCAAACGTAACTAGTAGACATGAAACGCTTTCTAGCGACGATGTAAAGCGTGTTTAAAAGACATGAGACGCTTTCTTGAAACGGTGAATTATGTATGTACGTTTTTTTATTTTTTATTATTTCTAATATAGTTTGCTGAACCGTAGTAATTACTTTGGGCACCATAATAAATAAATAAAAATACACTTGCACTTCATTTAATATTAGAGCAAACAAAGTCAAGCATCCGCATACAACATGTATAGATATTACACATTCCCTTAATTTTTTATACATTCGGATCTAACCTATTTAAAAATATCAGTGCTTAAAGGCACTTGTACTTCTTTTTCTTGTACTTCAATCCTCAATCCTCGCAGATCATCAATCTTTGCTTCTTGGTTCAACAGATTTTTCTTGACATGCTTCCATGACCTACATATTATACAAATATATTCATTTGATATAATTTCAGGAAAAAAAATACAAGACTATATGGATTTTTGTATGATAAATTTAGAAAAAAAATGTCTTATCTGGAAAGTAACTTGGCTGATTTATGAGACTGAAAATAGTGCATGAATTAACAAAAAATAAGAAGTTAACTCACATTGCTGAGGAAGTCACGCATGTAACGCGAGGACATATCTAATCATCTTCTTGTCCATACTCCATGGCTACAACCTGAGTTAACATGATATAGTTAGTTCGGATTTTGGAACCACCTCAATGATTTGAATGCTTGTGTCAAGCTTGGCTACTCTGCAGTCTCTATACAAATTAGTTCTGGATAAACAACATTAATCGATATATAAGAAAGTGAAATTGAAAAAACGAAAACAGCAGCTACCCAAATCCATGGTCTCAGGATATCTGAAAATTCAAGAGCCACATCAAGCTGAAAATTCAGTAGCTTAAATCTGAACTTGACACGCAATAGTACTTGCAAAACATGAAACCTGCATATGTACGACTCAATATAAGATACTTAATTGGCAGGCAATGGTTCTGGCAGATAAATCATCTAACACATTGCGAAATTAAAATGTGACATTCTGAATCAAGATCCAAGAGCAACCAACTACTAGATCACACCTTTGCTTTGTTGCAGGTGATACGTTTTTCCTAAGCCAATGAAAATTAATTGAGGATATGAAACACCAAGAAGGTGCTTAAAACATTCAGAAAATAAATATTTTTAAGCTGGTCCACATCACCATCAGCTTGGACGGGGGTTTTAATCGTGTACCTTTCCATGCTGAAGAAATGATGATTGTCTACTACTCTGAAACTTGGCATATACACTCTAATTTTCCATTTAAAAAATTAGACATTGATGAAATCTCTCCTGGACAGTTATCTAGAGTCACCTGTAGATGCATCAAGAAAGATATACTGAAGTGCGTAGCCAAAAATTAGTACAGTTAGGAGCACGAAGCAGTGTACATGAGAACTAACCCTCTCGTAGCCTCGCGGTTGATTGATTGAAGGCGAACGAGCGGCACTGCCCTATTCCCTGGAGGTCTTCCACTCGGCGCTTTGGCTGCGCGCAGCAGCCACCGGTGCGGCCTCCGCCGGCCCGCAACCCCATGCCCAAGATGCCCATGCGGACTTCGAACATCGGCTCACTGTTGTCCTGCTGCCCGTTGATGCGCCCTCGCCGGAGTCCTCTGCCGCCGCCAATAGCTAGGGATTTAGAGAAAACGGGAGAACTGATGAGGAGTGGGCGATGTGCACGATGTCGTGCGTTGCAGCACGATAGAAACCTGGTGCCTGGGCAAGTTGAGCCACAGGATGTGTGACTCTCTTGGGCCGTCGGGTACAGAGGTGAAAGGTACTAGATGGCTAGAGGGGGTGAATAGTCTAATAAAAATTCTACAAATCACTAGAGCAAATGGTTAGATAATACTTAAGCGAAACTTTTTGCTCTAACTCTACGAGAGGTGCAAAGCTACCTATCCAATGCAATTCTAGTTAGCTAAGTGCTTCACAATCAATATCAAGAATCTAAAGCACTTAGCACAAGCTAGCAAGAACAACTAACAAGCTAAGCTAACAAGCTAACTAGAGAGCTAACTAAACAAGATATGAGCAAGGTAAATAAAAGAGAGGAGGTGATTGTTATACCGATGGCTTGTTGTTGAGAGCAATGCTTGCCAATGCCTTCTTCTTGGACTTCTTCCTCTCATCATCACTAGAGTCATCATCGGAAGAGTCACTACTATCCCAAGTCACCATATAAGATTCACTCTTCTTCTTCTTGGTGAAGGATAGCTTCTTCTCCTTCTTGTCATGCTTGCTCTTCTTCTTCTCATCATCATCACTATGATTGGGACAATCCGCAATCATGTGACCGGTGCTCTTGCACTTGTAGCATCTCTTCTCATATTCTTTAATTTTGAAGTTATCTCTTCTCTTTCTAGCACCATAGCCCTTCTTCTTCATAAACTTGCCAAACTTACGCACGAAGAGGGCCATCATCTCATCATCATCATCATCACTTGCATCTTCATCATCACTAGACTCTTGCTTCTTTGCTTTGCCCTTGATCTTGGATGATGAAGCCTTGAAAGCTAAGCTCTTCTTTTCTTTCTTTTCTTCCTTGACCTCTTCTTCTTCACTTTCTTCATTGTATTGTTCTTTGATCATGATCTCACCAAGTACTTCATTGGGAGTGATCTTGTCCAAACCATCTCTCCTAATTATTTACCTCAAGGTTTTATATTTCTTGGGCAAACAACCAAGAAAGCGGTTTGAGAAGTCTTCATCCTTGACCTTCTCACCCAATCCCTTGAGATCATTGATGATCACTTGGAGCCTATAAAACATCTCCGGGATTGACTCATCTTCCTCCATCTTGAAATGTGATAGCTTGTCCTTGAGCATGTATAGCTTGGCATTCTTTACCGTTGAAGTGCCTTCATATGTATCTTCTAGTCTCTTCCATACTTCACTTGCTCTCTCAAGATCCTTGATTTGCTCAAACACTTTTGAGTCAATGCCATTGTAGATTACATTGAGAGCCATGATGTTGCATTGCCGGTTCTCTTGCTCTTTAGGTGTGGGACTATCCTCATCAAGAATGACATAGTCCTTTTCGATCACGGTCCATACCTTCTCATGTATTGAGCCTAGATGCATCTTCATCTTCCTCTTCCAATAATCAAATGAGGTGCCATTAAACATTGACGGTTTGCTCCCCACATGGTTGAATGATATTTGAGCCATCACTAACACCGAAGGTTGTTAAGCCTTGATAATAGCGGTGACCACGACTCTGTTACCACTTAAAAGGTCCTAGATGGCTAGAGGGAGGGGGGGGGGGGGTGAATATCCTAATAAAAACTCTACAAATCACTAGAGCAAATGGTTAGATACCACTTAAGCGAAGCTTTTTGCTCTAGCTCAACGAGGGGTGCAAAGCCACCTATTCAATGCAATTCTAGTTAGCTAAGTGCTTCACAATCAATAGCAAGAACCTAAAGCACTTAGCACAAGCTAGCAAGAACAACTAACAAGCTAAACTAACAAGCTAACTAAGCAAGATATGAGCAAGGTAAATACAAGAGAGGAGGTGATTGTTATACCGATGCCTTGTGATGTATGGATGTCAATGAAGAGAATCAATCACAATGAATACCAATGAGTAGCCGGGAGACAAGTTGACAGTCGATTTTTCTCCCGAGGTTCACTTGGTTGCCACCAAGCTAGTCCCCATTGTGTCGACTACCCAAATGGTGTTTCGGTGGCTAATTGGCAATTCACAAGCCAAGCCCACTACCCGGGCGCCAGAAGAAACCACCCAAATGAGAGTAACTCAATGACACGAGCAATCCACTAGATTTACCCCTTGGCGCTCCGCCGAGGTGGGTACAGACCTGTCACAAGTCGATGAAGCCGGCCGCGAACAATCACCAACACGCGCCGAAGCTTCTCCACAACCGCCAAGCCGTCTAGGTGTTGGCAAACACCAAGAATAACAAGAAATCCCGCGGCGATGACGATGATCAAGTGCCACTAAGATGCAATGCAATGATCAATGCACTTGGTTCACTCAATCTCTCAAGAATTAGCAACACAAGCAAAGAGAGATGAGTTGAGGGGCTTCTCAAGTAAGCACAAGTGTATCAAGTGAATGAGAGGTGCAAGAGAGTGCTCCTTGAGTCAGCCAAAACATATTTATAGCCTTCCACCAAAGACTAGCCGTTTTGCTCCACTTTCTCAGCTGACTGCGTCAGTCCGGATGCACTTTGCATGGGGGGTCCGGACCAACGCACATGCGTCCGGATCATCCGGACGCGAGGAACAGCAGCTTCCGGGCTAGCGTCCGGAAAAATTTCCAGAGCCTCCCGAGAGCACCCGAGAGCATTCAGCGCCTCCGGATGCACTTGCACAAGTGCGAGTCCGGACCATCCGAGCCTGCGTCCGGATCTACGCAGAGAGCTCCCAGAGAGCTTAAAACATCCAGACGCATGTCCGGTGTGAAAGGATCAAGATGCCCAAGAGGGGGGGTGAATTGGGCTTGTTTTAAATTTCTAAAGCAAATATACAAACCTATCAAATGCCAATCACCCCCTAGTGCCTACCGTCCGTGTGTTTTTAGCTAGAAAGCGGTAGCAGTTCATAGGAAATGAAAACAACCTAAGCAATTCTAGTAGGAAATGTAAAAACACAACGGAAAGTAATGCGGAAAAGTAAAGAGCTAGGGAAAAGAAAATCTCATGAACGCAGCAATTTTTTCCCGAGGTATCGAGGTGTCGACACACCCCCCTAGTTCTCGTTGGAGCACCTCGCAAGGTATCGCTCCCCCTCTACCCGCGCAAGGGTAGAGTGCTCTCTACGGGCTGATTCTTCGCCACTCCGGCTCGGTGAATCGCCCACAACCGATCACAAGAGCTTGGAGAAGAGCCGCCAACAATCTCCCGGCGGTCACTTCCTCCGAACACCACCAAACCGTCTAGGTGCTGTCGAACACCAAGAGTAACAAGCACAAGACCTTCACTTGACCCACTCAAGGCTAGGAAGGTGGATGGATGCACACAAGTCACTCCTAATCACTCTAGGAGGGAACAAAAAGATGAACTCTCTCTAATCTCTCCCTCACTAGCCTCTTGGCTCTCCAAAAGATTTCTCAAGGTGTCACCAGCTGAAACAATGGTCAAGAGTCCCTCTAAGGACCAAGGGGGCAACTATAAATAGTCCCCACCTCCAAAACTAGCCGTTTTTCACTTTTTCTTCTCTCTGCGTAGCCACCGGACTAGTCCGGAGCTCACACCACCGGACCATGCACACTGGTCCGGAGCTCACTCTGATTTCAAACTCAGGCACCGTCGGACTACTCTGCTTGGTCCGACGCACTGGTCCGACGCTCTGGTCCGGAGCCTCGGTGCTCTCTGAGTGAAATCCTTTCTCTCTTTTACACACCACCGGACCACTCTCCTTGGTCCGGTGCCCTGGTCCGACGCTCTGGTCCGGAGCCAGGGAGCTCTCTGCATAAACTCAAACCCCTGTCATGAGGCGTCGGACTAGCCGTCGGACGAACCGTCGGACTAGTCCGGAGCCTTCTGACTCTCTGAACCAAGCCACCGGACCACTCTCCTATGGTCCGGTGCTTACCAGACAGGTGGTCCGGAGCTCCTCAAGCTGGAAAACTGCCTAAGTCAGGGACCACCGGACCACTCTCCTTGGTCCGACGCCCACTTAGCAGAGTGGTCCGGAGCCTCTTTCTCCCTCTTTTTGAACCGTTTTCGCTGAGGTTTCTTAAGGGATTTGTCTCCTACCATTTCTAGGGTTTATCAAAGGCTGAAAGCAAGGTCTCTAGGACTAGTTGTGACAAGTGTGCATATACCCACTTTCCTAAACTCTCCTAGGTCAAGCTACTAACCTCATACCCCCCTTTATAGTACGGTCAAAGGAAAAACAAAAGCCCTAGCTATACTTAGTGCCCTTCTCAACCTTATGGCACTAAGAACTAGCCTAGTCTTCGTCGTGTATCTCCATCCTTTGCAACCGAAACGATTTTCATCGTGGGGGCATGAATATCCATTAAGCCCATTCAAAATGCATCACTCATGACCTAACATAAATGACTTTGTCTCTGCAAAACACACGTTAGTCACAGTGATCTAGTATTGTCGTTAATCGCCTAAACACAAGGGTCCATGGTTCTACAATCTCCCCCTTTTAGGTGATTGACGACAATACAAGCTCGAGTAGAGAATAATGAGTGAATTTTGATAAGAGAAAACATGACTTGACATGAGATAGGCATGGGTTAGTTATAAGAAAGATAAGTACATGCCTAACCATTCAAGCCATGATAAGCACAATAGATATGAAATGAGCATAGTACTTGATTTCAAAAAGGATATGCTATAGCCAAAAGATCAGAGATTAGCGCGGAAGCAATATAGCATAACCAAGTGACATGATATATATAGAAGAATGTCCACACATGTCACACAACCATCAAGTCTCAACCATCACACATATCATACAATGCATTAAGACGGTAAACGTGATGCATGATGCAATAGAGTTTATACACAACAAAAGAACGAGTCCTACTAGCTCCCTCTAAAGCTAGCCCATCTACTCGACTCTCCCTCTCCCCCTTTGGCGTCAAAACACCTAAACTAAGCGTCTGGAGGTGGAGTGGAAGCGGCCGTGGACCGGTCGAGCACCCTGAAAGCTGCCAGATAAGTCTCATCATCTGAATCCTCCCCCTGAGTGTCTGTAGCTGGTAGTGAAGCGGTCTGGGGGTCGGAAGCTGACAGGTCTGCTGCGGTCAAAGACACGGGAGCAGTAGCTGGAGTAGCATTAGGATCGGTAACCGGTGCCAGTGTCTCTGCGGGAGCCTCAGGAGCTGCGGTGACCGGTGGTGCCTCATGCACTGACTCGACGGGAGTCTGAAGAACCGGAGACTGCACAGGCTGTACTGGAGTGGAGGTGACAACTGTAGCATCGGTAGCGACTGCAGCGGTCGGAGGGGTAGACACAGCTGGAGCCCGACTGTCGTGTGTAGCCTCTGAGGAAGCTACTGAGGAGCGATGCTGATCAGCTGTCGGTGCAACAAGCTCGGCCTCAACCTCTGCTGCAATCTGAGGACCAGTGGGGGACGGCTGACCGGTAATGTCACTGAAGGACGCTGAAAGATCTCGAGCAGTAGCACCCGTCGTAGCGGTAAGTGGAGTGAAACCTGTAGAGAGAGGGGTGAACTGCTGAGTGGGTCCAAAGGTGTCCAACCACTGAGTCACCTGAGTCGCCGGTGACTGGAACGGGGTGGTCAATCCGGCACCCTGAAGTCCACTGGACTGTATGACTGGGGTGGGAGTGACTGACTGACCGGCGGAACTCGTAGGGGCCACTGAAGGACCAACTGAGGGTCCAACTGAGAACTGTGGCCCTCCAAGCTGCCCAACTGACTGTGAGGGCTGAGACGTGCTCATCATCTGTATCTGAGGAGCTGCAGGGAACTCTAGAGGAGGAGCGCCAGTCCACTTCATCATGTGGGCCATAAAGGCCATGTTCTGCTGCTGCAGCTGCTGGGACTGTAACTGAAGGCGCTAAGACTCTAGCTGCATAGAGAGCATCTGTCGCTGCATCTCGAAGTGACGCTCCTCTAACTGTCGCTGCATCTTGTCCTGTCGCTGCTGGACCTGTGTAACTGCAGTGACGAGAGAGCTCTGCTGCTCATTCATTCTGTCAAGGAGCTTGAGCATCATCGTCTTAGTGGCATAGGTAGAGCCGCCAGCCTCAGTGTCGTGAGCCCGTGGGGGCATCTGTGGAACTGGCTGGAAATCAGCGTCTGAGCTGTCTGAAGTATCCTCAGGAGTCACATCAGCTCCAGTATCTAGTACATGGAGCTCCTGCTGCTCAACACCACGAATGGCCTCATCCTAAGCATCAACCTCTGCTCTGTCAGCTGGTGATGTCCTCTCTCTGACAAGACGGAGGATCCGGTTTCCAAACCGGCTATCAAACGACCCCAGGACTCTGTAATCTGGGAAAGTAGTCGGTGGCTGATCCAGTAGAGCGCGGAGTCCAGGGTGCGCTCCCTCAAGCTCAATAGCAATAATCGATGAAATCCAGTGAGCATAGGGAAACTGTCGTCGGGCCCTCATGCCATCCGCTATCACATCCTCTATCTCTGACACAAGAAAGTCTGCAACATCGAATGGTGTCTGAGATACCAAGGCCTGAAGGAGAAGCTGCTGCATGTTGGTCAATCCTTCCTTGTAACCCGTGCGAGGTAGCAGAGTATGACGGAGCACCTCATTCAACCTGTGAACTGTAGGCCTGAGCTCTGCTGGGCTATGCCTGGAGCCCTCTAAGAAGGGTGGCTTGAAGAGAGGAGCCACCTCCTGCACTGACAGTGTACGGCCGCCTCGAGCTCTGCGAGGCACTGAGGCTCCTCGGTAGCACTCGTAGTGTAAGTCAAACTCACCACCTTGCTGACGGAAGCGAAAGATCTCTCTGAGTCTGGTCAAGTATAGCCTATACCTCTCGCCTCTGAAGGTGTACTGCACAAACTTGTGCTCTGGATCCACCCAAACTGAAGCATAGAACTCTCTGACCCATCTTTCTATATAGTTACCAGAACGTCCGAGTAAATCGGCGAGTCCTGGTTGGTAAGTCAAGAACGGCCTGATCTCCTCACCTGCTAGCTCAACTATGCTCTCTAGGGAGCAAACCCTGTGTGGTCGTATCTGAATGCTGGTCAACTGAGCTGCTCGGTAGAAATCCTCCATGAGAGGTGTATGCCAACCTGGTGAGGCTCGGGGGTCTCTCTGATCCGGACACCACTTCTCTAGAGCAACAAATCTGAGTTTCTTCACTTGCTTTGCCGTAAGATTCCTCAGATCGAGGTGAACTGAGGCTGAAGCTGTTGTGGGAGCCGCTGACTGAGGTGACTGAGCAGACTGGGAACGTGTGGAACGCCCCCAAGAACTAGGTGCCAATGGTGTCCCTAGAGCTTCAGTGACAAGCTCTGGCTCCTGTGGAGTGTCCTCAGTGTGTGACCCAGCTGGAGGTGAAGAAGGAAGATCCCGCGGAGGGGTGCCGAGTCTCACAGTACCTCGGCGACCGCCTCGCTTTGCGCGGTCCGCTGCATCAACCACTGCCTCGGCTTTCTCAACCTCTGTGAGCTTGCGCTTCTTCTTCTTGGCTTTCTCAACAACGGGCTTCTTGCCCTTATCACTGGAAGGATGTGGAGGTGGAGGAGCATCATCACCGGACCCAGCTGCACGAGCACGAGTACTGCGAGTCATACTAAATCAAGCAAAGTACCACTGTCCACTGACAATCACAAGATCACTGTCAACTGTCAGAACCACTGCCCACAACTGAAAGCTGTAAGAACCAACTGTCAACTGATCAAACCACAAGCACAACTGTCAGAGGGCCTCCAAGTCACTGGACTGAACCTCTGAGGCTTTGCCTCAATCCTTACTCGCGAGCTTTGCCCCGAGTTTAACTGCCACTGACAGCTGCTGGATAGGATAGACAGGGTATACATAAGCATATATAACATCTAGAGATAAGAAACCGTATAGAAGCAAGCATCTAGATAAGTGATAGAATAAAATCTGACATGATACCTGAGATAAGAAAGCGAATCTATTCAGAGCAATCTCAAGTACCAAAGCACTCTCCGAACGGGATTTACCAGCTGCGAATTACAATTGGCAATAAGATTTTAGTGAATTGGATTGAATATGGATTTTCAAGGAATAAAACTAGGGCATTACTCAATCAACGACTCGACAAAACGCGATATCGTAAATCGAAACCATACCCTAGTGAGACAATGCGGTCGAGGGCGAAGACGTTGAAGACGACGACGACGATGGAGTTCGGTCGAGGACGAACGTGTCGTAACGGAAATCGCCTAGGGTTAGGGCAAACCCTAGGTCCTCTGAGTTTTGCAGGCAAGGACAATGGAAGTAGGGGGGTGAAACCCTAGAGTTTGCATTGGCTTGGCAGGGAGCTTGGAGGAGTAGGGCAGTTCGCTGGCGGCGAGGGGTCCTCAACGGTGAAGACGGAGGACGGCGGAGAGGCAGAGGACGGCGGTGGCGCTGAAGCACGGCGAGGAGTGGCGGAGTGGCGGTGGAGCTTGAGTGGAAGCTCATTGGCGGCGAAAGCAGTGGCGCGGGGCTAAGGCGAAGCGGTGGCCACGGCCGGCGTGACGGCGGTGTACGGACGAAAACAAAGGAACTGCCAAAACAGACGCTCACGCGGGGGTTATCCGCAAAAAATCAAAGCGTCGGACCACTCCGCTTGGTCCGGTGGCTGGTCCGATGGGTGGTCCGACGGTACCAGAGAAGAGAATACAGTGAGCAACCAGCCACCGGACTACTGCGCCGGACGATGCACCGGACTAGTCCGATGGAGCACCGGACTAGTCCGACGGTGAACAGATCGATATCACAGAGGCACCGGACAACTTGTCATTGGTCCGGTGCAGCGTCGGACACTGGTCCGACAGATTCTTTGGCTGGAAAAGATTTATGTAGTGAGGGACAGGGCGTCGGACCACTGCGTCGGACCAGTGCAGAGTGGTCCGGAGGGTGGTCCGGTGCTTAATATTGCTCTGAATTTTCCTATTTTTCTCTCCAATCTTTTTTCTTAGCCAAGTACCAACACAAAAGAGCAAAGAGGAACACTTGTTGGACTTAACATAAGAACCATCTCTCAAACCCTCAATTTTAGAAGTAGTTTGCCATAGGCTAGAATTAGTTTTCATAAGAAAATAGTTCAATGAAGCTCCAAGGGTCACCTTAGGGGCACAAGAGGGGTATTAGCTGAAGCTAGAGCGTTGAATTGCTCCCCCTAAGTGTTAAACCTAATGATGACCAACAAACTTAACCGAAAATAAATGAAGAGGCAACACTCATGCATATGCAATGCAAAACGGAATTTGAATCTAGGTTGCTTGCAAGTTTAAACCGCGGTTAAGCTTTGTCACACGCTTTGAGGGCGGTTATCTTAACCGCGTTAGCCAAGCCTATGTGCATTACCAAATTAAACATGTTATATTACAAATGAATGCATGATTCACACAAGCTCATCTTTTAGTGAAGTTAGAGTGATCAAGCACATTTAACTCGCTTCTCAACCTACAAAAGGTTGTTTCATCGAGTGGTTTAGTGAAGATATCCGCCAATTGATCTTCGCTCTTAACTCCAAATAGTGTGATGTCTTTCCTAGCCACATGATCTCTAAGAAAGTGATGGCGAATATCAATGTGCTTGGTGCGAGAGTGTTGAACCGGGTTGTTAGCAAGCTTTACGGCGCTTTCATTATCACACAAAAGTGGAACTTCTTTTAAAAACACGCTGTAATCAAAGAGTGTTTGGGTCATGTATAAGATTTGTGCACAACTTGCTCCCATGGCAATGTATTCTGCCTCGGCGGTTGACAAAGCCACACTGTTTTGCTTCTTTGAGGACCAAGAAACAAGTGATCTTCCTAGCATGTGGCACCCGCCGGAGGTACTCTTCCTATCAACCTTACACCCGGCGTAATCCGAATCGGAATAGCCAACTAGTTGGAAGGGAGCTCCTTTGGGATACCAAAGACCCATGCTAGGGGTGTGCCTTAAGTACCTAAGGATTCTTTTAACCGCACAAAGGTGCGACTCCTTAGGGTTTGCTTGAAACCTAGCACACATACACACACTAAACATGATATCCGGCCTAGAAGCGGTGAGGTAAAGTAAACTACCGATCATAGAACAATAAAGAGTTTGGTCAATCGGTTTACCTCCCTCATCGAGATTGAGATGCCCATTAGTAGGCATTGGGGTCTTGATTGGCTTGCAATCCTCCATCTTGAACTTCTTAAGTAGATCATAAGTGTACTTTTCTTGAGAGATGAAGGTCCCTTCTCTCATTTGCTTCACTTGAAAGCCAAGGAAGAAGGTTAGCTCGCCAATCATTGACATCTCGAACTCCTTGGACATCAAGTCACCAAACTCCTTGCAATGATCTTGGTTTGTTGACCCAAATATAATGTCATCGACATATACTTGGCAAACAAAGATCTCTCCATTAAGCTTCTTGGTGAATAGTGTAGTGTCGACGATCCCGATCTTGAAGCCCTTCTTGATTAGGAAGTCCCTTAGCCTCTCATACTAAGCTCTCGGAGCTTGCTTCAATCCGTAGAGTGCCTTGGACAACCTATACACATGATTAGGCAAGTTTGGGTCTTTAAACCCGGGAGGTTGTGAGACATAGACAAGTTCATTAATGAAACCATTTAAGAAGGCGCTCTTCACATCCATTTGAAAGAGCTTCATTTTGTGATGTGAAGCATACGCCAAAAGGATACGGATGGCTTCAAGTCTTGCAACCGGAGCAAAGGTCTCTCCAAAATCGAGTCCTTCTACTTGAGAGAACCCCTTTGCCACCAATCTTGCTTTTTTCCTCACAACCACGCCTTGATCATCTTGCTTGTTCCTAAACACCCACTTGGTGCCAATGATTCTTGCATCCTTTGGCTTCTCTTCAAGTGTCCACACTTGGTTCCGGGTGAAGTTGTTGAGTTCTTCATGCATGGCATCCACCCAATCCGGATCCGCAAGTGCTTCTTCTACACTAGTAGGCTCAACAAAGGAAACAAACGAGTGATGTTCAACATACGATGCAAGTCTAGAACGAGTCATTACTCCCTTTGATGGACTCCCTATGATTTGATCATGGGGGTGAGCTTGAAGGATGGATGTTGATTTTCTATTTGTCTCTTGAGGAGGAGGATGTGGTGCTTCAACATTGCTTGCTTGGGCCTCGGCTTGATCTTGAGGAATGTGAGTGTCTTCTTGAGCTTCCCTCACTTGATATCCTTCATCAACTTGAGGCGTGTGAGGTGGAGAAGGTTCTTAATTTGCTTCATCTTCAACTTCTTCCACCTCTTGCGGGTTGATAGCACCAATTGGCATATTCTTCATTGCCTCCCTCAAGGGTTCATCACCTACATCAATATCCTCAAGAGCTCCTTGGGAGCCATTAGTTTCATCAAACTCCAAGTCATACGTTTCTTCAACTAAGCCGGTGGCTTTGTCAAATACATGGTATGCCTGGATTTAAGTGAATAACCAACAAGGAAACCAATGTCACACCGCCGTTGGAATTTACCCAAGTGTTGGCGCTTCTTGTAGATGTACACCTTGCAACCAAACACCCGGAAGAATGAAATATTCGGCTTCTTCCCATTGACAAGCTCATAGGGGGTCTTCTTTAATAGCCTTTGGACAAAGATACGGTTTGCCGCATAGCAAGCGGTGTTGATTGCCTCCGCCCAAAACTTCTCGGGAGTGTTGTACTCATCAAGCATAGACCTTGCTAGAGTTATGAGTGTCCGGTTCTTCCTCTCTACGACACCATTTTGTTATGGAGTATATGTGGTGGACACCTCATGCTTGATCCCAACTTCATCATAATAATCTTCAATCTTTATGTTCACAAACTCGGTGCCATTGTCACTTCTAATCTTCTTGATCTTCACATCAAATTCATTTTGAGCTCTTATAGCAAACTTCTTGAAGATGCCTTGTGTCTCTCCCTTGTCTTGAAGAAAGAACACCCAAGTGTACCGAGAGTAGTCATCCACTACCACTAAGCAATAGAGATTTCCTCCAAGACTAGCATAGGTGGTAGGGCCAAATAAGTCCATGTGTAGCAACTCTAGGACTCTTGAGGTTGACATGAAAGCCTTGGTTGGATGAGTGTTTGCCACTTGCTTGCCGGCTTGACATGCACTACAAAGTTTGTCCTTCTCAAACACCACATCCTTGATTCCTCTAACCATTTCCTTCTTGACTAGCTTCTTCAAGGTTGACATGCCCACATGAGCTAATCTTCTATGTCATAGCCAACCCAAAGAATTCTTGGAGAATAGACAAGCTTGCAAGTTTGCTTCATTTGAAGTGAAGTCCACTAAGTAGAGGTTGTTGTGCTGGAACCCTTTGAATATCATTGATGAATCTTCAATCTTGGTCACAATCACCTCATTTGGTGTGAAGAGACAATGAAACCCAAGATCACAAAGTTGACCAACCGATAGCAAGTTAAAGCTCAATGATTGTACTAGCAAGACATTTGAGATTGATTGATCTTGGGAGATAGCCACTTTGCCTAAGCCTTGAACTTTGCCCTTTGAATTATCCCCAAAAGTGATCTTGTCTTGATTTGCACAATCCTCATCAAGTGTGGTGAACATTCGAGGGTCGCTGGTCATGTGTTGAGTGCAACCACTATCAATTACCCAATGGCTCCCACCGGTCTTGTAGTTCACCTACACACAAGCAACTTGGAGTTAAGCTTGTTGTTTGGGAACCCCCTTAGTGCGGGGCCCCATTGCCTTGTCAACCAACTCCTTAGCAACCCAAAGAACCCTAGGCTTGTTCTTCATAGGTGGTCCAAGAAACACCACAAGTGGTCTACCCTTGGAATCTTTGTTGATGACATAGTGAGCATCATGAGCAAATGGCCTAGTGTGCTTGGGCAAGGTCTTGGGAAGTGGAGTCTTGCATTGAAATGATAGATGACCAATTTGTCCACATCCAAAACACCTCTTAGGCTTCGGCTTTGGCTTCTCTTGATTGTAGCCATTGTACTTGTTCTTGTAGTAGTTCTTGGCTTCAATCTTGACCTTGGCCTTCATCACTTGATTCTCCTTGTACCCAATACCGGTCTTGTCACTCTTCATGACGGTGCTCATTAGAAGCTCACTTTGGAGATTATGGCCCTTGGTGAACTTTTCAAGGCCACTTGTAAGCTTGGTCTTGTCATTCTTGAGCTTGGCAATTTCTTCTCGAAGCGAGTTGATCAAGGTGATAGAATCTTTGTCTTCTTCTTGAGCCGGCTTGATGGTGAAGGGCTTGTTTGCCTTGAGGTTGATTAGCTCTTCCTTGAGCTTTGAGTTCTCTTCACTCATCTTCACATAATTATCATACTTGTCGGCTTCTACAACTCTCTTGCCCTTGCACTTGGCACTTTGCTCAAGAGCCACATCATCAAGCTGATATCACAAGAGGTAGCACTTGCACACTTAGCACACGGGTTAGTAGCAACATGTGTAAGATCTTGAGTAAGTAATTCATTTGCTACCACTAGTGTGCCATGATCATTTTTCACTTGGTTATAGTCATCTTTTAACAAGTTAAACCTTGTGAGGAGCTCTTGGGATGACCTCTCAAGCTTATCATGTTTCTCATTGGCTTTCTTAAGAGAGGCTTTGAGATTCCTAGTGCTAGATGTGAGAGAGTTAATCTCAAGCTTCAAATCATCATTAGCACTAGACAAGTTATCAAGCTTATCATGCAAGTTTTCCTTGATTTCAAGAAGTTTGTCATTTTTACTCTTGTACTTCCTTATGATGCTAGCATATTTGTTGCAAATTTTAATTAGATCATCATAGGAAGGTGCTTCTTCATCATCACTATCATCACTAGAGAGGTCATCACCATCATCCTCTTTTTGTACCTTCTTGTCACCTTTAGCCATAAGGCATAGGTGTGTAGAGGATGAGCCCGGCGATGAAGGAGGAGGTGGCGGTGGAATCGAAGAACCAATCACCAAAGCGGCCACCTTCTCTTCTTCACTCTCGTCATCGGAAGAATCACTTGAATCAATATAGGTGAGCCAATCACCCACAATGTAAGCCTTGCCATCCTTCTTCTTCTTGTGGAAGTTGAAGTTCTTCTTCTTCTTGTATGGCTTGTCTTGCTTCTTGTCATCATCACTTGAGTCATCATTGCCGCCCTTGTTCTTCTTGAAGTTCTTGAACTTGTTGTTCTTGAACTTGTCTTTCTTCTCTTCGGGACACGCATGGGCTAGATGACCAAGAGTGCCGCAATTGTAGCACTTCATTTGGGAGATTGGCTTCCTTGAAGAGCTTGTGAAGAATTTCTTCTTCTTTGAGTCAAACTTGACTCCATTCTTGTTTAGCCTCTTCAACATCTTGGCGGTCTTCTTCACCATGAGAGCGGTGTTGTCTTCATCATCATCATCACTTGTACTCTCAACGACATATTGAATCTTGCACTTCTCCTTGGAAGATGCCTTGAGAGCCAAGTCCTTCTTCTCCTCCTTCTCTTTCTTCTTGGAGGATGATGAAGTTCCATCATTGATCTTCATGTACATCTCATGAGCATTGATCTTGCCCAACACTTGCGTTGGTGTAGTTGCGGAGAGATCGCCTTGATGAAGAACCATGACGATGTGGCTATACTTGTCTATTGGAAGGACACAAAGTATCTTGCGCACCACATCGGCGGGTGTCATTTGAGAGAGTCCAAGGCCATTCAACTCCTCTACAAGCACATTCAAGCGAGATACATTTCATTAGCATTTTCATGAGATAGCATGGTGAAAGCATTTAACTTAGCAATGATAAGGTGATAGCGCTCTTCTCTTTCACATTTAGTGCCCTCGTGTAGATCACAAATGTTTGTCCAAATCTCATGCGCGGTTTTGCAATTCCGCACACGGTTGAACACATCCTTGCAAATGCCACGGAAAAGAATATTCTTTGCCTTAGCATTATTCTTCTCAAAGTATGGGTCCTCGGCGAACACCGATCCACCTTGGGTGGCGGCTTTGTGAACGCCGACGTCCACGGCCTCAAGGTAGGCCTCCATCCGCACTTTCCAATACGGAAAGTCATCCCCATCGAACATGGGTGGCGGTCCATCCCCATGAGACATCTTGCTCTAGGCGGTGAAGCCTAAATTAGAGCAACAAGGCTCTGATACCAATTGAAAGGATCAAGATGCCCAAGAGGGGGGTGAATTGGGTTTGTTTTAAATTTCTAAAGCAAATATACAAACCTATCAAATGCCAATCACCCCCTAGTGCCTACCGTCCGTGTGTTTTTAGCTAGAAAGCGGTAGCAGTTCATAGGAAATGAAAACAACCTAAGCAATTCTAGTAGGAAATGTAAAAACACAACGGAAAGTAATGCGGAAAAGTAAAGAGCTAGGGAAAAGAAAATCTCATGAACGCAGCGATTTTTTCCCGAGGTATCGAGGTGTCGACACACCCCCTAGTCCTCGTTGGAGCACCTCGCAAGGTATCGCTCCCCCTCTACCCGCGCAAGGGTAGAGTGCTCTCTACGGGCTGATTCTTCGCCACTCCGGCTCGGTGAATCGCCCACAACCGATCACAAGAGCTTGGAGAAGAGCCACCAACAATCTCCCGGTGGTCACTTCCTCCGAACACCACCAAACCGTCTAGGTGCCGTCGAACACCAAGAGTAACAAGCACAAGACCTTCACTTGACCCACTCAAGGCTAGGAAGGTGGATGGATGCACACAAGTCACTCCTAATCAATCTAGGAGGGAAGAAAAGGATGAACTCTCTCTAATCTCTCCCTCACTAGCCTCTTGGCTCTCCAAAAGATTTCTCAAGGTGTCACCAGCTGAAACAATGGCCAAGAGTCCCTCTAAGGACTAAGGGGGCAACTATAAATAGTCCCCACCTCCAAAACTAGCCGTTTTTCACTTTTTCTTCTCTCTGCGTAGCCACCAGACTAGTCCGGAGCTCACACCACCGGACCATGCACACTGGTCCGGAGCTCACTCTGATTTCAAACTCAGGCACCGTCGGACTACTCTGCTTGGTCCGACGCACTGGTCCGACGCTCTGGTCCGGAGCCTCGGTGCTCTCTGAGTGAAATCCTTTCTCTCTTTTACACACCACCGGACCACTCTCCTTGGTCCGGTGCCCTGGTCCGACGCTCTGGTCCGGAGCCAGGGAGCTCTCTGCATAAACTCAAACCCCTGTCATGAGGCGTCGGACTAGCCGTCGGACGAACCGTCGGACTAGTCCGGAGCCTTCTGACTCTCTGAACCAAGCCACCGGACCACTCTCCTATGGTCCGGTGCTTACCAGACAGGTGGTCCGGAGCTCCTCAAGCTGGAAAACTACCTAAGTCAGGGACCACCGGACCACTCTCCTTGGTCTGACGCACACTTAGCAGAGTGGTCCGGAGCCTCTTTCTCCCTCTTTTTCAACCGTTTTCGCTGAGGTTTCTTAAGGGATTTTGCTCCTACCATTTCTAGGGTTTATCAAAGGCTGAAAGCAAGGTCTCTAGGACTAGTTGTGACAAATATGCATATACCCACTTTCCTAAACTCTCCTAGGTCAAGCTACTAACCTCATACCCCCCTTTATAGTACGGTCAAAGGAAAAACAAAAGCCCTAGCTATACTTAGTGCCCTTCTCAACCTTATGGCACTAAGAACTAGCCTAGTCTTCGTCGTGTATCTCCATCCTTTGCAACCGAAACGATTTCCATCTTGGGGGCATGAATATCCATTAAGCCCATTCAAAATGCATCACTCATGACCTAACATAAATGACTTTGTCTCTGCAAAACACACGTTAGTCATAGTGATCTAGTATTGTCGTTAATTGCCTAAACACAAGGGTCCATGGTTCTACACGGTGCCCTGCGTCCGGACGCACAACAGCGTCCAGATCTTCTGTCCAGTGAATCCAAGCCTTAGGGTATGCTTCCGGACGCATGTCCAATGGTCCGTACAACCTCTCACTTGCGTCCGGACCTGCGTTCGGAGCTCTTTTGAGTTCCAAATCGAGCTGCCTTTCTTTCTCCAAGCTTCCATGTGCTAACACCTTGTGATCCAAACGCTTGTTCCCTATGTTAGCTTTTACAACATATTTTCTTGGATTTGTTTCATGTTTGTGTCACTTAGGTTCATTTTATATGAATGCAATGCAAACCTAGTGGCACATGATAACCGCAATCGAAACGAGTTTTCCCTTCTTGATAGTACGGCTATCTATCCTAAAGGTGATCACACTCTCTAAAGTGTCTCGATCACTAAACCGAAAATGGTCCTATAGATATACCTTTGTCTTGAGCCATTTCCATTCCATCTTTTCATTGTCCATGGAGCTCTTGATACATCATGATCATCCTTTATGCTCCATGTGTTAAGGTGAACCACCCTATCTTGATCATACACTTAGTACAAGGGTTAGTTCATAGGTTTCATCAATTAATCAAAACCAAACAAGATCTTTCAAGAGGGAATATTTTAATTTTCCACCATGATAAGGATCGTACTTTGAAACAAATGTAGACACGCTATTTTAAAAACGTGTCAGTAATCATGTCTAGGTCGGACCCTTTTAATAGGTAAGCACGCTTTTTATTACATCGTGTCAACGAGCGTATCTAATACCGGAACTAGTCAAGATGTAGACATGTTTCCGAAAGCGTAGCAAAGTAAACATATTTACTTGGGGGGTTTTCTTGTAGTGTGCTGTGTTGGAACTGACGTGGCAGGAGCCTCGGCGCCGTAGAGCACGGCGCCGAGCTACGGTGCCGAGCTATTAGCTTACATATGTGAGACTTATAAATAGAACAAGTATTATTGTTTCTAGAAACATATCAAACTACTATTGTAGTTCATCTGGTTGAGGCACTAGGCCTTAGACTTAATGTTCTTGGTTCAAGTTAGTAGAACTGCATAATTTTTGCTAGATTTGTTTTTATTTAATTTCCAAATAAGAATTATTTAATTCATTTTTATAAGCTTTTCAAACAATACGTTTTAATGGTTTATTTTTTATTTGATGTTTGAAACATTTTGTTCGAATCATAGTAGTGTAGTGTCCTTTCTTTTTTTTATGTAAAAAGGAAAAGAAGAATCACGACGGGAGATTAATAATGGCACTTCCAACTTTGTGCCCACAATTTGCACATGAGGGAGAGATCTAGACCGCTTTAGAATCTGCCTGGCAAAACTGAGCACGCACGTACGAGTCCAACAACCGTCGTCGATCCACAAGAATGCAACGAAATTTACACAAAGTTGACCAACAATGTTTCAAACATTAAATAAAAAATAAATCATTAAAACGTAACGTTTGAAAAGCTTATAAAAATGAATTTAATAATTCTTATTTAGAAATTAAATAAAAAACAAATCATAAAAAAGGTAGTTTCATTGAAACAAACCGAGGACATTAGGTTAAAGGACTAATGCCTTGACCGGCTGAACTACAATAGTAGTTTTACATATTCCTAGAAATAATAGTACTTCGGTACTTGTACTATTTTTAAGGCCCAGATATGTAAGCTAATAGCTCGGCGCAGTGACCTGTGGCATCGAGGTCGGCACCGTGCTCTATGGCGCCGAGCCTCCTGCCACGTTAGTTCCAGCGCAACATCGGGTCTAGCTGCTCGGCGCCGTGTGGTGTGGCGTCGACATACGTTACCACGGCGTCGCAAAGCATGACGCCGACTCCAAGATCCAAAACCGAAATTAGTTGGTCCAAACACGAATATTTTTTTTAAAAAAGGCTAAATCCTAAAAATTTAGGGTCCGCCGGCGCCTGCGATGCTCCTCGTCCTCAGCAACAGGCGCAGTGGCCGGCCGGGACAGGCTGGCTGCTGTCCGTGGGGGCAACTGCTGTAGCACTTGCGTTATATTTCTGCACGCTAATATTGGGAGGCGGAGGGCAGTTTTACATCGGCTGCTGCAATTCCAATACGTACGTGTTTCCCATGCTTCAATACCAGGCGTCGTCGTTGACCCCACCAAAAACTGACCAGGTATTCACATGCTTCAATTAAAACATGCTTCAATATGGTTTTAATTAACGTTGTTGCATGGTCCATCATATCTACACGTACTCATGAGATTTATAGTTGTTCCTTGTTAAAAGCCCATTAGTACAATATTAATTAATGAAAATACTTTTCTCCGGTCCGCGTGCTGGGGACGCAGCCCCCATCGGCACTCGATCTCTCTCCCTTTGTCCTTTGCGCGCGTACTCGTATACTCTATCTACCCTGCAGCCCGGCCGGCCCGCGCTTGAGACCGCACCAACCGCGACCGTGTCAGATCCGCACTCGAGCCAGCGCCCACCGTTCCTACACACATCCCGTTGTCGCCACCAACTCGCCCACCGTTAACGAGCCGGTGAGAAAAGAAAAGCGACCACGGACGACGCCGCGGAGAAAGCAACTCGACTCGCGAGGAGGCACTCGCACCGCGGCGCGACCGCACTGCCAAGTTCCGTATACCCGTTCCCACTTGCATGAAATAGACACGGAGAGGCTGTAGATAGATCCGTTTTTCTCTTTTAATCCTAAAAACAACACACAAAAACGCACCAGAGATAAGTACATAAGAGGAGCCGTCTCTTCGTTTCAAATTATAAGACATCTTGAAGAGTCAAACTCATCTCAAGTTTGACCAATGATTATAGAAAAAATTATAAAGATTTATGACATCAAATAGACATACTATGAAAATATAATTGATAGAGAATGTAAGTGTTCAGGACAAATAAGGTAGCCACCATGATGACATATATGGTATGCGCCTATCAATTCTTTAATTAAGGAATTCTTAACACTCCCCTTGAGCAAATACCATGATAAATACATGTCTCGTTAAAACTCTAAAGCCCTAATTGAAAAAATATAGAAAAGGAGTACATTGTTTACATAAAAAACTTCTGCAAAACTCGTAAAGGAAAAAAAAAAGTAAAACATTTGTCTTTAGGACAAATTATGACCTTCTGATCATATCATTTGAATTCTCTAGAATCTAGAATTCTAATCAAAGGTTAATATTCTAGAGAAGTTCTGTCCCGCTATACCAAGAATATTTTTTACAGGAAGCATATATATATTCACATATATATATATATAGAGACTTAACAAATACAGTATATCACATACATTGCAATGATCATTTCACAATTTTAACCTCTTCTTACTTATAGAACCATTTAGAATAGCACCTTCTAGGTACTGTGTGAGACATTCGAAGTCTCATGAATTACGATTAGTATCTTGTAAATACTTCCCCTAATGACAACATCAACTGAAGTCATTCATTCCCAAGACACTAACCATTATTTGAGAATAAGCATAGACATGGATAGTGCAAGTGAGATTACTTTCCATAACATTTAGTCTTCATGACATTTGTTTCATTATTCTTCAAGAATATTGAGGATAGAGAATAATGCACAGGAATTTACCATTTCTAGTATGCATACATGAGGATGCATATTTGTGCACTCTAAAATTGCAATGGCACACATCTTCGAGATGTGATCAATAATCATTGTTCTTTAAATCATTATAAATTTTCCATATTTATAATAGTGGTGACTCCTTCTGGGATTGATTCTAGATTCTTCGGAAATCTTTATCTTCAATGCATAATAAAACATCACAAGTTTATATTTCTAGCATAATGAGGAAAGTATTGCTAGTAACACCAAATTATCGTATAAACTTTTAGAGGATACCACTATACCAAACCTTTAGGTGGAGAATATATTATATCATAAGTACACATACAACCATAGTAAAATCTCATGAAATGTGCATGTGCTTATATGGTACACTTTTGTTTATTTGAGGTCCTCTTTTCATTCTTATATCTCGGAAATCACATGGGTCTTTATTCCTTCCAAGGAATTCACTTATCTTGGTACATTCAGACGATAACCATATATTCCTTCAAAGAAAAACCTTCAGGGGTTGTTATCTTTATGGAGAGATCATTTTCACTTCAAGGACAATATTGGTACGAGATTTTGATATTGCTCTCCATGAATTTTCAGAATGCAATAACTGTATTTTTGAATTAATGTCATTAGCCAGATTTGTTATATAGAGGAACATATTTTGTAAAACTTGTGTCGAAATTGGTCTCAAGAGACCTCATCGACATGTCTTGCGTGTCACGCTACCGACGAGGCTCCTCCGGTGACGTGTCTTGCATATCGCGTTCATTGCCAGAGGCACAAGGTCCAGGTGCGAACAAACCCTAGACGCTGGCTGACCTAAAAGTCGGCTAGGCCCTAAATCGAGCGAGCTAGCTCCTTATCGAGTGTGATGACCTAAAAAAGTGTCAACACACTTTTTGGCGACGCTTAGTTCGTCTATCTCCTATAGCCGATCTTTTTGACCTTGCCAATCCATTTGTTCCAATCTATCCTTCTTGTATTTGTCATTACCGTTGCATTTGGTCCCAAATGCCGATAGCATATGGTCTTGATTCTTTCTTTAGGATGTGTAACAATAGTCATGACGATGAGTTCACCATTCCAATGGGTGAGGAGGTGGAAGGCCTCCTTGGAAAGCAATGGTTTACTAGAATCACGGCTTCCAGACCCTAGGTATATCCGGCCCTCCTTCTAAATGAAGTTTTAAAGGTGTGTTTGATACTTGGCCCGACGGCCTCGCTGTACCCGTGGGCTCCAATGCACGTATTTGGTGTCATGGGCGGTGGGCCCACTCACGAGCCAAGCTCCCGCAGTGCAAAAAACTCTCTTTATCCTGGCTAGGGAAATGACTTTCACCTTCGTTTCCGGTGGCCCGGCTCATCGAAGCGCTCACGTGTCCGCTCAAGTTAATCGGCGATGACCTTGGAGCAGACGGCGAGCGTGAACAACGTGCAGACGAACGACTCCAGGAGCTGGGAGGTGTGAACAAGGAGGGGTAAAGCCAGGATCCAGAAGGAGGGAGCCGCCAAGGCATCATCATGGCCTCATAGGCCCTAGGCATCGTGTCGACAAAATTAAATATACACATGTATAATTAAACATATGCATATATATTATCCTATAAATTCAGTCATAACCCATATGTCAATATAACGTAGCATATGTCTAGCTAGTAACATAAAAGAAAATTACTTCAATTACATCTCCACCGTATATCTTGAAATTAGATCATAACACTAGTACAAAAACAGACCGTACAGTCGGTTCTCAACCTATTTCTACAGGCGTTCTCTAGAGCCGACTGCGCTGGGGGCCAGTAGAAATAGGACCACATCATAAGCGGTTGCTAGAGAATAGCCTGTAGAGACTCATTATCACATGCGGTTCTCTTAGTGTAAATGGGTGATTTACACATGCGGTCGAGTTATGCCAACCGCCTATGGTAATCCATCTTCACTGGCGATTGACAGCTCTGCCCGGGCCAATTCACACCACAGGCGCGTGGTAACCAAAACCGCCGGTGGTGTGTTTCAGGGTGTTTTCTACTAGTGTAAGATAGCTAAGTGTTGGCTAAGCGATGACAGATTAACTTAGGCCTTATTCGACTAATGGTTTCGCTGATAAACCAGTTAATGTTGTTTTGTGTGATTGTCCAGTAGAGATTAAAGATTGTGTGTTCTGTAGTAACGTTGGCCGTGCCAAATCTTCCGCTGGTCAAGATCAGTTAGACCAGTCAGCCAAGCCAAACAAACGGCGCACAGCGGGCCCCGTCAACGGCCGAAAAAAGGCCTGGCCAGCAGGCAGGTATCCAGCAACCAGCCCCATGTGCTTGTGTCACGCGGCTGTCCAGTCTCCTTTGAGAAATAACACTGCGTACTTATTTTGCTGGCACCAAAAGCATCATCGAACATCCATATATTTAGGGAGCATACTGTATAATTATTTAAAGCACGGAACCCCATCAAGAAGACCTACATTACTACGACATAATCTTAATCCGGTTGGCTTCACAATCGCTACCAGCAATACTTAGCACATAATTAAAACTGGATCTATCTGACCCTACACTACACAACCACCTACATTTCCACATTCATACAACCTTTTCCCTTGGCTGCCGTGCACCGGAGCTATATGCATATACATGTACGCTTGGAGCTAGATTTAGCTGGTGTCAATGCATATACATACACCAGCAGAATTGTTGTCACCTTTTCCTTTTTACCCGTTCAGCGGCCCCGCAAGAGCCTTGCCCTCTTTCTCTTGCGAGCTGATCTCTCGCGGGTTCCCCAGAAATAAAAGTTGCAGCAACTGATCTCGCGGAAGCACTCGTTTTACAGCTTCTCCCAATCTGTCCGCCACCCCCAAATATTGTCTTCCAGACCAGGTAGAGAGCAAATCCCACCACGGACAACACCCAGCCTGGCTGCAGCGGCCACGTAACACCGCATAGGCTGGGTGGAAGTGGAAGGGGAAGTGTTGGAACAAGTCGAAAGACACACAATTAGTAGTGGGTGTTGCGAAGCCACCTATCCACAAGTGCTAGCCTAATATCTCTAAGAGACACACAATTCCTACACAAGCTAAGGAGCTAGAGAGCTAAGCTACTAACACAACATAATATCTCTACTAAGTATGAACAAGAGTGAGATAGAGGGATTATACCGCCGTGTAGAGTAGTGTATGAACCAATCAAGTGAATACCAATGAAATCAATCACAAGAGACAATGATTGAAACTTGATTTTCTTCCGAGGTTCACTAGTTTGCCAACTAGCTAGTCCCCGTTGTGGCAAGATACTCACTTGGAGGTTCACGCGCTAATTGGCATCACATGTCAAACCCGTCACCGGGTGCCGCACAACCAACATAAGATGAGGCTATTAAAATGCCACGAGCAATCCACTAGAGTTACCTTTGCGATCTCCCGCGGGGAAGGCACAAGAACCCCTTACAATCACTTATAGTCGACGAAGCACAATCACCAAGCTTCTCGATCTACCACAGCTGCTCCAACCCGTCTAGGTGATGGCAATCACCAAGAGTAACAAGAAATCCGCAGCGAGAACGTCTCCCAAGTGCCACTAGATGCAAGCTATATGCGAAATACACTTGGATCACTCAATCTCTTTTGAAAATTCACTAACCAATCATGGAGATGAGTGGGAGGGAGTTTGCTCAGCTCTAGAGAGTCTCAAGATGTTCAAATGTGCGAGAAAGAGCACCCCAAGCCGGCCAACACATATTTATAACTCCCCTCAAAGTCTTCTAGCCGTTGGGGTGTTAAGTTGGCGATAGACGCTCTTCAAAGGTGCGATGGACGCTCCGTCGCAGCGTCCGACGCCCTGTCAGAAATAGCCGTTGGGCTGACACAAGTGCGACGGACGCTCTGCGCCATCGTCCGACGCTCAGCCCCTCGACGTCCGGTGCCTGTCTTCAAACTGCTCGCTTGCAGAGCTCTCTGGAAGCCCGACGGATGCTCCTCGCGAATGCGACGGACGCCGTCCGTCGCGCTCTGGAATTTCTCTGGAGCTCCTGTGTGGCCGACGAACGCTCTGGATCAAAATCCTCAGCGTCCGACGCCATCGTCCATCGCGTCGGACAACGTCCGACGCCCTGATCTGCAGCGTCCGACATATGTTCTTCGTCTCTGCTTCTTCCACCTTTGCTCCAATTTTTCCAAGCACTAAGTATCCACTTTAGTGTGCAGTCTTGGCATGTTTTACATCACTTGAGCAAGGTGTATGTCACTAGGTCCTAAATGCACATGAAATATAGATAACACCTAGTGGCACTTGACAAACCGCAATCACTTTTAAATTTCCCCTCTTAATAGTATGGTTGTCTAACCTAAATGTGATCACACCCTCTTGGTGTCTTGACCACCAAAAGAAAAGCCCTAGAATATACCTTTGCCTTGAAATGGTTAGGGATTTTTCACTTTGCTTCTTCTCAAAGTGTGAGCACTTGCAATCACTTAGCTTCCTTGTTTGCTCCATCATTTGTCATCATCTTCCATGAATGTACTATACCTACTCAATCACTTAGAGCTAGGTTAGTACTTTAGGTTTCATCAATTAACCAAAACACTAGAGATCTCTCAATCACCCCCTTTTTGGTAATTGATGACAACCCGATATAAATGATATGAAACATGATTTTGATTTCAACTTGAAATGCTTGATACCACTTGAGACTATTAAATATGAAGAGAAGTGGTCAATCATTTCAAAGTTGGTTTGATAGAGTTTACTCCCCCTACATATGTCATATGTGCACTTCTATGAATATGAGTCAAAGCTTTGCACATATGCTTAGATAGAACTTTGGGGGGGTAAACAACTAGCAAACTATGACATGATGCTAAGGTATAAGAGATGGACCTTTGAAGCGTGATATCAAACGAAGTGCGCTAATCATACCTTCCTTAGCAACATGGTTAGCTCGATACCAATTGAAAACATGAATATAATATATTCTATGGTTCTAGCTAACACCTATACATGCTAGTGATCAATTCATTAATCAAGATTATACTAGATATGTACCACACAAGCAAGTCATATTGAATTGAAATACAATGCAAGCAAACATATGTGTGAATGCACATCCAAATGCAACAACTCGTTCATAGGCTTGCTCCCCCTACTTGTGTGCTCAATTTTTAATTTTTCAATTTTCAAAATCCTATTTCTCCCCTTATTTCTATTTCTCCCCCTTTACCAAGACATGATCATTTTATCACATATTTCTCCCCCTTTGTCACACATTACCACAAAGGAAACCACTTGTAGTAACATGTATCACTTGAGGATACTTAGGAAGATTTGTTTATCAAGTCAATTTAGAAAGGAGTGGGGTGAATAATCATTTATAGTTCAATCTAGATCACTTGTCCTTTATACTTAACACGGTTTAAACCATGGACAAGCTTCTTCACACATCTTGTAATGGTTATCTTGTCCATGTTGGTTAAATACAAGAGCAAATGTTTTTAGACTAAACATGTGAGGTTGCAAGCTTATCAATATGTCATATACCACCACTAGATCAATGAACTCATAGAATCTATAGTGGTACCATATGTCCATAGAAATTATTTGATTTTCATGAATGAGCCTAATTTAACAAGAAATGATGCCTATATGCTCTACACAAGTCTAACAAAGGATGAATGCATATGTCAATCAATTGTACCTTGCTATGTTGGAGTAGAGGCATGTCATAAGTGGGGTGCATCAATTCATGTTGGAGAAATCCAAGATATTCAACTCATTCCTTAACTTGCAAAACCTCTTCTCATCAAGTGGCTTTGTGAATATGTCGGCTAATTGATCATCGGTGCCCACATTGTCAATGAAAATGTCACCCTTTTGTTGATGATCTCTTATGAAGTGGTGTCTCACATCTATGTGCTTTGTTCTAGAGTGTTGGATGGGATTGCTTGTAAGCTTCACCGCACTTTCATTGTCACATAGCAAGGGAACCTTCTTGAATTTGATTCCATAATCATTCAAGGTGGCCTTCATCCATAATAGTTGTGCACAACAACTCCCTGCACTAATATATTCGGCTTTGGCGGTAGAGAGTGCCACACTATTTTGTTTCTTGGATGACCATGAGACTAGTGATCTTCCCAATAGTTGACATGTTCCACTAGTGCTCTTCCTATCAACCTTGCATCCCGCATAATCGGAGTCCGAATATCCAACTAATTCAAACCTTGACCCCTTTGGAAACCATAGTCCAACATTTTGTGTATGCTTCAAATATCTCAAGATTCTTTTTGTGACCTTCACATGACTCTCTCTGGGAGATGCTTGAAATCTTGCACACATGCATACACTAAACATGACATCTGGTCTTGATGCGGTCACATAGAGTAAACTTCCAATCATTGACCGATAGAGTGTTTGATCTACCATCATGCCACTTGTATCATTATCCAAGTGTCCATTAGTCCCCATGGGAGTACTAATGCCTTTAGCCTCTTCTAATCCAAACTTCTTCATCATGTCCTTGATGTACTTGCCTTGACTCACAAATGTGCCATTCTTCATTTGCTTGATTTGAAGTCCAAGGAAGTAACTAAGTTCACCAATCATGGACATCTCAAATTCATTTGCCATCATTTTACCGAACTCTTCACAAAATTCTTGATTTGTAGACTCAAAAATAATGTCATCCACATAGATTTGCAAGACAAAAAAGTCACTTCCAATATTCTTGATGAATAGGGTGGTGTCAACCAATCCAATCTTGAATCCCTTAGAGAGGAGGAAGCTTCTCAACCTCTCATACCATGCTCTAGGTGCTTGCTTCAATCCATATAGAGCCTTCTTGAGCTTGTAAACATGGTCGGGCTTCTTTGTATCTTCAAATCCGGGTGGTTGCTCAACATATACCTCCTCATTGATATACCTATTCAAGAATGCACTCTTGACATCCATTTGGTACAGCTTGATATTATGTGCACAAGCATAGGCCAATAGGATTCTAATTGCCTCTAATCTTGCAACCAGAGCATATGTTTCTCCAAAGTCAAAACCCTCTACTTGAGTGTATCCTTGTGCAACTAGTCTTTCTTTGTTTCTCACCACTATTCCATCTTGATCTTACTTGTTCTTGAACACCCATTTGGTTCCAATCACATTGTGATTTCTTGGTCTTTCTACTAGTTCTCAAACTTGATTTCTTGTGAAGTTGTTAAGCTCTTCATGAATAGCATTTATCCAATCCACATCCTTCAAAGCTTCATCAATCTTGGTTGGCTCAAATGATGAGACAAAAGAGTAATGCTCACAAAATGAAGCCAATCTTGATCTTGTTTGAACACCACTTTGAATACCTCCAATAACTTGATCTATAGGATGATATCTTGCAATGTTGGTTGGTTGGAGCACTTGCATGTGAGTATCTTGAGCATTCGATTGAGATGATGATGGACTAGCTTGATCTTGATCTTGAACTTGAGCTTCACTAGCACTTGCTTGAATTTGAGTTGGAGAGCCACTAGCTTCTTCATTTATAGGAATGGTTACTTGATTTTCATCTTCATCTTGCACTTGTCTTGGTCTAATATCACTAATATCCATATCTTTCATTGCGTTGACCAATTTGTCACCTCTCACATCATCCAAGTTTTCTTGTTCATCTTGAGAGCCTTGTGTTTTATCAAATTCCACATCATGTACTTCCTCAAGAATTTCACTAGATGAGTTCCACACTCTATAAGCCTTGCTAGATGTAGAGTAATCAAGTAGAAAGCCCTCATCACATTTATTTT
Organism: Microstegium vimineum; assembly: GCA_022036555.1. Classification (NCBI taxonomy): domain Eukaryota; kingdom Viridiplantae; phylum Streptophyta; class Magnoliopsida; order Poales; family Poaceae; genus Microstegium; species Microstegium vimineum. The sequence continues at coordinate 9,216,851 of CM039130.1, read as the reverse complement.
CAAACTTGCTTATCCTTGTGCCTTTCTTCAATATATAGAATTTGCACCCAAATACCCGAAAGTAAGCAATGTTTGGCCTTCTTCCATTCATTAGCTCATATGGGGTCTTCTCAAGCATTCCATGACAATAGAGACGGTTGCTAGAATAGCAAGCCGTATTCATAGCTTCGGCCCAAAAAGAATGACTAATATTGTATTCACTCAACATTGATCTTGTCATGTCAATCAAGGTTCTATTCTTCCTTTCAACTATCCCATTGGATTGAGGAGTATACTTTGGAGAGAATTGATCATTGATTCCAAAGTCATCACAAAGTTCATCAACTCTTGTATTCTTGAACTCACTCCCATTGTCACTTCTAACTCTCTTGATAGTAGTTTCAAACTCATTTTGGCACCTCTTGACAAATGACTTGAAGATATCAAATGTGTCACTCTTGTCACTCAAGAAGAATACCCATGTGTATCTTGTGAAGTCATCCACTATTACAAATCCATACTTGTTTCCACCAATGCTTGCATATGTTGGTGGACCAAAGAGATCTATGTGCAAGAGCTCAAATGCTTTGCTTGTACTCATGATGTTCTTCTTTGGATGAGTCTTGCCAACTTGATTTCTGGCTTGACATGAGCTACATAGCTTGTCCTTCTCAAAGGTGACATCTTTCAAGCCTCTCACAAGGTCATGCTTGACTAACTTGTTTAATTGCTTCATACCAACATGTCCAAGTCTTCTATGCCATAGCCAACTCATGCTAGATTTGGTGATGAGATATGTTGAGAGTTTAGTCTCACTAGCATTGAAATCCACTAGATAGAGGTTCTCATACCGAAATCCCTTGAAGATCATATTTGAACCATCCACACTTATGATTTCCACATCCTCCACTCCAAATATGCACTTGAAACCAAGATCACACAATTGGGCAACCGATAATAAGTTGAACTCAAGCCTTTCAACTAGAAGCACATTGCTAATGCTTAGGTCATTGGAGATAGCAATCTTTCCAAGCCCTTTCACCTTGCCTTTGCCATTGTCACCAAAAGCAATACTATCAAAGCCATGATCACTATCTTGGTTGATTGAGTTGAACATCCTTCCATCACCGGTCATGTGTTGAGTGCACCCACTATCAATCACCCAATGCCTCCCTTCGGCTTTGTAATTGACCTACAAGAGAGATCAATTCTTTTTAGGTACCCAAACTTGCTTGGGTCCTCCAAGGTAAGTTACCAAGGATTTTGGTACCCAAATGGACTTCTTGGAAGCCATCCATGGTGCACCAACAAACTTGGTATGAACACCATTAGTACCCTTGGAAAGAACATAGAATGAATCAACTCTAATAGAGGATATGTCTTGCTTGGCCTTCTTGTTCTTGCATGCTTGCTCATTGTGACCAACTTGCTTGCAACTCTTGCAATAGCTACCGGTGTTCTTCACAAAATTAGTTTTGTGAGAAACAAAAGCGGCCTTACCTTTCTTGGGGGTATAGTCCAATCCCTCTTTGTAGAGAGATGCTCTTTGGCTACCCAAGCACATAAGCAAGCGGTCCTCACCTCCATAAGCCTTAGCTAAGGAGTGATTGAGCTTTGTCACCTCCTTCTTGAGGGTTTCATTTTCTATCATTAGTGAGGCATCACAAGTGAAACCATCACTAGTAGATGAAATAGGAATGATAGTGCTACAAGATGGGTTAGTGGGAGCAACAATGATAGGAGCATAAAAAGATTCATCAAGAATATCATAAGTAACTCCTATGTCACATGTTTGAATAACCTCCTTCTTACTTTGGTCAAGGAGGGAGGAATGAGCTCTTTCAAGCTTAGTGTGAGACTTCACTAGCTTCTCATGGGCTTTCATTAGCCTCTCATGAGATTCTACGGCCTCATCAAGGTTTTGCTCAAGAGCCACATTGGTCTTGCGCAATTCCTTGCACTCCTTTCTCTTCTTGTCAATGTAATCTTTAGTTTGCTCAAGCATATCCATGAGTTCCTCATTTGAGGGCTCCTCACTATCATTATCACTCTCACTCTCATCATGAGAAAGTACCTTAGTGGACTTGTCCATGAAGCATGATGATGGAGTGTCAAATAGAGAGATCCTATCCCTCATTGTAATGCTTGCAAAAGCCTTCTTCTTGGTAGTGGTCTTCTTCTCTTGATCATCATCATCACATGAAGAAGAATCACTATCCCAAGTGACAATATGAGAGTAGCCCTTCTTCTTCTTCTTGTCAAATGTGGGCTTCTTCTCTTTCTTGTCTTTCTTTTTGTGATCATCATCATCCTTGTCACTATTGTAGGGACACTGAGCAATGAGATGATCAAAGCTTCCACACTTGAAGCACTTTCTTGGCTCATCAAAGTTCTTGGAAGATGTTCTCTTCCTTCTTGCATGATAGCCCTTATTCTTTATGAATCTTCCAAATTTTCTCACAAAGAGAGCCATTTCTTCTTCATCCACTTCACTAGCACTTTGGTCTTCATCCTCACTTGATTATTCAATCTTGGCTTTGCCCTTGCCCTTGTGAGATGAAGTAGCTTTGAAATCTATGCTCTTCTTCTTCTCATCTTTCTTTTCTTATTTCTTGATATCTTCTTCTTTGTTGTCCAGGTAAGCATCTTGTGTCATCACATCTCCCAAGACTTGATTAGGAGTCATGGTGTCCAATCCACCTCTTACTATCAAGGTCACAAGAGTCTCAAACCGAGATGGAAGACTTCTCAAGAATTTGTGAGAGAAATCCTTGTCCTCAACCTTCTCACCAAGAGCCGTGAGATCATTGACTAGCACTTGTAGCCTATGAAACATCTCCGGCACATTCTTATCATCATTCATCTTGAAACTTACAAACTTTTCTTTGAGGATGTATGCCTTTGCACTTTTGACGGCTTGAGTGCCCTCAAATGATTCTTCAAGCTTCTTCCAAGCCTCATGAGCACTCTCAAGATTCTTGATTTGTTCAAACACCTTCTCATCAAGTGCCTCATGAATAGCACTAAGAGCAATGTCATTGTGTTGCAACTTTTCTTCCTCTTGTGGAGTGGGAGCCGCCTCATTTACCACCTCAAACTTCTTGTCCACCACAAGCCAAACTTTTAGGCTAATTGACTTGATATGAACGATCATCTTGACTTTCCAATAGCCATAGTTTGAGCCATCAAACTTGGGTGATTTCTTCATGTTGTTGATATGAGCCATCTTCACACCGTAGGTTGTTAAGCCTCAAATCGACGATGTACTAGCTCTGATACCACTTGAAAGGTCCTATGCGATGGCTAGAGGGGGTGAATAGCCTAATTTAAATTTCTACAAAGAAACCTCAACAACAATGTTAGATAACTAAGAAGCAAAGCGAATTTTGCGCTAGCCTAGTGGGTGTTGCGAAGCCACCTATCCACAAGTGCTAGCCTAATATCTCTAAGAGACACACAATTCCTACACAAGCTAAGGAGCTAGAGAGCTAAGCTACTAACACAACCTAATATCTCTACTAAGTATGAACAAGAGTGAGATAGAGGGATTATACCGCCGTGTAGAGTAGTGTATGAACCAATCAAGTGAATACCAATGAAATCAATCACAAGAGACAATGGTTGAAACTTGATTTTCTTCCGAGGTTCACTAGTTTGCCAACTAGCTAGTCCCCGTTGTGGCAAGATACTCACTTGGAGGTTCACGCGCTAATTGGCATCACATGCCAAACCCGTCACCGGGTGCCGCACAACCAACATAAGATGAGGCTATTAAAATGCCACGAGCAATCCACTAGAGTTACCTTTGCGATCTCCCGCGGGGAAAGCACAAGAACCCCTTACAATCACTTATAGTCGACGAAGCACAATCACCAAGCTTCTCGATCTACCACAGCTGCTCCAACCCGTCTAGGTGATGGCAATCACCAAGAGTAACAAGAAATCCGCAGCGAGAACGTCTCCCAAGTGCCACTAGATGCAAGCTATATGTGAAATACACTTGGATCACTCAATCTCTTTTGGAAATTCACTAACCAATCATGGAGATGAGTGGGAGGGAGTTTGCTCAGCTCTAGAGAGTCTCAAGATGTTCAAATGTGCGAGAAAGAGCACCCCAAGCCGGCCAACACATATTTATAACTCCCCTCAAAGTCTTCTAGCCGTTGGGGTGTTAAGTTGGCGATAGACGCTCTTCAAAGGTGCGATGGACGCTCCGTCGCAGCGTCCGACGCCCTGTCAGAAATAGCCGTTGGGCTGACACAAGTGCGACGGACGCTCTGCGCCAACGTCCGACGCTCAGCCCCTCGACGTCCGGTGCCTGTCTTCAAACTGCTCGCTTGCAGAGCTCTCTGGAAGCCCGACGGACGCTCCTCGCGAATGCGACGGACGCCGTCCGTCGCGCTCTGGAATTTCTCTGGAGCTCCTGTGTGGCCGACGAACGCTCCGGATCAAAATCCTCAGCGTCCGACGCCATCGTCCATCGCGTCGGACAGCGTTCGACGTATGTTCTTCGTCTCTGCTTCTTCCACCTTTGCTCCAATTTTTCCAAGCACTAAGTATCCACTTTAGTGTGCAGTCTTGTCATGTTTTACATCACTTGAGCAAGGTGTATGTCACTAGGTCCTAAATGCACATGAAATATAGATAACACCTAGTGGCACTTGACAAACCGCAATCACTTTTGAATTTCCCCTCTTAATAGTATGGTTGTCTAACCTAAATGTGATCACACCCTCTTGGTGTCTTGACCACCAAAAGAAAAGCCCTAGAATATACCTTTGCCTTGAAATGCTTAGGGATTTTTCACTTTGCTTCTTCTCAAAGTGTGAGCACTTGCAGTCACTTAGCTTCCTTGCTTGCTCCATCACTTGTCATCATCTTCCATGAATGTACTATACCTACTCAATCACTTAGAGCTAGGTTAGTACTTTAGATTTCATCAATTAACCAAAACACTAGAGATCTCTCACTAGTTCCCTCCATATGGGGATTTTATTCCACCGCAGCTAGTCTCCGAGCATCTTGTATTCTTCTGACAACGTGGTCTTGAGTCCATCCAATCGATGAAATCAGTGTTGAGCATCGATATGCCTGAAAATGACCAAATGTGTCCTGTCGGTAGGATGCAAGGTGCTCCACTTTTAATTTTTGAAAATATTTCCTTTTGTATGTAGTGTACCCACTGTGTGGCTCACAAAGAAATCGAATGCAGTCAGCTGCGACGACTCATCCCTTGTCGATCACCAATACACGCACCGCAAGGCGCACTGTACCCACTGTGGTCCCTGAGCCTGGTAGTAGGTGACTTAGTCACCTGGTGGCAGGGTCCAAAAAGAGATTTGTGGAAGAAAACACATCATGTTGTGCCGATCATGAGTTATTATGTACAATCCTTCCTCTGTTATGCAGAGTCGAGTTGTGGAGCTCATGGTCAACGAAGATGGCCCAAAGCAGCGTAGTCTCCATGTTAGGAACAGTTACCTGACCTATGCGACGCCTAGCCGAGATGCGAAGCTCGCGGTCGACGAAGATAACTCGAAGCATCCCCTAGGTTATGAACAGTAACCTGACTTCTCTGCGATGCGTAGCCAAGCTATGAAGCTTGTGGTCGGCGAAGATGACCCGAAGCAGCGCAGTCCTCAAGTTAGGAACAGTAACCTGACCTCTGCGATGCGTAGCAGAGCTGTGAAGCTCGTGGTCGGCGAAGATGACCCAAAGCAACACAATCCACAGGTTAGAAACAGTAACCTGACCTCTGCGATGTGTAGACAAGCTGTGAAACTCGTGGTCGGCAAAGATGATTGGAAGCAGCGCAGTCCTCAGGTTAGGAACAGTAACCTGACCTCTACGATCTGTAGCCGAGCTGCGAAGCTCGTGGTCGGCGAAGATAACCCGAAGTAGCACAGTCCCCATGTTAGGAACAATAACCTAACCTCTGTGATGCGTAGCCGAGTTGTGATGCTCATGGTCGGTAAAGATGACCAAAGCAGCGCAGTCCTCGGGTTAGGAATAATAACCTGACCTCTCTGAGATGCGTAGCCGAGTTGTGAAGCTCGTTGTGTTTTTTTAATCTGAAAATACATATGCCTACCAATGCGTGCGACGACGACGTCTTCAACTAGTGTTCCTGACAACACAACACAAGCAGTAGCCAGGATCGTCGACACAACTAGTCTTTAAAAAATACTCCCTTCATCTCAAATCGTAAGTCATTCCAAGAATCTTGAAGAGTCAAAGTATCTCAAGTTTGACCAAGAATTATAGACAAAACTATAAAGATTTATAACATCAAATACGTATACTATGAAAATATAATTGATAACGAATCTAATGATATTTATTTGACATCATAAATATTATTATATTGTTATATAAGTTTGGTCAAATTTGAGAAACTTTGACTCTCCAAGATTCTTGGAATGACTTACAATTTGGGATGGAGGGTAGCCTATTGCACGGCTCTCCTATTTTTAGTAAAAAGTTCTATTATATTGTATTTTTTCGGCAAGGATGCTAATTATGTTGGTTGACTTACGTATGTATCTGAGCGACTTGCGCAGCATAGGCATAGACCATAGCTATTATATAAGAAAAAAGAAAATCAAGTCCAAACTGCTTTTAGGTACTACTCGTATATATATTTATCACAAAAAACGGGCACATGCAGTAAACTTTCTTATAAATTCGATTGGTCATCCTATTACAGAAGAACACATTGCATATGCAATATTTTAGAGCACATTAGAATACATCTAAGTCCCTAGAAAACACACATTTGCACAACTTCTTTGTGCATGGGCTACATCATACTCCTTTGTACATGTAATGTATCCTACAAGTTAAAAGTAACATGTGTCATAAATTTGTTGCCTAAGTGTCATGATGTAATAGCACATATTTAATTGTTTTGCATGCAAGAAATCATCTTAGTGAGCTACCTTCATATTTGCAACAAAAGGTTAAATTGTCTATTTATGAGCACATTGTTGCCTAACAAGTGACACTTAAATTGCCTCACAAAATAACACTTAAATTTCCTATTTTGATTAGGTTATTCTATTATTTTGCAGCTTTACACTAAACAAAGTGTACTAAGATCTAGCATATTGGATCCACCATCATGGACAAACTAAACAAGATCATCGTTCATGGCTTTAGTTCTGGTATATAATCATGTTAAATTTGAAGCAATTGAGCCTATCTTAAAAAGTTCACAATGTTATGAAACTGATATAATAAAGCAATAAAAGTGCACCATCATAAAAAACTTCCCCCATGTAGAAATTGCAATCTGTGGGTATTTCAGTTATTTAATTTCAATCTATGTAAAAATTACATGCTTAGAATGCCTCGTTGCTGTCAACAAATCAACACCTCCCCTGCCCCTCGCATACCAACGAACACATCTGTGATATAGAAAACTGATGCATGCATAGCTGCAAAGTAGGTAAACCCTAAAACTCACCTAAAATTTGCGGTCAACAACAGGTTTGTGCTTGTGCTACATGACAGGGGCACCACTGCAAGGTATGTGAGTGGGGGGCTGCAAGGTGGAAGGTGGTCAGGGTGAGGTGCAATGCGTCCATCACCGAGAAACATGCAAGTGAAACAAATCAAGCCAATTCATAATAAGAACTGGACAATCTGGTATTTCCATATATGTTTAGAAATCAGAAACTCACATGAAACAAAAATATGGCAATGTTGTATTGGATTGCATTTCTTAGACAATTTAAGTGTCATCCATTAGGCAACAATGTCTTTCTAAATAAGCAATTTATGTATTTTGAAAAAAAAAGTATAGCGTCCGTGTTTATTTGCAACCCACATCCTTGGTTTATTTTGCTAAAAAAGAACAGTTCAAACAGATGCAAGCTCATGATGTAAAAATAGACTAGTTTAATAGTTGAACAGAAATTATCAACATTATCATTGGGAAAAAAAGGAAAAAAATGATTTGTCGGTAGCAATATGCCATATGCATTTGTTGTGTGAACCCCTATTATTGGCTCTATAGTTCTATATTGTTGCTTAAATATACAAAAAGTGTCAAACACAAAATCTGAAATACGCTTGCTAATTAATGAGTTCTCTAGTGTGAGTAGTACTGGATAATCTTAATCAAGTACTCAACAAGCAATTTCGTGCATCTACAAGGAAATAACCAAATTACCATTTCCATCATTTGGTCACACAGTTAATAAGCACCACATACAAATTACAGAACTACATATACAACAACCACAAAAATCATAAGCAAAATCACTCCATCACCATCACTGAAAATTAAAAAAATAATAGAACATGATCTGAATCTCACATTTTCACCTCAATGTTAATCTGAGTATGGCGTGTATCATGTTGGCAAGGTATGGCGCTGGCCACACCTTGAAATCTCTGTCTTGAGTTAGACGGGTGCTGCTGGCATTTTTTCGGCACGTGGCGCTGGCCACACGTTGCCGTCAATCTCACATTCTCACCAAGAGGCTCAGTCTGACAGTCAGAGTATGAAACTATTACAACGTTCTTGAGTCTTTGGCACATAGGCCTGTTGTGGCTTTTGGAAGTCTGTATGGCGTACAAGCCACTAACCTTTAATTTTATTCCGTCCTCCGCCGCCACTGTGTCATAGCTCACTAACACTTGACTCAATTTTGTAGTAGATTACAATTCGTGACAAACTCTTTGGTCACACACGCTATGATTAACTCTGTAATCATATTAGCATGGTCATGCACTCATCTCTTAATCCGACCGCATCTCTCTCAATATAATCTTCCTCGCGCGGCCGGATCAGTGGCCGTTCCGTCGTCGTCCCGTCCGCGTGCTGGGGACGCAGCCCCGGGGACCCCCATCGGCACTTGATCTCTTTCCTTTTGTCTTTGCGCGCGTACTCGCATATACAGAGACCGTAGCGTACGCGCGCGCCTGCCCCAACCACGACCGTGCAGTGCCAGCCCAGACAACCATCTCAAAAAGGAAACATCAAGTATCCAGTTTAAGTTTCATTAACTACGAAGAAGAAGACAGGGTTATGTTTCCATATCCGAAGAACACGACGATTCGAACCAGTTTATCTCAGCTGGGGCTTCCCAATCACACGACATATACAACACTAAAGCACGCATATAACTACCTTTCCCTAGATCCTCTCGCCAAAACCGGGGTTCCGCTACCCGAGAGCACAGTACACCTCCATCCAGTTCCTCAAACTTGGAGGGTACACACTACTCTCGCCATCTCTCCACTCCCAGTACGGTTTGACCATTCTTAAGACGAGAATAGCCAGAGTCCAGCTTCCCAAAGTATATGATAAATACTCCAAAGTCACAACCTTAATCATGCATAAACGGACGGTCCCTAATGACACAGGCGGAGAGAACCCGCTCACCAGATATCGACATCTGGTGGCTCCCAAACACCGTGTCCGCCCGGTCCCGATTATTACTTCCAATAAACCATTCCTTTTTAAGACATAGTCATTTACCGCAACAATCCGCTACTCTTCTAAAAAATTGAACCATTGCCGAAGCAATCATGTTATCACCTATTATCGCAGATGACAGGGGATCACCTGACTCTATCGGTCTAAGTATTTCTAAGCAGCATAAAGCATCATTCGTATTTTAAAACGACATCGAGGTACAGGGAATAAAGTAATTCAAGGTAAGGCTATGCATCAAGTAGGAATTTATTTGAATAGTAACTATGCAATAATTAACCATAAATGTATTTAAATAAAAACTTTGAAATACAAGGTAGGGTTTGAATGCACCGGGGCTTGCCTGGGTAAGAACACTAGTCAGTGTTTGTTAGATGATATTCGCTTTGCAAATATCATTGATTGACATAAGAATTCCGAGATTATCCATCTTATAGATTCCATCACCAATACATGTTCGATTAGATCCAACAATCACCGTCTTCGGGTTCAATATTATCCATCACAACGGATCTATCGTTCCTTAATGAGATGCAAAGATGCAAATGTATAAATGTAAGAAATTGATAACACAAAGTTGCTCTACAAACCAACATTCAAGTGAACAAGAGTTCATACATGACATAGGCACTTTTAGATAATTAAGTAATACTATTAAGCATAAAGGTTAGACATGATAAGCACTTTAAACATGACACACCATAAGACTTGATTCAAATCATGTCAAGTATAGAGCAATCAAAATTAACTAATAAGTTTAGTCAAGTAAAGACAGATTACAACACTCAAGGCACCATAAGATTATACAAGACATATACATCTATAATTGATTAACTTAACCTTACCAAACATGATATATGGATATAAAAGACTCTCAAGTATGACACATCAATTAAAATTGGGTTAAGACTTTCCAAGCATTCATTAACCAAGAGTTAATCATTAGATTAAACAACTAAGATAGAATAGAACAATTAAACTATGCATGCTGTTTTTGGACAGCAAGACAACAGTCACCAATTTAATCATATTTAGAGTTTTACAAATCAAAAGGACTTACAAGAAAACATTCTGGAAAGCTTGTGAAATTATCTACATTTCATTCGATACTAGCACAGCATGATTCACAAGTTAACTAAGTCGAAATTACAAAGTTACATAATCTGTTCCTAAAAAATAGAGAGCAGTCATTCCTGAACTCCAACTTAAAACATGCATAAATCATAAACTATTTGGCCAAATACCACCAAAGTTTAACAGCAGCTAGATACATGAGTTATCTACAACTTTGGTATTCACAAGATTTTCGAAGAACATCATTAATAAGGGGTAATTTACATTGCCCCTAGGACTGTCCAGAAACATCCAATTGCAATAAATAAATATTAACTTATGGTGCAAACACATAACTTGACAAAACCAATTTTACCAACATATCACACATGACTAATGAACACTAGAAAGCATAGTGTCCATTGCTAAATAAATTCTTTGCATACACTTTCTTAATTTACTTAGATAATTACGTGTAATTATGAACACATATCAAACATGCATAAACAATTCTACCAAAATTACAGAGGTCTACACATGTTTTCATTAGTCTCCTGCACAAATTTCAGGTCATTTAAGCAAGTATAAAAGCCTCTATGAAAAAGACAAAAGTTCTCTTACAAACAACTCAAACAATGCAATAGATTTTTATACTTAACTTTGAACAGCCGTAAACTGAGATTTACACCACATAAAAATATGAATCTTAACTTATACTTCAAATGTTTCCACAGTGACAAAGCATGAATCTATATATAAATTGCTCAAACAACTCATTCTTATCAGCTCTGTCCAGAGAGTAAACAGATTCACAACACAACTTACAAAATTGATAACTCCTAAACTATCAGATGTAAAATCATAAAATTTTAACACAAGATAGACCATAAAATTATCTATCACTTTGGTATTCAACTCATACACCAAAAACATCATCTTGACCACAAAATAAATTTCTCAACAAACATCATAGGAGCAGTCTTAAACAGAGACATTGACACTTTGCTATTTTTATAATTCAACAACCATAGATCCTAAAATCATGAAATTTTAACCAGACATCAATCATAAACTTGTAAGCATCCCATAAATTTTTCAGAATTATTTTTCAAGTATAACAGTGGCTACAAAAATGACAAAAACATTTTAACAGATTTAACATGCTTTCACAAAATGATTTTTACAGCAAAATTAATGAATTAAACCATGCTATATGATAGATCTAATGCATAGAGCACTTCATGAGGATTCCAAAAAGTCCAAAAACACATTCATACGATTTTTCTATGAATTATTACAAATTTTTCAAAGATCATCAAAAATTTGAGGAAAAATAATTACGGGATTTAACTTAAGCATCAGGAATCCCAACTTTTCAAGAAATCAAATAAGCCCCTATTTGCAAATCTATGAGTCATGAAAAATATGCAAAGTGAGATAAACAAAAATTTCTTTTTTAACCCATACCCTTCTTCTTCAATTTTGACGGGAATTCACGGAAAGGGAGAGGGATGGCGGCCTGATTCTTGGATCAAGGAAGGATGGGGATGGTTGCTAGGGCTTGTAGGATTTTTGGGAAGGGAGGAAGGACTGCTAGCCATTGCAGCAGCAACAAGGAGGAGGAGGGCGAGGCAGAGGCGAGCAGGAGCCACAGCTCAGGCCGTCGGGCCTCGGCCTCCTGCCGAGCGGTGCCGAGAGAGGGAGCAGAGAGGGAGGACGATGGAATGGGAGAGGGAGAGAGAGCTTGGAGCCAGGCTCCCCATTTTTCCCCCGTCCCCACTCGACACGCACCGGGCAGGTGTCGGGGCAAGGGGCGACGGTGAAGGAGGAGAGGACACGCACGGTGTCGTGCTGGCCATGGCCGGCACCAGCCCAAGAAAAGCCCACGAATTTCGATTGTATTTACAGATTTGCCACTCGCATGAATCCCTTCCAAAATCAAAACCGTTTGTCGATTTGATCAATCGATTGCACCATCATGCAGAGCAACAAAAGTAGAGCAACAAGGTAAAAATGAGTTTGACAGATTTCAAAAGGTTTGATAAATTTTTGAGAACGCGGAATGCCAAAGTTGATGACTAGGAAAACCCAGATTTTGAAAGCATTGAAGGCTTTAACAAAATTAATTTCTGGAGCCATTACTTGACAAGCTTAGAGGGAGATTTATACTTGAATATTAAACAAAGTTTAAATATAGGATCTATTTTCATAATCTAGAAATTAACACCTGGGCAGCCGCTGATGAAAAAAGCAAAAAGAAAAAGAACCGTTCACAACAACGCTTAATTTGTCCCACCTCGTAAATCTATGCAAACACAAAGGTTTTCAAGCTCTATATAATGGAAAGTGAGGAGCAAAATAGAGCCAACATCAAAAAGATCTCTTGCCTCCCTTCCATTTCATGGCATGCAGCCATGTTAACGTCGTGAGGAAAAAACCCTAACAAATTATCTTAATTTAGCTAATTTAGCTATATATATAAATATAGGTTTAAGGGAAAAAATCCCTAGCAGATTAATTCAAGTTAGCTAAATACAACTAATTAACTAAATAATTTAATATTCAAATTTAATATTTAATATTAATATGACTTAATAAGACGATGTAAATTAAATGTTTAAAGTGAATAAACGTAAGTAAATGTAAATTAAATGTTTTATATATACTCCCGTACCTTAAAAAATCAATTCCTATAATCTTTGTTAGTCATTTTTATAATTTTAACTAACTTTGTAAAAAAAATATAACAAGACTTAAAATGAGTAACATATGATATATTTTATGATAAATCTAATACTACCAATTTGATATAAGAACTTTAATGTTTTATAGAAATTTGGTCAAAGTTCAAAAAATTTGATTTAGAACAACTTCATAAATCTGTGTGTTGATCTATTCTATGGGTTGTTGCAGCTATTTCATGGGCCTCGACATCATTTTATCCAACCTAGGTGAACAACCTTAGTGCTTGATTTTTCACACCTCGTAAATCCAAACAAACACAGAGGTTTTAGAGTTCTTACATAATAGAAAGCCAGGAGCATAATTAAGCCAACCTTAAATTAAAGGATCGATCACCTCCTTCCCGTTTCATGCACGAAGACATGGTAACTTACCGAGGAAAAAGATTCCCTAGCGAATTATTTTAATTAGATAATTACAAATATAAATATAAAAAATTAATTTATGTATTCAATTAATATAATATAATAAATAATATTTAATATTACTTAATAGAATGAATAAACAGAATAAGTGTAAATTAAATAGTTTGTAGTCGTTTGCTATATACACACGCACGTGTAGTTATTCTCATATGTATACTCTATGGTGTATATGAACAGATTAAGTATATGTATATAAAGTATAGGATTATATTAGACTATTTAATGTAGCATGTATATGAAGTATGTAAATATATATAGAGAATATAAGATTATACTTATTTTAAACACTACAGTAATAATATTAAAATAATATATTAAAAAATATGGACTTCTTTGAATTTTTTTAAGTAAGTTTTGAAATATTATAAATAAGTATATAACACCCATGGCTCATAATAATATTGGTGTGTAATATAGTACGTATGTATCATAATACATATTTTAAAATAAAATTATTTATTTGAATGTATTTGATCAATGCGATATATCCAATTAAAATTATTTTATAGTGTTTGGGCATGAGTTTGGGCTTTATGTTCTTTGTTTTGGTTGTCAAACTCGAGCGGTTTTTTGCCTCTTGCCTTCTCTATTGCATACATAGGAAGCATTGACGATGACAAGATTAGGTAAGACGACGACAAGATCAGATATGGCGGCCTCTGACATGCCGCTGCCCCAGACTTGCTCTCATGTCTCCTCCTGCTACTTGTCATTTTCATCGTCCAGGTGGCATATTCGGCTGATGATTTATACAAATGAAATACATTGTTTCGGCTGATTTGTGTGAGAAAAAACATTGTTTCATGGCTAAAAAATAGGGCCGCTATGGCTGATAAGCTCAAGGAAGAAAGCACCTTGTGTGTTTGGTTGCGTGGATAAGATAAAATAGAGGTCATGGATTTTTATTTTTATTTTTTTAAAAAAAATATGGGTCCAACTTCCAAAAATAAACAAATGCTAAAAATCAATATTTTAATCTTTCCAACTGCAATTACCAATTCATAACCGGATCCACATGAAGAGAAATATGATATAGATAAAAAAAATATACATTGTTGATAGCACTGAAATTAGTCGATCAAAATTATAGACAAGTTATAGAATGACGATTAAAAATATAAATATTTTTGAAGACCCATGCACGTTCACTGGTATATACAATTTGCTAAACATACGTGGTCTAGTGCAAATTTGGAAAGAGAGTTTCCTCGCTTTCCACTCCACCAACATCGTCTGCTCTATGTCTACCAGGGTTCACCCTACCGTTTCGCCGTCGGGAACCGGTGGCCGGCGGTTTGCTGGTTACCGACGATAACCGCCCAAACCGGCCTCAAACCGAACGGTTTGTATTTTGAATTCAAACGGCGCAGTTCAAACGGTTTGCGACCGGTAACCGGTCAATTAGGGTCGGTTACCGTCCGGTTTGGGCGGGTACCGCCCCAAACCAAATTTCAAATTTGAATTTAAAAAATCAAAAATTCTGAAAAAAATCGTAAAAATAGTTCATGATTTATAGAGTCGAATGGTGTACAAATTTTTTAAATTGAAGTTTGTTTGTTATTTATTTTGATGTGTACAAGTTTGAAAAAAAAAATCTTTTCGTGAATAAATAGCAAACCATCCATTCTTTTGGTCCGGCTTCCTCTAACTAACTTCGTGAATGTGCTTTCTCTTTATATGACGTGTGTGTATGTATATATATATATATATATATATATGGAAGATTTCTTAAAATATTATGAAATTGTAAACAAGGAGTCCTAATCCAAATAGAACTATTCTATACCGTTCAGAGTCCGTTAGTATCACCTTCAGATTTTCCTAACATGGCTCGACATGGCAGGTGACGACCACAACACAATAAGGCAAGGCAGGCAGTGCGGTGGGCAGCCACGTGGCCACCGCAAAGGAAATCAAGTGTCCCCACAACGCGATTCATCAAGGCTCCAACTCCAAGCTGCTTATAAATACAGTACGCACTGCACGTGCCTTGCACTGCTACCCGCACTGCACGCACCAAGGGGCAGCAGGTATCCAACAACGACAATCCATACATATGATGGTGCATAGCAAGCGCGACATCAAGCCTGGGAGGGCACATACTAAAGTGGCCGGCGACGACGAGATGCTGCCGGCTTCGTCGACGGCACCCTGCTGGAGGGCGACAAGATCGCCGACTCATAGTCCATCGACCTCTTTGCCGCCGCCCGCCGTGTCGCCGACGCTGACCCGTACTCATAGCAGCCGCAGCAGAAAAAACAACGAGCAGACGAGGGGACGATGACGACCAACAAGCAGAAGAACGTCATCACGACGACAGAGTCGAAGACCGTTGTCAACCTGCATGTGAGCGCGCCAACCCGTACTCATAGCAGCCGCAGCAGAAAGAACAACAAGCAAACGAGGGGACGACAACGTCCAGCATGCAGAAGAACGTCATCACGGTGACGAAGTCGGAGCCCGTCGTCGACTTGCATGAGCGTGCCACGCAGTCGTCGACTTGCATGAGCGTGCCACCGGGCGTGGCGGAGGCGAACTCTGCTTCTGCAACGGCGACTGAGGAGCCGAGCCGCCGGCAGGGCGCAGGTGGACGTCATTTGGGAGTGGGGCGCACGACGGTAATAAGCATGGGTTCTGTTTTGAACAAAGAAATTGTCACATGGTTAAGTACCATGGTGTTGATATAAATTCGGTTTACATGCATTTGAACAAACTAAAATATGTGAAAAAAATATGTCACACGACATTTTCTATGTTTGTTTTGTTGCACTGATAAATTTATTGGTTTGAAAACATCTTTTCTAGACCCGTTGCAACGCCCGAAGATTTTTGCTAGTGATAATAAAGAGATAAAATTTCAGCCGTAATCTTCGTCTGGTTAATTTTTTGGTCTGTTACCGTTATCCGTACACGAGTCCCAGCTAAAATATATATTAAAAAAAAAGTCATAACCGAACTGCACTCCCAATCCCAAAATAAAGAAGAGTTCACGCTGTCAATATCTCATGGATCTCTTTCCAAAGTCACATACAAATTAAGATCCCTTCTCAAAGTCAAATACGAATTAATTTAAATCAGACACCAACTAGACTATAGATACAAGGCATCGGCACTGCCAACCATCAAATCAAATCCGCATAAAAAAAGACTAATCAGAAGGAAGAAGGACCAAATCAAAACAAAATTAACATCGCTAAACGAATCAAATTGGCACCTGCTACACAACACTGCCTTTAGGGTGTATGTTCCATATGTGACACTGTCGGCCGGCGTCAGGTGTTCTTAAAATATAATTGAAATACTGAATCAAAGATCCTGTGCATATTATTGAGACCAAATCGAAGATTCATAAACTTGTTATCAAAAGAAAGAAGATCCATAACACATAAATAGATCGAAGCCAGCAAGAAAAATATCAAATTAATCAGATTCGTACCCACGTGCACAAGCATTCAAGCGTCTAGACTGGATGCCAAAATTGTTGGTTTAATAATGCTTGCTTGCCGCGGATTGAACTCGCGCTCTCACCCGCGTCGCACACACTGTACAACTTCTACCCATCCGCGTAGTTAGAACAGGGACACAAATAAAACTGGAACTTCGTCAAGAGTACTCACCAAAATCCAAATCAAAACAATGACCAAAATTCAGATTAATGAAAACAACGATAGCATGAGTGGAAAGAGAAAAGGAAGAGGTTATGGTGAGGGCCTTGACCATGCTAGCTCCATGGCTCGGGCCGCACGCGCGCCAGCAAAAGCAACCTGGCGGCACCACCTCCATTCTCCAACACTCCGCTCTCTCTCATTCAAAAACATACGGGTGAAAAATGAATTAGGGTTTGGAAGGGGCGGCCGGCATCTGTGGTTTTGTTCAGCCTGTGGAGGATCTCGTCCGTTCGTTTGGATTCACGGCTTAGATTTAGGCAAACTATTCATGTTGGTATGCGGGTGATATTTGGGCCGTTTTTATGATGTGGGCTTAATTTTGCTGAGTTGAGGATGTCCCCTCATTCATTCTGTTACAGCTATTACAATAATATTATTTATTTATTTTATGCATTCGACTGCTAAAAAAGAAAATAATTGCTCAAATATATACTAATAATAGTACTATATCCATAACAATTTTAACTTTACCTACTATAATTGTATTGAACAAAAAAGATGAGTAATGCCTTTTACTTTTTATATAATTTTCATTTTAACTTGGAGATTACTAATATTAATATGAATATGAATATGAATATGAAATATGAAACTTCATATGGCGCGTAGGATCCGCGCGCTCACGGCCATTATGCCTACTGTTTGTGTACGACTTTCCAATTCGTGTGTGCCACGTTGCCGTGCAGGGCTCCTGGTAGCCGGTCTACCGGTCACGTGTGACCGGCAGGCGTAGACCGCGGATACGGCAGCGTGGCCCAATCCACCGTTTTGGTCTCAGCTGAGAGAGTTCGTGCGTGTATATTCCTCTTTTTTGTTTTTTCTGGTTCTCCCACGTCGAGTGCAGCCTGTCTCTCTCTCTCCATCCATCCTCGCCTCCTCCGTCTCCTCGCCTCTTCTCCGCTCTTGAACTGCGCCGCTCGCCACTACTGTGCCCATCATCACCCGCTTCTACTCAAGATCCGCCGGCGGTGTAGATCCAGACATCCAGAGGCCTGCGGCGGTGAAGCAGCTCCAACGACGAGGAGGCGGGCACGCGCGTGCGTCATGGACCTCGAGGACGATGTCCACAAGGGGAGGCGTGCAGATGGTGCGCTCGGGTGCGGCACCCATACCACACGGTGGAGGGGTCATGGCATCACGCACACCTGTTCCCAGGCGGTGTGGCACAGCCTCTGTCGCCGCTGCCATCATTGGATGGTTTCGATGGGGGCAGGGCAGGTGTGGCAGGGGCCGGCCAGCCAGTGCTTGCCTACTTGCTAGCCTCGCTGAGGGTGATGTTGGCCCCCACAAGGCCCCTCGGTGTCTTCTTTGCCAGGAGCCCAGGATGCACCTCAACGGCGTGCATCCATGCTCGGCAACAAGAACAGCACAGGCCCGGCGATTGCTACGGTAAGGGGCTCGACTTCAGATGGTCCAAGCTACCGCATCAAATGTCCGTCGTCTGCAGTAGTGTGCTCGAGATCCACATGGCCATGCTCCGCAACCGCGCTTCTTGGACCGTGCCACCAAACCTAGACCATGCCTCCTTATCTGCACAGAAGCCGGCCTTCCGATTCTCGGCGATAAATTCTGCAATCTCAGTTACACAAGTAAGCGACTTGCTCATGATGCACACGAGCTGTTTGTTAAAATGCTTTTCTGAAACCTTTCATTGTTGTCCCTAATTTTTTGGTGGATCTCATAGATTTTGGCAGGGGCCATGTCAGTGCCATCACGAATGTAATATTCAAATTGTGTTAGGGCTATAATATTACCAGAGAATTTTAAAAACCTGACATGGTTGTTTTGGTTTTGCATTTTACGATTCCAGAATTTCTAAGAGGTCAACAATCAGGTTTGAACATCTGTCGTGAATATCATGGATTGAATTTGTATTGTTACATAAGCACATTTAGGCTACCGTGTTTTTTCACATTAGTCCTCTACCAATTACCACTAATGTAGCGTGTTGATCAAAAAAAATTACCACTAATGTAATTGTTTTTAGTTTGTGAAAACTATTGCGAGCTCTGCTTTAGTTGATTTAGTGCCTACTGCTTAAGACTTGACATGGAATCAAGTGAGCTAGCTATTGGCAGGAGATTTTTTTTGCCGTGACATTCCATTGAGAATTATTGGGATTGATTCATTCCATCTTAGCAGCCACCACATTAGTTCTCTAGGGCATTGAGCATTTGAGCAGTCAGCACCATATGTGGATTCGAAGCAAAGAAAAGAGGATCGTTACGATCAATATTTTTTCCTTGAATATTTTAGGTTCTTACTTTTTACTTGCAGTTATGTGATATGGATCACATCATCTATTTGGCTGTTTCAAGGTACTACACGAGGATGAATATGGTAGCAATGGCTAACGATCTCATACAGGCATTTCAAGCAACAGGGGGTAAGGCTCACCAATCTGCAAAGAGTAATATTCTTTTTTTCTATTGAGCATACCATGTGTTATGTTACCTTGTGATTAGAATCTTTTGAATTTTTTTAACCTGCTTCCCTGTTGTTACCTTGTGATATAAATAATTTCTCGAGGCTCAAATTGAGAGCTTCTGAGTTCCGACAGCTGCTGCTGTACTGTCTCCTGCACAAGCTGCCGCTACCCACCAAGTTGTGCCTTTGGTGCTGTTGCATGCTGCTGCTACCCACCAAGTTGTGGATATAACTAGACCTCTCCTCCATGAAGGTGAGCTGATAAACTTTCAAAGTTTCTTCCGATTACTTCATTACTTGCATTGATTTCCTAAGACAGCTGCTTGGCTGTGGGATGAAATCTGAATGTATTGTTCAATTAGGTACCAGATTTCTTTTGCTGCAATACAAATCTTATCGATCCATCCATGGTTCTGCTTCTATGTTCTAACACATGGTTAGTCTACACCCAATCAAATACCAGTAGGTTTGGTGCATAACTAATATCATTTGAGTTTTAGACACTCTAGCTATTAGCTTTTGCCTACTGGTCGATCCACAAACTATGCCACTTTATGAACCACAGGTAGTTAATGTTCAGAGACACATCATTTATTTGGTGCATAATCATATCGTGCTTGCCGAGAAAGCAGAAGATTCCTATTTCAGTTTCAAGGCTGGGTACAACATGGTAATAATATGGACATTGCTAATTTCGCGGTTGCATGACTGTTGTTTCTTATGAGTTCCCTAATTAGTCTCCTGGTTTTCTAATCAGGACTTGAGCAGCTATAGATGGTAAGGAAATAAAAATTATATTTTGATTTTGTTTCTTCTATATTTTTTGTTCATATACAAAAGTTGTAAGACTGTGTTGCCTTCAATCATCAGTAGATGCTTGCTAGCACAAACTGTGTGTAAATTTTCTGGTGCCATATTAAAGCTCCTAACAAGCCTTATATCTCATCTCAGCGTCATTCCTCCTTCATCTTGCCTTTCTTATTTCAACCCCTAACACTAAAACTTATTATAGATTGTGAGCATTTCACTATGATAAGTACAGTCCTGTTGGGTTGACTCTACTAGATGTCACATGCATTTCCAGATTTGTGAATAAAACCGCTAGAGACTCATGTTGTTCATATACTGCTATCATAGCGTGTTTAAAATACTAAGATGCTTGAGTACTTGGTCATGTCCATTTTCTGATTTCTAATATTACGTTTAAATTGGCTTAACTGTATAATTAGTTAAGTTACCTCTTTAAGCAACTGCAAGTTTATCCATCCTTTTACTCATGCTATTTGATACTATTAATGTTTTATTTAGTTGCCACAGTAGAGATTTTTCTAAAACCTTTCCTTTTAGTTTATTCTTCTATGTGATATATTTTCCTACCTACTTTTTACTATTTATTGGTTAGATAGTAGAATAAAGTTTTCATTGTTTTTGGTTAAATCAGATTAAAATGTCACATTATGAGGCTTGGAAATAAATAAGTTGTATTGCCTTTTGTACATTGCTCTTGTGAGGGAGGTTAACTTCAAATGGCAATGCTCTTATTCTTCTTCATCTAACAGTGCGTTTGGATGTAGATATTGAGACTCAGGAATTGGAATTAACATTGGATAGCACCAAATGTCGTTGTTTGGATGGTCTAGACTTTGGAATTGGAAATAAACTTCAATGCCAAGAGGTATTCGCTAGTGACTAAGCCCCCTCGCCTGCAATACCGAGGTCTGACCCTTCGTATTAGGGGGAATCAGAGCCGGCACCCCTCTTCTTCTCCCTCGCCCCTCCCTCTTTGCGTAACCCCATCTTGCGGCCGGCGCTCCTCTTCTCCACGGCCGACAGCGCGAGGTCCTCTTCCCCGTCGCCGGCGGCGCGAGGTCCTCTTCCCCAAGATTCGCCCACCATGGCCGAGCGAGCTCCCCTCATAGCCGGTGGCGCGAGCTACGCGTCGAGATCTGACCGCCATAGACAAGCTGACCTCCCCTCATGGCCATGGTCGAACTCCACTCATGGACGGGTCGAGCTCCCCTCATGGTTGCGAGCGCGAGCTAATCCTCCCCGAGATTCACCTGCTCTGGCCATCCTGAGCTGCCCTCATGGCCATGGTGGAGCTCCCTCATGGCCGGACCGAGCTCCCCATCATTTCAATTCGGTGTTTTTGCATCCAAACAGAAAACGGTTTTAAGCCACTTGATTGGATTCCAAATACTAATTCAATGATCATCCAAACAATGGTATTTGAATTGTGGCCATTTCAATATCATGGTTGTATTGGTATTGAACCCGATTCAATTCCAGCTCCCTCAATATCTACATCCAAACAGAGTCTAATCTATATTGGAGATAGGTTGGTGTTCCATCTGGTGCTTGCTGCGGAACAAAAAATGGTTCCATTCTGGAGATATAATTGGAATCCAGTTGACACATTGATCGCTTCAGTTATTGGAGTGTGTGGTTTTCCACCTTTAGAGATAACAAGGCTATACAACGTACACGCAATGTGAGCCATGCCCACACCTCACTACTTCTCTTGAAGAAGCCCAAAAATTTGAGCCTATCTTTTTAGGTTGTTCAGTGTTTCATTCGTCTTCTTAATTCTTTGTGGTTACAGTTGCATCTTCTATACTTAAGTATGTTGACAAACAGATCTTTGGCATTCAGCCTTCTGCTAATCCACATGTGCGTACTGAAGGTTCCTCCAGTGCACAACCTACCCATAACACTAAAGAGGTCAATATCTCTACTCACTAACTATGCCTCTACATCTAAAAAGTTGATATAGCTTTTCCATAGGTTTAAATCAAAAGAACATATGTGAAATCAAGGGTTAAGGGTACATTGTCGAGTCCACCAAGATTATGTCTCTTATTTCTATGAAAGAATTCTTCTACTATTGATCAATAATCATAGTGAAATCAAGGGTTAAGGGTACATTGTCGAAAGTCCATTCTTGACTGAAACTCTGGATGGGTCCATTAAATGAATTTACTTCTAAGAAATTCTTAGTATGATTTAGCCTTTTCTTTTGGAGGACGCCCAATAGAAGAAGTTTGCATATCATACTATAATAGTGATATAGTGATTCCCATACTCAGAAGGGGAACAATAGACCAATCAACATAGAAGGTAGTAATGACCCTGCTCACTGATCTCTTTTACATATATCTTCATGCTTGATCCAAGAAACTGCACATCACATATGCTGATCATAGGTAAAGTTGTAATTTTGCTGATGATTATGACACACTTATGTGTTGTCAAAGCTACACGTCATCTGTTAAAGAAAAAATAAACTGTTTAACTCTGATCTTAATATTGCAGGATGGAGCCATGCAAGTTGGTTATACTTGCATCCATTTTATGGATGAATCTTACCTGACGTTTCCACTCATTTTGCCAAGAGCGAAGGACTGAATATTTTTCTTAAATAATGTATTATCATGTTGAGCACATTCATGTAAACAACAATTATGAGATTTGGGTCAAAATATTAGTTCAACTACTGCTAATTGTTTACTTCTTCATTTGTATGTTCAGTTCCTGCTAATTGTTTCCTTCAGCATTTGTGTTTTTTTATTGTTTAGTATAACCACTCCGATGCTGCTATATACCCCATTCACCATCTCCTACCATCTGGTCTACATTATGTCTAAAGTGAGACGCTCCATGTTGATTAAAGCAACTAGAATTGCTCTCATATGCACTATAGAATCTGGGGGCGGCGAAGCGCGCCTACTGTCCTAGTCTTTTTGATAGGGTATAACTTGGACGCATATATAACACATAGACCATATGCCTGTCCTAGTCTTTTTGATAGGGTATAACTTGGACGCATATATAACACATAGACCATATGTGTGTCCATACAAATTCAAAGAAGAGATTTGGAGACTCCTGTCCGCAGGAAACACGACGTGCACGCGTGTGTACCCTAAAATTTCTAGAAAAAAGTACGGTAGCATGTTTAAATCTTGATTGATATTATCTCACTGGACAATCCTACCACTACATCAAAATCATGAGGGAAGAGATCGTCGTCTTGAACATGGCGAAAGTGAATTCCTCGTAGGGTTCTTAAAGGAAGTAAGGAGAATTCGATATAAAAGTTTAAAGGAATGCTATATTTATGAGTAAAGTACATGCGTGCTTTGGAACCAAAGAAAGAAGTCGATCAATATTGTAATTTAATCCTATATAAGCTAAATATGATGGTGTCATATTATCATCAATATTAGTTTATACTATGAATGTCATAATTAACCAAAAATAAATTACAGTTTTTCAATTTTATTTTGAAAAAGTACAACTTTTTTTCTTAATTTTAATAAAATTTAAATTATTTTATCTCGTTGCAACGCACAAACATATTTTGCTAGTAAAAAATAAAAATACAGCACTCTGCATCACAAAATTCATCTCGCCTTGCCTGTCGCGGCTTCACCATGACGTCCACCGCTCCTCCTCACCTGTCACGGCCAGGAGAAGGTTGCCGCCGGCTAGGACATCGCCTCTTCCCATGGTCAGGCATGACAGGAAGCCGCGCCACGCCGCCACCACACTGACCCGAGCTTACTGCTGCTACGTACTACGTACCGGGGTTCTCCACCAGGAAGGCCAATGGCTGCCACGACCGGGGTCGTGGCCTCAAACAAGGAGATGTGTTGAAATCCGATGTTGCAGAGGTGGAATGGGGCCTCATTATCATCCATGTTTGGGAGTGTTTCAGAGGTATGCTGCGTGCCATGTACGAGGTCCGCAAGTCCGTAACACGCAAGACAAAGCGCAAGACAAAGAGCTGAGCTCTCCGGCCTACCACCAGCGTCGAAGGTTCACTCTGTTTTACTGTTTTGGCTTTTGTTTATATACTGTTCCAGTGTTTTGGTTTGTTTTATCGACGTTATTTTTTGGAGACAAAAGATACTATGAGATGGTACTATATATCCGGTTGCTTTGCATATCTGATTGTTCTCTCTTTGTGATGAATGAATATGTCTATCAAATTTCATTTCACAAAAAAACTACTGTAACAAACCTTACATTAGAAGGATTACATTTAAAGTGTACTCTTTTTTTTTCTCTCTCTATAAACTACTTATAAAACTATGCATTGAGATTGCCATCGTAACGAGAGTTGTTAATCCTATTGGACAAGTTTTAGTTTAACTAAAGCGGACCTAATAACTATTTGATCCGCCGCTATTCACCAGGTTAACGAGCAGCGACAACAACCACCAACAGGTCGCTCAACACTGAACCCTCTTGCCACTGTTAGGAACAAGGAACAAACCGTTAACTTCACCTCCATGCTAAGTAGCTAAGAGCATCTCCAACAGGCTGACTAAAACCAATCCTCTTTCCCTATAACTAACAAAAATGAAACAACTAAATATAAAAGAATGAGCTTCACAGGATCTCCTCCCCCCCCCCCCCAAAAGTTTTCTTCAATCCCTCAAAATTTCCTCTCTCTCTCTTCCTCAAAAAAGAGGGCCAAGCATCATTTCTCCCAATCTCCTTTTCTACCTTCTCTCTCACTGGCATAGAAGCCCTAGCCAACTACCGCACCGTGCCTAGTGCCACACTACTCCTCGTGACAACCAAGCCGCCACACCGAGCTCGCCCCGATGAGATCCATGCCCATGTCGACAAGCTTCATACCACGCTACTCCCCATGCCAGGGAGCTCCGTGTTGAGTTGAATGGACGACGAGATGCCACCGCCTCGTTGCTACCGCCACACCATGTTTCAACAACACTACACGTAACTATGCAACACACACTAGGAGATTCGGCGAGCGAGCAACAACCATGCTGTCTAGACGGAACGAGTAGACTCGTGAGGAGAGAAGGAGAAGGATTGCATCACTTATACGTGGGCCCCATATCCTAATAGATGAGAAAGGGGTAGAGCTTTTCTCATTATGCTACAATAAGCAACCCTTTTTTTTCTTTAATTTTGTCTTTTCAATCTTCTATATTGATATTTTAGGGGAATGTAACGTTCAATCTGGTGAAGTTGTTCTAATACGTCACTTCAAGAACATCTTTGAATTTTGATATGAAAATTAATTTTATAACTTATAGTTATTTCTATTTATGAAAATATATAAATTTGTAGGTATTGTCAGTTGGATTTATATAAATTTGAGTTAAAACAACTAATATATGTATATTCAACAAGAGAAATCCTACCGTAAAAGGCAAGAAAATTTACACCCAAGGCCAAAAAAAAGCCCAAAAGCCAAAGCACAGTGAGCTAGTGGCTCTTCCAATTCTCTCCCGGTCGCCGCGGCGGCGACTCCAATGGCGACGAGATCCAAGCAGCCCAGGCCGCTATGACTGAGCGACCTCCCCGACGAGGTGGTCCTCCAGATCCTCTGTTGCCTCGACATCCGCGACGCCGTCCGCACCTCCGCGCTCTCCCCGCGCCTGGCGCCACCGCTGGCGTCATCTCCCTCTCCTCGACTTCAAAGGCTGCTCCGCCGCCCAGTCCATCCTCCTGCGCCACCTTGCCCAAGTGGAAGAATTTGTCCTCGATGGGCGTTCACCGCCGCTTCCCGAGGCCGACCACCCGCGCCTCGACGACCTGCTCATCCATCTATCGCCCCCTCGTCATGCCCTCAGGTGCCTCGCCCTTTACCTCCCGTCCTACAAGCTGCACTCCTCCATCTTCTCCTGTGCCAATATCCGCTGCCTCAACCTGAAAGGTTGTCTGCTCCCAGACTCTACCCGAGGTTTAGTGGCTTCACTCCCACTTGTCCATCTCACATTCCTTAGTGTGCATTACACTGTGGAGTTGGAGCCCCATCTCAACTCGGCTCAGTTTGACGCGCTCGCGGCTCTGATTTCTAATTGCCCGGGGCTAAAGGTATTGATAGTAAATGTTGTCCCAGAGGTGGCTGGTGTGACGCTGAAGATTGCTGCACCTCGACTTCTCCATTTGGAGATTAAATCAGGTTCTGCTGGTTGGGTGGTGGAATTTGTGAGCCTGCTTCCCGATCTTGCTTCTGCCAAGCTCCGATTGCCGTTTTACCGCTATGCTCACGAAGGGGGACGCAGCTTCTGCATATTTTACAGAGCATTTCGCAGGTGGAGGATCTGCAGTTGCTTGATGGTACTCCCTTGGTGAGAAGATAAATTTTTAATGATTGCTTGCCACATGTTTGTTATTTGCCTTGATAAAGAAGTTTCCTACCATTGAATTCTTATCCAATGCTCACAATATGAAGGTTTGTTTCGAAATTTGAATTGCCATGAGAACCTGGTGTGTTCAGTATTCTCAACGAAGTTTTTATTTCCTTTATTAATCACAAATAAAAGCCCATTCAGGTTTGTCTGAAGTAAAAAATTGTTTATATTGGACCATCTAAGTCCAAAATTGACAACACAATATTGGTGCTACTAGATTTGTCATGAAAAAAAAATCATAACATATAACTCTTTCTATTAAGATTATGTTTTTAGTGATATTGCTAACAGACTTCGCCTATTTTCTGCGTTAATATATTTGTTTCATGAATATGTACACAAATGTAGTTCTCTATTTCCCCCAAAAAATATTGATACTACTTTTCCCCTTGAAGTGTTTTTTGGAGTTTGTACTTTTCTTGCTTGAGAGGAATATTCTAGAATAAGGACATACAGGTTATATCTTTAGCCTTTTTTGTACTGTTCCATTTTCTGCTCTTGGAGCGACCTTAGACTTTACAAATATAGGATCCTCTTTCGTCTAACTGACATGTTTTCTATACTTGTTGTCCTCTCTAGGTTGATTTTCAAGCTATGGTGCCATTCAAAATCCCAACTAAATTTGAGAACTTGCAATATCTAAAAACAGATGCTGATCTGGGTGATGCAGCACATATTGTTTTAATTTTGCACTTCTTAAGATTTTGTCCAAACATAAGGGAGCTTCATATTAAGGTAAACCTATTATCTGTTATGAGTTTCTTCTCTTCGTTTTTGTTATTAACTCACTAATTTCCACATGGAAAACAGTTCCCTGTTTCAAGGCATGGTTTTCATCATCATCTTGAAGAAACCCAAGAATTTTGGAATACACATGGGTATGGAGATTTGTTTCGGTGCCTGCACATTATGGAATTGATCGATGTGTACCTATCCTACAATGAGCTGCAGTTCATAAAGTTGGTTTTATCAAAAGCTCAAGTGCTAGAAAACTTCACTATTGTTCACAGTGCTCAGGATGAAAGTTCCAGGTTGAAAGCTTGCATTGAGATTATGGAGTTTAAGAGAGTGTCACCACTAGCTCAAATTAAGTACAAGGTCGCATCGAGAAATTAAGTGGTAAGTTCCCAGTCATTATGGTGGGTTGCTTAGATCTCCCATTTTTGTTCCCTAAAAAAGAAAGAGATTTTCGTTATTATATGAGGTCAACTGGTGATTATAAGCATGAGTTCTTTTATATTTGTACAACTATTTAGTATCATACTATCATCTGCTTACATATGCAACTGCAACTGCAACGGTATCAAACATTGTAGCATATCTTAGAATCATGTGACAAGGAAAAAATATCGAATGTCTAACTCTAAATAAAAATTCTGTTCTATCTATCTTAGAGGGGAAAACTCCCCAACTTTCCTAACACGAAAAACTGATCCTCCTACCTCTAAAAAGGAGAGATTATCTCTCTTGTATATTTTCAGGCGTCAACTATATATCTTCTTTGCAAGTTAATTTTGAAAAACAAGACAGATGCAGTTTTTCTAGTTTGTGGATGTAACTTGTCGATGTTGTAACATGCAGTTGTTAGGATGCAACATTCTTGCTAGTTTATGTAACCTTTTTTAGGTATAGAATGTAACTTTTAAGCATTGTAAGTATTTTCTTTTAAACTGCCTTTTGCATACCCTTAGTTAAATGTATCATGTTCTAAAACACGAGATATAACTTGTGGAAGTAGAAAATAACATGTGGTCATTAGGATCAAGTCTGATTCAAGAACCAACCACATTGACATGCATTCATCTGCCAGCAATCAGCATAATCCGTTATAGACACATCAAAGCTTCACCTTCACCACTGGATAGTGCACAATTCAGTAAGAACATATCCCCTGCCATCCTGAGCAATAACACCTAGCTAACCTTCCTTGGATCGAGTTCCCAGTAAGGAGGATCTGTGTTGATTCACACCATCCTTTATGGCGGTTCACATTTTCCTTTCACACCTTGGCCTGCATCTACTAACCCTCCTACATTTTTTTTTTGCCCTCACCCTCAACAAGTTTCCGTTTCCCTTTGTCATTTACTGATGAACAGCATGAATTCTCTGTAATTCAAAGGAAACTGAACTGAGCCTTTAATAGTACAATCTCCCTTAGCATGTACAATGCCATTTTGCAAAATTGATACTGCAGTTTCTAGTCTCCCCTAGCATTTCTCACTGAAGAATGCTTGTTTTAATTCCTCCGGAAAACCATGAACCATGGTTTCACTGCAATAAGAACCAATGACCATTCTAGTCCCAACAACCCAAAAGCATCTTTACTTGGTAATTGTGACACCTCATGTGTTGCAGATCAAAGAGTAAATGCTTCACTGCATCTCACAACTGTATTATGGTCACTT
Organism: Microstegium vimineum; assembly: GCA_022036555.1. Classification (NCBI taxonomy): domain Eukaryota; kingdom Viridiplantae; phylum Streptophyta; class Magnoliopsida; order Poales; family Poaceae; genus Microstegium; species Microstegium vimineum. The sequence continues at coordinate 9,187,535 of CM039130.1, read as the reverse complement.
TGTGCTCTCCAATGATTGTCCTAGGTAGCCAAACCATTGAAAGCAAGACACCATGCAAACACCTTGGCTTTCTGTGTCTGCTACATCAGTGGACCATATAGTATTCCATATTTTCCGATTTCCATCAGCATTGTTACTATCTTGTGAGCCCATGGCTCAAAGGAAAGCTTGTGGGAGGACCAGGTGGACAGTGGACTGACCGGCTAACTGAGTTGCAAGGACGTGCTGGTCTGAGAGATGCAATGGCTCATCTATCTTAACATTTTTCTGATGTATACAGGCATGTATGGCAACACTTTGGCATACCTTGCCTTACTGCCTTAGAACACTGGCACACTGTAAAATTCCTATCTTCTCATCATATCTGGCTAAATATCATCCTCCACATAATCATAATTTGCCTATAAATATATGTTTAGAACCTTTGTCCAATCATAATATAGCAGATATTTTAGATGAGATTTTCGTCCCATTCATGACCATCATTTTTTAAGTTATGACACCCATCTCAACCTTCTTCAGGTTTTACTTGGCTAAATATGCGTGATGGTTCTCACCGAACCCACCTGTTTCTTCATAGTTGGAACTTGCTGCCTGAATGAACTCTCCCGACTAGTCTTCTTCAATAGCTTGAGCCCATGCTCAATTTCTATTCGTAGCAGACAGTTGTGACCTGAACATAGTATCAATTAGTTCACCTTCTTGGAAGTATTTAGCCTTTAACAATCTTGTATGCCCACTCTCTGGGAACTAAATTAGTCACCACACCTGTCTTGCAAGCAGAGCTTGATTAAATAGCTGCAGTCTTGGAACCCAAATCCTCCACGTGATTTAGGCATAATCATTTTGCTCCCATGTAACCAATGACCTTTACTCTTGTCTTATCTCCCTGACAAAAAATACAAATCATTTGCCTAAATCATCACAGTTTTGAAAACATGCATAACATATGTTGGCATTTGGCAGGACTTGTGCTACTGATTTAGAAAGGATCTCTGTAGCACCCAAGGATAGATGCTTCTCATTCCAATCTGTCTTTCTTTCTTTTTTTTTTTTTCTTTTTTTTTTGCAAATGTGCTTTAATGGGCCCAAACCGAACAAGGCATGGGCAAGCTTCAATTTATCAATGCATGCTAACCACTGTTTTAAATCTCCGGATATAAGGTTTAGCGGCAGCCAGCTGGTCGATCTGCTATAGACGCTATTATCACCGCTATCTACTGATAATCACAACCTGATCAATCCTCGTCACACATTCCTACCTAGGCGTGCACTCTTTCTTTACTAGTTTCCTTGTCCAAGGTCCACCTCGTGACTCCTTTGGCCTGCATTCTCTTTCTTTCTCTCCACTGCAACATGTCTCTGGTGCTCTCTGCTGCTCTGACGGAAGGCCGGCGTGGAACAGTGAGGTGCGTTAGCAGCGCTAAATCACGTAATGTTTAGCGGATTTCGCGCGCTATATCCGGCTGTTAGCGGGTTCCAACACTTAGCGCTAAAAGTTAGTTATCTTAACTGCAGCCCTGTCCAGTGGAGATTCAGAACCTTGATGCTAACTGAAGAGCTCTGTTCTCCGTCTTAGCTGTCTCCAAAGTGGGCCATGGCGTGAAGTACCTTATTTTTGCTGAGACTGGAGATTGCATGGGAAGTCAGTGGCTGATCTTGCACCTTATGTGTTTGTAATGGTATCTTGACAAGCTGCCGCTCAGCAAATGGTGTGCCAGGCTTTGCATCATGAAAGGAGATCTGAACTTGTTAATGAGGGACATGAAAGGAGATCTGACTGTTGTGGTTCTGGTAGATTTTCTTCAGTTACAGGATATCATCACTGAAGTGGTTCTGCAACCAGGTGTCCCTGGTGATCACAAGTGGACAACCGAAGCTGGAGGTGTCTTTTCTTTATGACTTTCTCTACTGAATCAGCTTACATATCCTTCTTCACCAGTTGTGTTGACCATTGAGTTGCAACCTTGGAGGTGCTTTTTTTTGAAAGAAAGTGGCAGGAACTTGCATTCAAGTTAGGGAAACAGAAGATTTTGCCTCAATAGCAAAGATGCCTCAACAGGCTACAGGACAGCCACAAGCTCTTGAGAGAGTCCACCCGCAAAGAAACCTAAAACAAAAGGCACACACGTAGGCCTCAAAAACTAGTTTTGAAAAGCACATTGTCGTTGATCAAGGTCCTCTTTTGTATGTAGCGCAACTGATAGAGGCGCGGACCGCGGAGCAATCATTTTGGAAAATCCGCTGATTTCTTTCATAGTTTCATTCCATAAATTCCACATGGCATAGATGCATAATCCATTGAAGTGTCGTCTGTTACCTTTTGGTATTGTCTTGACCGCAGCTTCCCACCAATCTTTAATGTTGATGTAATTTTCAGCCTGTACATGCGGAGGTAAGGAGAAATTCCTCCACGCTAGTACCCTCCTCCAAACATCAACCGTGAAAGGACATAAGAGACACCTTAGGGGTGCATTGACTAGGGCATCTCAGAGATCCAAATTTTACACTATACTTGCTATTCACAGCCGATGCAGGACAACCAACCCATTAGTTTACTGAGTGTTACCACTTACCTCACCCACGGCATTGCCCCTCTGCATTGAGTTTCATAGAATGTTACTTCAGGTAGCATTCAGATGCTTGTTTTAGTTTGTATTAGCATGTGTTTTGTTTTGTGTCTTATGTTTTAACTTTTGTTCTTTTCTGTTTGGCTCTGGTTTTGTTTTGTCGTTTAAGTTTGTTTGCCTTTGTATCGGCTTCCAACCATTCTGAGTGGTGTGTGGGTGTGACTTCTTTAAGGGTCATTACCCCTTTTTCTCTTTAATATAATGATACGCAAGTCTCCCATGCGTTCGCAAAAATCCTCCTTAACATAATGACATGCAGCCTGCACGTTTTTGGGGGAAAAAAACATGCTTGCACCTTAAATCTTTAATTCACTCTTAAATCCACATACTTCTCTAATGCAATCTTTTCACAAGAGTATATGTCACTGATTTCTTCACATCATCTTGGCACCAGTCTCCAAACATGATAGAACACTTAATCTGACATGTTTGTGTATTTTCCCAGAAATATACCTGCACCAAGCTCCGTACATACTAATGCCTTCACTTTTGAAACTTTCATAGCATTACACGCCCCTCGTTTGCTCACATTCAAAATGTTTTGCAGGTTGACAAGTAACACAATGTGCTTGCTTGGAGTTTGGAAGTTATGCCTGACGACCTGGCAATGGAACTGACAACTGAGGAGCTTTTGCAGCTTCTAGGGCAACTGTGTGCATGATTGTGGAGGCAATTGTACTCGTAGGTTGTAATTAGTTTCTACTCCGTAGTAGTACTGCTGCGCACTGGGAGTAGAACTTGTTGCCTTTGGTACTTTCAGTTGGATTTCCTCGTAGGTTGTAATCTTTGTTTAGGTTGTTCTGGCTTCATGGTTCGCATTTGATAAAGCTCTTTGTTTGTTACCGTCCCTCGAACGAAGCCTTGCAATTGCCAATAGTTGGCTTGGGTAAAAGTCGTAAAGATAAAAACTCTGACACGTTTAAGGTTTACTCCACTGCAATTCTCCTCTGTTGTCATGTTGAGCAAAAGATTTCAAAGGACAAAAGAAGAAAAATTGACTGACAGATTTCACATCATCAGGGTTTTAAAGGAAGCTAGTCAAACAGATTCACATGACTGGATGATATATTGATGTTACGTTGCAGGTCAATGCTCGTAGCTGTACAAAAGTACAGTAATTGTCTCGACACAGATGCTGACAATCTGCGCCTTTTTGAGTCTGAACTGACTATAGAGCACCATTTACCTTCGGTCACTAGTCTCAACTGCTAACTGTCTGAATTGACCTTTGTTTGGTCAGCCTGTAAACTTGTGTTGATGTTACTGCATACAGTAAGCATGATGATGAGAGTTGACTAGCCTATCGATTAAGTCTGAATCAGACCAATGCTAACCTAATAACTACTTGATCTACCGATGGTAACTACCAGGCTCTGTGACTGTGACACGTGCCCCCGCCGCCGCCGCTCATCACTTGGCCGACGTCGCCGACAGGCCGCCCAGCACTGAACTCAGAATGCGACCTTCGTTGGTCTGGTCAATCTCCCCTCTCGCCGTCAACAAGGAACAAAGCTTCAGCTCCCTGCACCTGCTGCACTGCATGCCCTCACAAGCCAGCACTGCGTATTCTGATCGTCCATCAAGCAGCACATACATGTTGAATTCTCTCTGCTCCATGATAGCAACATCGAGCATGGCAACCATTTGTGATTCCTAGAGCTTCCCATTTCATGGACGGGGATCAGGAATTCAGTTTACCTTTGCCACGTTACTTAAGCTGATGATCCTGTTCAGTTTGAGTTGGATTTGGATGTGGTTTCGTTCGGTACGGTGCGGTATCCTGACACTGACAGGCTGATACTCTACCAAGTGCAGTTGGGAGGCTCTGATTGACTTTTGTGGTTTCTTGCCTGACCATGGTGTGCAACGTACTTCCTCCGTGTCAGAAAAGAATGCAATTCTAGATGTATAAATCTGGAATTATATTTCCATTTTAGGACTGAGGGAGACAGGGCGTAGTACATCTTTCTGCACCGTCCCCAACCACAACGCCTACAAGGCGGTGGCGAGACGTTGACAGGCTGCCCCCCTGTCAAAATCCACATCACTGAATTCATCCTGCAATCTTCAATGTACCAGCTGCATTGCAGCCTGACTGAGACTGACCTCACAAGCACCGGAGTACTAGTACATATGCTCTCACACGCTTTATGCCGTTAAGATGCTGCTGAACCTGGTCAATATGTTGCTGCTGCTGGTCTGGGCTTCCTTTTGACTTCGTCGTCTGGGTTTTTCAGCTTGCTAGATGTTACCGTCCCGTTGGCTTGAACTTATCAGCTTAGCTTATCAGTTATGGTATAGTGTTTTTCTATCATAAAAAACAACATGAGCCGACTTATCAGCCCCAAAAACCATCAGCCAAACAGCCTTGAACGGATTGAGGAATTCAGGAACTTAGTTAGCCAAATGTTCTTCAGCCAGGGATCAGGCAGTCTCGTTTTTTTCAGATAAAACTTGTGGCTACACACTAGATGATGCCGCCTTATTAATGCAATCTATTTCTTCCTATTGATTCTAGTTTGAGAGATTACTACCACTACCACATCGTAGTATGCATTGTTAGTTCATAGGATCGTCTAGGAGATAGATCCAGTAGAAACAAGTAGTTTAGGTAGATAGAAGATGCAGTTCGTGCATAGAGAAGAATAGACAGAGAGAGAGAGGTAGGTCACCGATCAGAGGAGTCGACGGGAGGTGCAGTGGCGGCGGCGGTGTTGGAGTTGGAGCCACTGTCCGTCATGGTCGTCGGAGTGGGGTCGGTTGTCGCGTCCGTGGCCATCCGGGTGCTCGCCGGCGTCGGTGGTGCTTCCCGTCGCTGACAGCGCCCCTCTAAATCGGATTAGGGTTTAGATGTCGGTGGGGTGACTGGCGGCTGACGAACCTCGTGACTCGTGCCTAGCGCCCCGACCCCCACCTTGTCTTTATAGCGCTGTGCGACGGGGGCCCACCAACCACAAGGTTGGGCGCCCCCGATCAGGGCGCAGACCTAGGGCCCGTTAGGCCGTTGGGCCTAAACGGTAGGAGATCTAATTCCAACATTCTCCCCCTAGATCTCACACAATTCTTTTTATTCTTCAATTCTCATTCGAGTTCAATATTCCAATTCTTTTCAATTCCATCACAGATCAATATATAGAGCATGCTTCATCGTCACAACAATTCATGTCATTCGACTAACAGCTACTACACACCTTTCTATTTTGGAAATAAACTTTTCATCATTCTGGGCCCTTCTTGTTGTTTGGGAATCATAGGCTCTCCCTTAAACCCATGCCGGCTATGTGTCCTCTGAACACACTGGGTGGAAAGCCTTTTCTGAGCGGATCCGCTAGCATCTTTTCTATTCGTATATGCTCAACATTTATGATATGATCCCGAAGTTTATCTTTCACAACATAGTACTTTATGTCAATATGTTTGGCAGCACCACTTGACCTATTGTTGTGAGCATATTCTACCGCTGAGTTGTTATCACAATACAACCGCATCGGTCTTTCTATACTTTCAATTATTTTCAATCCGGGTATAAATTTCTTCAACCAATTTACCTGCCCCGAGGCCTCATAACAAGCTACAAACTCGGTGTACATTGTCGAGGATGTAGTCACTGTTTATTTCGAACTTTTCCATGATATCACTCCTTTAGCAAGAGTAAAGATATATCTCGATGTGGATTTTCTTTCATCTCCAGCATAATCGGAATCTGAATACCCCTCTATGTGCAGGGAATCAGATTTTTCATATGTCAACATCAGACCTTTCCTACCTTGCAAATAACGCAAGACTTTCTTCACTAATTTCCAATGTTCAATTCCTGGATTCTTTTGATATCTGCGAAGTAACTCGGTAACAAAAGCTATGTCAGGGCGCGTGTAACACCCCAAAAAATTTGCATTGTTTTGAAAAGTGCTAAATTGATCTCGTTATGCAATTCTTGCTTTACATTCAATATAATAGAAATATATATTTTTGATGAATTAAAAATTGTCATGTAGAAACATGATTGAGCATTCATGCTGGTGCAGTATTGTTTTTGTGTGGGTGGTTTTGAAAATAATCAAAAACTGTATTTAAAAACTGGTTTTGAAAATAAGATTGTAAAACAGTTTCTGAAATTTGCAAAAGCTTTTCTCTCCTCCCTCCTTATCAGTTTTGGCCCAGATCTCATTTTTTCCCGCAGACCCTTGACCCTTTCTCCTTTCTTCTTTTCGGCCTGCCCAGCCCAGCCGATGCTGGCCTTCTCCTCTCTCCTCCCTTGGCCTCGGCCTGCTCCCAACGCGCGGCCCATCCCTCTCTTTTTCGCGCGTGGCCCAGCGCCTTGGCCCAACAGCGCTACACCCTCTGCCCTCCTTTATTGGATGCTGACGAAGCGGCCCCTCGCGTCAGCGCCTTCCTTCCTCATTCCTATCTCCTCTGCCAAAACCGACTCGGCAGCGAGCTACAGGAAATCCCGCAACCGAATCCTCCCCTTCACCGATTTCTCGGGATTTTTCCCTTAATCCGCACGGGATATGCCTCTATAGCGCCACAAACCTCCACCGCCTCCCTATTCCCATCTACTAGCTCCCTCCCTTCGCCCTAACTCTCGAGCAGAGCCGTAGCGACGTCGGACGTCTGCCACCGCCATTGTTGCCCCACCGAGCTCCTCGGTCAAGCACCCGCCCTCATCTCTCGTCTGAGCAAGGTACCGGATCACGCGAAGCTTCTCCGCCACTCGGTTTCTCTTCTACTTGCCCTTACCGGCCTGTCGTCGTTCACAGAGAGGTCGAACCCGCCTCGCATCGCCGCTGGCCGTCCCCGTTGCTCTGTCGGTTACTTGAAGCCCTTGGTGAGTTCCTCTTCGCGCTCCGATTCTCCTAGTGCCTTCGGTTTGTCAAATGGTGGTCCGTGGACCCGTGACCACTCTCGACGGCGAGCTTTCGAAGCTCTGGCAATGGAAGCCGTCGTGCCACCCCACTGTACCGGCCAGGGAGGCACTCCCCTCCCCCTTGATCTGTTTCAGGCCACCGGATGAGGATCCAACGGATCCTATCTCCCCATACCCCTTCGAGGGGAATTTTGTTAAAGAGCCCCTGGCTTTTCACCCCTCTCAACCCGCAGTCCTTTGGCGCCTTCCTTGAGTACGCTTCCTCCTCTGGAAAGCGTATTTCCTTTCGGCATGTGATTTATTCAAAATAAAAAGAAAATCTATATTTACAGATTTGCCACCGAATTTGAAAACCCTATAACTCTCTCGTTTTAAATCCGTTTTGACCCATTCGAATTGCGTTAGATTCGTAGAGTTTTTATCTACATGTTAAAACCATAATCAATCTGTTTGGAAAACTTTGAAAATAAATATTTATTTAATGCCTTTTTAATTCCAAGTTTAATCTCTAAATCTTGTTTAAATCATATCTTCTCCGTTTTAGATCCGTTTCGTCCCGTTCAAGTTGTGTTGGCTTCGTATCGGCATAACCTTTTCATTAGTGATCTTTAATACCCTGTTAATAGATCTGTATTTTCATGGTTAACTCCTAACTTGATTAATAGCTATGCAACTTGTTTTATACATAAAATATCTATAGTTTCAATTCTCGTTTTCGAAATACAAATACAAGTTTGACCTAATCCAGTCAAGGTGTTTCTCTGAAATACTTTATCCACTCTTTTATATAGTTATAAAATTGATAAAGCCTATAGTTCTCTTTTAAAAAGCAAAATCCCCGTTAGTCGTAGCTTGATCATCGTAGCACCGTTTAGCGTGTTCTTCGCGTCTGTGTGATCGTAGAGATCCCTAGATTTCTTTTAAAACCTTTTTCATTGATGGGTGTATTGTTCTAAATTAGATCTATTGTATGCTATGTATGTTTGTCCAGCTGCTTGTGTGGTGCTTATGATCTTGTCCAATCGGTGAGTGTTACGTGGAGATCGAGAAGAAGCCATCTGAAGTTGAGAATTAGTTGAAGAAAGGATATAAGCGTTTAAGGCAAGTATAGCATAGGATCTTCCTTGTTACCTATACACTTTAATGTCCCTTAATTCATATGCATGTGTCTACCTTGATTTCCGTGAGGATTTCCTAGATTTGATATCCTGTGCCTTGTCACCTTTGAGGGTTTGCATATGGGTAGCTTATGCTAGTGCTCATAAAGAATAACCATGATCTTGTAACTTGACTAATGATATATGCAATAACGATAAAAGATGACTTTATAGCAACGTGGACTATAGGTGGAACATCAGGAACTCACACCTGTGTTCTCACTCATAGGGATATTTCTGTAAGTAGATTACCCCGAGAAAACAGTACTACCATAAGCTAATGGGCTCTGGCTTGACTCAGTATTAGGCTTTTGCTAGTTTGTGGCAACTTACCCGAGAGGGCGCAAGAAGGGCTCTGAGAAAGTGGGGACTTGGCCTGCCGGAAGGTGCACTGCGGTGACTTCTGGGAGGGGAGTTCTTACGATCTCGTTAAAGGAAACTTGTAGCATGTTGTTACCTATTAGTGGAACCTATGAACGGTCTCGTAGTGAACCCTGTCGGCCTACCTTGGAAGTGGGTTAAGAGGGTCGCGTCCTCGGGCGAAAGGGTAATTCATGACTTGTGGGTAAAGATGTACACCTCTGCGCAGAGTTAAAAACTATTATAATAGCCGTGCTCACGGTCACGAGCGGCTTGGGCTCCTTACTGTGTGATGTCCTTATGTCATGGCTCATCAGTTGTTATTTGTTATTGATTATTGTGACTTGTTCATATATGCATTATATCTTGTTCACTTGATCATGTGGTTATTTGGGCTTATGTTGAACTTGATGCTACTCAACTGCTAAAACTATGACTCACTTAAAAGCTGATGCAGTTAAACCCGTGTCTATCCTTTTTGAGCCTCATGAACCCCATGTTATTCTTGTTGAGTACGATATGTACTTACGCTTGCTTTATTTTCAATACTTGGATAAATATCCCGGATGGGTACCAGATTGCAAGAGTTGGAAAAGATAGGCTTGTGGTCAACCAGTCAGTTGGTCCCTGTGGAAGTGGAGTCTTCACCCGAAGTTCGGAGTCGTCCTTCCGTTGTTTGCTGTGTTGAGGTTATCCTTTGAGCTTATATGTTATGTATTTAAGTATTGTCTTTTGATATCACCTTAATTTGTAGCTATAAGATTTGACTTCCTGGGCTCACATATGGTGTATATCTGGTTTTGTTCTTAAAACCGGGTGTGACAGCGCGTACACGTTTGAGCATATTGCAAACTTCCAATTGCCGAAGCATACGGTACCGCTTTCATTTGATCAATTTCATATTGGTTCTTGGGACACTGATGTTCCCCATATTTATCGCCCTTGACAATCGGAGCAGGAGATGGACTACACGCATGCATACTAAATTTCTTCAAAAACTTTTTCTATGTATGCCTTCTGCGACAATCCCAATACCCCTTTTCTTCTATCTCGATGAATCTCAATTCCCAAGACAAATGAAGCTTCACCAAGATCTTTCATATCAAAGTTCGAGGATAAGAATTTCTTCGTTTCCGATAGCAGATTGACATCACTACTAGCAAGTAAGATATTATCTACATATAGGATTAGGAATATGTATTTCTTATTCTTAAATTTCACATAGACACAATTGTCCTCGACATTTTCTTTAAACCCAAAACCTTTTATAGTTTTATCAAACTTCAAGTACCACTGCCTCGAAGCTTGTTTCAAACCATAAATGGATATTTTCAGACGACATCCCATATTTTCTTTTCCTTTTACGACAAAACCTTTCGGTTGTGCCATATAGACATTTTCATCCAAATCCCCATTTAGGAATGCGGTCTTTACATCCATCTGATGTAATTCTAGATCATAGTGAGCCACAAGTGCCATAATAATTCTGAAAGAATCTTTACAAGAAACCGGGGAAAAGGTTTCATTATAATTGATCCCTTCTCTTTGGGTAAAACCCTTAGCCACAAGTCGCGCTTTGTGTCTTTCAATATTCCCTTGGGAGTCATATTTCGTCTTATAGACCCATTTGGAGCCTACTTTCTTAGCTCCTTTAGGAATATTTTCTAGAACCCAAACCTTGTTGGTATTCATAGATTTCATCTCATCTTCCATGGCCTGAAGCCACTTCGATGATAATTCGCTTCTCATGGCTTCTTCAAAAGTTATAGGGTCATCTTCCATATGGAATTCTTCAGTTTCATAAATTTCATAATCATCTGGAATTGCTGACCTTCTAGCTATTTGAGACCTTCTAGGGGCCTCTAGCACTTGGTCCACTATGAGCAGTTGTTGTTCTTCCTCATAAGCGACATTTGGTTCTACAGGCTCCTAATGGACAGGTTCCTCTTGTTCATTTGTTGTCGCTATGGGAGAACTCACAACAGGCGTTGTCACCACAGCGTCCTGTTCTACTGGTGCAACATCGGTAGCAGGTAACGTAAAGAATGGTTCTTCAACCATCGGAGTAGGTACATGTACCCGCTTCTCCTCAAGTCTAATTTCACGTGTTACCTTGCTCCCCCGGATCATGTCATCCTCCAAGAACACAGCGTGTCTTGTTTCAACAAATTTCGTGTATCTATCAGGACAATAGAATCGATATCCTTTCGATCTTTCTGGATAGCCAATGAAATGGCAGCTGACAGTCTTGGAGTCTAACTTTCCAATATTTGAGTTAAAAACCTTTGCCTCAGCTGGACAGCCCCACACACGTAAGTGCTTAAGTGAGGGTTCTCTTCCTGTCCATAATTCATACGGTGTTTTCTGCACAGACTTGCTTGGTACTCGATTAAGTATATGAATGACGGTTTTCAGTGCCTCCATCCATAAACCAACCGGTAGTGTAGAGTAGCTCATCATGCTTCTCACCATATCCATTAAGGTACGGTTTCTTCTTTCACCCACTCTATTCTGCTGAGGCTCCCCCGGTGTGGAGTATTGAGCGACTATGCCATTTTCCTGTAGGAACCTTGCAAAAGGACCTGGAATTTGGCCATACGGGGTATGTCGCCCATAATACTCTCCACCACGGTCTGATCGAACTATCTTTATTTTCATGTTGTGTTGATTTTCAATTTCGGCTTTAAATATCTTAAATTTATCCAATGCTTCTGTTCTTTCTTTAATTGGATAAATATAGCCATAACGAGAGTAATCATCCGTGAATGTTATGAACGAATCATAACCATCCACGCTTTTCATTGGGAATGGACCACAAATGTCCGTGTGGATTATTTCTAATACTCTCGTGCTTCGTTTAACATCTTTCTTTATTTTCTTAACATATTTTTCCTTTGATGCAATCAACACATTGTTCTAAATCGGAGAATTCTAAGTGCGGAAGAATCGATTATTTCACTAAGCGTTCTATTCTCCCCCTCGAAATATGGCCCAAACGATAATGCCATAGTTTCAAAGAGACGCTTTCATTTCTCTTCCGCTTCTTGTTCTCATTTGTAGATTGGGAGACATTCACAACATCACATTCATGATTCACATTCTCAGCAAGAGATAATAAATAAAGCTTGTCTTGTTGGAAGGCAAGACCAACACACTTATCATTATTATCAAATATTTCACATCTGCCATTACCAAAATGACAGCCAAATCCATCATCATCGAGTTTTTAAACACTTATTAAATTCCTACGCAAAGAGAGAACATAGAGTACATTTCTGAGCTTAAGTACAGAGCCATCTTTTAATTCTAAAGCTAGATCGCCAATGGCTTCAACTACAGCTTGTACTCCATTCGCGACTTTAATCGTTCTTTCTCCTCTTTGCAGGGTTCTCCTCCCACTTAACCCCTGTAAAGAATTCGAAACGTGAATTGTTGCACCTGAATCAATCCACCAAGAGGTGTTCGAATAACATAAAAACAGGGATTCATCTACAAATGTGATAGTATCATCACCTTTCTTCAGTAGCTTTTTCAGGTAGACTGGGCAATCTCTCTTGTAATGCCCTCTCTTGAAGCATTCCTTACACTGGTCTTTTTCAGCATTGCCATATTTTCTGAAGTCCTTATCCTGAGAGTCCTTTTCTTTTCCCTTTTCAATTGCATTTTCTTGTGGCTTGGAGGGAGAGACTTTATTCCACTGGGTTTCCCCTGTGGTTTCTTGTAATAATTCTTTCTTTTATTGTCCTTGACAAGATGAGCTGATTCACCCTGTGCGGACTTAAGTCTCTCTTCCTCCTGGACACACATTGCAATGAGCTTTTCAATGTCTCAGTTTTCAGGCATCATATTATAGTTCACAGCAAAAGTTTCAAATTCTTTTGGCAGAGAAAGAAAGACCAAGTGAATGAAGAACTTGTCATTGATCCCCAAATCCATTGTCTTTAATTTTGCTGCCATGGTGTTCATTTTCAATATGTGCTGACGCACACCACCACCATTGTATTTTTCAGATACAAGTTTATGTATCATAGTGCTTGTTGTGGCCTTGGAAGACCTAGTAAACTGACTCTTTACCCTTTCGAGGTAGTCAATGGCGGTGATGCATTCTGGGATAGACCCTCGGATTTGGTCTTCAATGGTGGCTTTCGCCACCAACAGACATTTTCTGTTGGATTGAATCCAACGCCTGTGTTCAATGTCATATTTCATTCTGACTTCAGCAAAGTCACGCTTTCGGGCGTTAAATGCTTCGTCAGTTTCATCAGTTCTCTTCTCCGGTTCCTCTGGAATAGTAGGACACGGTGAAGTGATGGCAAGGTCGATCTCTGCCAGCGCAAGTTCCAGTTCGTACTTCTCCCGCCACACCCGGTAGTTAGTACCGTTGAGTGGAGGAATGTTGTTGATATTCACCATTCCTTTAACTCCTGAAATTTGTCCAAAGAAAAGTGAGAAACATTCAACATATAAATTGCATGCCTTAACTCAACGTTGGTCAAAATTAAAACATACAATTCCTCTATGCAAAAATTTATACATCACCGTTGGGCAGAAGTAAAATAAATGCATAGCAATTCATTATAATAATGTTATTAACAACGTTGGTCATAAAATAATAGTACTATAATTTCACCAAAATTTCAGAGAATTCATAATTCGCTCAAAATTAAATTATCCGGTTGGTTCAAATTTAATTAGGAGACAAAATTCAATATTTCTTAACAACGGAAATAATAATAAAGTTCATAATATTATTTTCCAGAAAGAATTAATTCATATTATTTTCTGAACGAAAAATTATTGTTGGATAATTTTTTTTTGTACAGAGAATAATTCATCAAATTTCAATTCAAATTCATTCAAATATCAATTGATTCGATTTAATGTTTCTGGAATTTTTTTTTGAAAAACTTCACTGTGCATTCACGGGCTTAGGCAAACCAATCGGCCCAGAGGCCCTTTCGGCCCAGATCCCCGCGCGTAGGGTTCCACCCCTCCCCCCAGGCCACAACGTGGGCCTGGGCTGGGAAACCGCCCACACCGCCTGGGCTCTAAGTGGCCCAGCCGCGAGATTCGGCTTCAGCCGTCGGATTTAGGGCGAGGAGATCCGACGGCTCAGCGCGGTTGTCGCTGGATCAAAACCAGCGGCCGACTGCTGGCCCCCGAACCCTAATTTCATTTGCCCCTCCCCTTTCTCCTCTGCGCAGCAGCGGCGGTGGTCCGGCGGTTCTGGCCGGGACCTTTCCTCCCCCATCTGCTTTCTCCCCCGCGCCGTAACACATAGCCGAGAGGGTGAGGGGTGAGCCGCCCTCCCCACGTCCGTTCGAGTGAGAGCAGCGGCTGCGGCCGAGTCCGACCGGCCGGAGGAGAAGACAGTGGTGGCGCCGTCGCGGGCCCCCTCGCCGGCGAGCGTGCTCGCCTCACGGCTGAGCACGCCGCCGTCGAGCGGCTCTGTTGCGGCGCCGTTTCAATCGCCCAAGTCAGGTAGGGATGGGGTGTTCTTGGGTTCGGTTTCTAGGGTTCGAGTTCGGTTCGTTTTCGTTTTCATTAGATCGGGTTTCTCACTGGTGATGCCAGCGGTGAAAGGGGAAAGAGATCCGCCAGTTCGTGTTCATGTTCGTGGAATCAAAAACTCATATCCCGATCTACTTGTTCATCATGGTTCTTCTCTAACCCTCTGTACTTGCGTATTAGGGTTAGGTTTTCGTTCGTTGTTGAGCCGATTCGGCTCTAGATCCGAATGGATCCCCTCCGTAGGAGGCGTCTGATACCATTGTTAGTTCATAGGATCGTCTAGGAGGTAGATCCAGTAGAAACAAGTAGTTTGGGTAGATAGAAGAGGCAATTCGTGCATAGAGAAGAGTAGACAGAGAGAGAGGTAGGTCACCGACCAGAGGAGTCGACGGGAGGTGCAGTGGCGGCGGCGGTGTTGGAGTTGGAGCCACTGCCCGTCATGGTCGTCGGAGTGGGGTCGGTTGTCGCGTCCGTGGCCATCCGGGTGCTCGCTAGCGTCGGTGGTGCTTCCCGTCGCTAGCAGCGCCCCTCTAGATCGGATTAGGGTTTAGATGTCGGTGGGGTGACTGGCGGCTGGCGAACCTCGTGACTCGTGCCTAGCGCCCCGGCCCCCACCTTATCTTTATAGCGCTGTGCGACGGGGCCCACCAACCACAAGGTTGGGCGCCCCCGATCAGGGCGCAGACCTAGGGCCCGTTAGACCGTTGGGCCTAAACGGTAGGAGATCTAATTCCAAAATACATCACAAATTTCTGTGGATAGGACGGTTGCTATCAGCCCAATAGCACCTCTGTTGTGGTTATTGTCTTCTACCAGATTCTGAAGTCCAGGGAATTTATTGATCCCATCAGGAAAGATCTTCGGCACTGATTTAAATTTGTTTTTTTAGCGGACACACGAAACTGCGCAATGCGCTTGCTCGTTTACAGCCATGTGATGGTTTCGAAAGCGTATATTTCAGTCAAGATACTCAGACCTATTTAGCTTTGATTGTTGATTTAATATGAATTGTTTTGGATAGGTATCAGTTGCCGAATATCATTGGTTTTTTCATGATTTTTTTTCATTAAATGATATTGTTACTTTGCATAATTTAATTGTAGATCAAACTGGTGCTTAAAACGCCATCCTTTGTTTACTGATTTATTTGGCTGTATGTTAATATACATCGCTTTTCCTATGCAATACAATATATTTTTAAGAAGAAGAGCCAAACTAGACCCCCTAGATGCTGTTACATAGTGCAAAACAGCAAAGCATGAGTGCAACATATGGGAATGTTGCAGTACAAATACATGCTGGCTGCATGATCACATTCTTCCTTGTCCGAAAAATCTTGCCTTCTTGGCATGCAGTTTGTAGCAGTTCTTGTCTAATCAGATCGATTTTTCTTGCAAACTAGCTCATCGAACGGTCCTTCAGTCCAATGTAACAGTGTTGATACTTTATGAGCTACAGAGATGTCGACTCATCCTTTGCCGATAAACCCTTGTATGGCAAAAACAACATTGCAAGAACAAAAGAATATCTCATCAGACTAATTTATCAGTGCCCGTGTGCTACCATTATTGATTATTCAAAAATCTGCGGCCATATATGCTAGTGAAACTTGGATGCTTATATATCTGATAAAATCTGTGGATGTATTGTAGTGTAGGGTAAAATGTTTGAGCTACAGTAACTGAATGCCACCGCCCATCGGAATTAGTGTCGCAAGTTTGAGAGACGTCACAAGAACAAGAGGTGAACAATGGAACTATTACCTAGAAAAGGATGATGGTGTAAATGTAATCATCCTACCATGTTTCCGTGTTTGTTTTCTGATGATGATCGCTTGTCCTGAATGCCACGGCCCAATGTATATTCCAACAGAAATAGAAGTGTTTCGGTTTCATTTTGATGTTGTGCCCATGTTGCTGAGCCATTTTTTCTCACTCCAACGAAGTGACAAACTTGTTACTTGTCAGGCGAGCATACCGCCCTTCGTGACCAACCTGACAAAGCAACTCTCAAATTTGGAACTAAACCAGACTGCCTTCAGAGATGAGGTCACTCACTGCAATTGAGCTATCTGACTCTGGCTGCTAATATAAGACGCAATTTACTCTCTTCGATACCAAACAATTGCATTGCATTTGCACGCACTTGAGAGTTGAGACTGTTGATGTGGACAGCGGTTCATGTTGAAGGACGTCCACTGTTCATCTAAACTAAAGTACAGCGCCATGTAAACTCCGCTTAAGTGCTACTCACTCCGTCGTAAATTATAATAAGTTGTTTTGATATTATTAATTATATCTAAATACATTGCAAAATCGATATACTTACAAAAAAAGATCGGTTAGTGTCTGTTTAATCAATGGGGTTATCGTCAAGTTTAGACGGTGCCTAACTTATGGTCCATGTATGAAAATAAAACCCTGTTTGTTGCACTGAAATTTAATTTATACTAAATGCTTATGTTGATTTGTTGTGAGAGAAAAATATTGGTTTTTTTTTTCTAAAAAGTAATGTTTTTTTAAGTAGTGCAAACAAACAAGCTGGCCGGAGTCTTGTATTGTGATTCACGGGAAAAAAAAGGATGATCACTATATCTCTTACGGTGCTTAGCAACCTGTAACGAAAACTGTTGGTTACGTTGAAGTACCAAACAAACTCATCTTCTCATACACACATGAACTCCTATATATAAAATGGTGAATTAGTGTGACATATATGTATTTCCTTAAGTACAGTACATTTTCTTATACACACATGAACCTGTACATGCGTTCTACCAGTACATCGTATGTATAGCCACAAAATGTGGTCATGTTGGCACGCGCTTACTTCTTAATATTGGCGGCGGCAACGCGGCGCAGCGGTGCGACGGCGCCATCGTTGCCGACGAGCATGAGGTACTTATCCTTCCTAGTGAGCATGGTGCACTCATAGCCGAGCGCCTCCGCGATGAGCCGCTGCACGCGGTTAGCGACGTCAGCGCTGGCGGCCTTGATCCGCTTCCCATCGCCGCCGCCGCCGCCGGCCATCACCACGTCCGCCGTGTCCACCCTACCGAGGAACTCGACGGTGTAGCACGCCCTAGGGTTAGACAGGTAATAGAAAGGGTCGACAGCCTTGCACCCACTAGCCGTGGTGCCATAGAACATGGCGGTCTCAGCCGCCAGCGCGACGGGCACGACACCAGCGTCACCGCCGAGCTCAGCGAAGAGCGGGCTGAATCGAAGCAAGTACGGCTCGCGGCAAGTGGTTCCCTCGGGGCACACCACCACGCTGTCGCCGTGGGCCAGCAGGCGCGCCATGGCGGCGCCGTCGATGGCGCGGTCCCGTGCCAGGCGCACCGTGGCGCCGATCGGGGACAGCACGTCGGAGACGCGGCTCAGGCTGTATGACACGGCGCGCACCGGGCGGTCCAGCGCGATCGACACGTACACCGGGTCGATTAGCGTGCGGTGGTTGCACGCGTATAGCTGCCCGTGCGAAGGTGGTGGTGGCGGTGGGAGCGTGCCGCGGAGCCGCCATGATTGGCCCGTGAAGGCCAGGATCGCTGTGGCCACCCTGTATGGTAGCGCCAGCGCGACGGCCAGGCGGAGGATGGCTAGCGCTAAGCCTAGTGGTAGCCACGTGTACATGGCCACCGTGTTGAGTGGCGTCGGTAGGAACGCGAGACGGCCGTCGTGGAAGACGAGTGGGGTCGGGTAGTCGTGTCGTGCCAGCCGCCGCCACTTGCTCTTCTCCTCCCGGCTCACCACGTACACCGCTTCGCCAGCCGCGATAGCTTCGCAGTCTTGCATGAGGCCAGTGTAGAAGCCCCACGCCGTCTTCATCTCCCTGGCGGCGACGGCGGCGGTGGCAGGCACCTGCAGGTACTCTCGAAGGAAGGACTCGACCATGACGCGCGGCATGGCGCTGGCCCACACCACCACCCTGCAGCTTGCCGCCGGGTCGCCGTCGCCGGCGGCGGCCCGGCGCCGCGCGGCGTCGAGCGCCTCGGCCGCCACGTCCTCCAGGAGCCACCGTGGCAGGACTGCGCGGCCGGCGCGGAAGGCGCGCGCGCGCAGGCCGCAGAAGGCGACCAAGGCCATGGCGCGCACGGCCAGTGTCGTGGCCGCGGCGGCAGTAGAGGCAGCAGCAAAGGATGGCGGGGTAGAGGAGTAGCAGGACGAGGCCGCGGAGGAAGCTGCCCGCCTCCAGGGCGACCAGCATGAAGTAGGGGAAGAGGGAGCGGGATAGGAGCAGGGCGCCGTCGACGTCGACTACCAGCGTTGTTGTTGTTGTTGTCGTTGTCGTCCCTGCGCCGGTGGTGGCGACGAGCTGTGCCGCGGGAGGTGGGGCGTGCCTGTGCACGGTGGGCGCCGGCGATGGGCTGTTGCTTGCGGCTGGTGGTGGCGGTGGCCGCCGCGGAGGAGGAGTGGTTTTGCTGGCCCGGACTAGCGCGGGAAAGAGCTCGCTAGCCGCAGGCAACATCTTCCACTTCCACGCCATAGATCGAGGGAGCTTAGCTAGGAGTGCGTGTTTTGCTTCTGTTGCTAGCTAGCTAGCGCGGCTATTAGTTGCACTTGCACGGCAGCGTGACGATGGACGACTCTATATAGCTAATGCCTAGCTAAACACACGTTACACAGTATATATAGACGACGAAAGTTTAGAGAGTGTACGTTGTTTCTCCGTAGTTTGTTGCTGGCCTGGAGTGATGAATGGTACGGTGGAAAGGGATGCATGGTAATAGATACTGTACAGAGAGTGAAGGCATCTCAAGTTTCACCAGAATTAACCGTACGGACTAATAGATTCTTAGACAAAAACAAACATACTCCCCAGGATTAACCGTACGGAGTACGTCCGTACATGATCGAGTGCTAAATGGATTCACCTCTCTGTCCTATACTATAAAACGTTCGGATACCTTTAGATTCGTTTTTTTTTACTATGCTACACATACTCGCACGGGAGATAAAATTAAATGATGACGAGAATCAGGGTGAGTTTTACTTCTATAGTTTATTTTATAGTAATCATGACATTCATATACTCCCTCCATTCTAAATTGTAACACATTCTAAAAATCTTTTGGAGAGTGAAGACATCTCAAGTTTCACCAGAATGATAATGACTATGTCTGTTTTGCTGAAATTTAATTTATGTTGAATGCTTATGATTTCTTATGAGAGAAAAACAATGTTCGTTCGCTGAAAATTAATGCTGATGGACAGGACCAATATAATGACAATTATGATGCAAATGAGTAAGTATCATTAGATTTTTTTTATCAATTATATTTTCATGGTATGTCTATTTAATATCTTAAATCTTTATATTTTTTTATATAATTTTGATCAAAATGCTTTGACTCTTTAAGATTGTTGGAATGTCTTGTAATTTGAAATGGAGTGAATATAAGTTGATTTTGGTATATACTCCCTCTATCCCTGAAAAAATTAATTCCTAGAATCCATACCAGCTAAACTTTTTTAACTTTGACTAACTTTATAGAAAAATATAACACCATCTATAACTTAAAATGAACATCATGTGAAAATATGATATACTGTATATGAAAAATCTAATGATACTAGTTTTATACTATATTTTTAATGTTTTTTTCTAGAAATTTGGTCAAAATTCGAAAAATTTAACTTAGGCCAGAAATCTATTCTTTCAGAGATAGAGGGAGTATGTAATTTTGTCTAAGATTGATTAGGTTGCCTTTTGTAGCACACATCAGGATATGTGATATTATTAGGAAAATTTAGTGTTTGTATTCTAAATTTTGATTTTCATTTTGTTTTCAATTTGTAAGGACCTAATTAGCCTAGAGGGGACGTGAATATGCTTGTTTAAAAACAAACTTGACACTTGCTGTCAGCACAGGGCTGGAACTGCCGGGCTCTAGGCCGGCACTGCTGGTCTCTGGGGCAGCAGTGCTGGTCACCTGAACAGAATTGAGCACAATTCAAAATGTAAAACTAGAATGGAAATTGTGGCTGAATCAAAACCTTCCTAGAGGTGTAGGAAACCTCTAGCACCACCTGAAAGTGGTAGCAACACACCTACGGAGTAGATCGGGTCCAAATCCTAGAAATCACCTTGCACACAAGATATATAAAAGTAAAGTAACAAGCACACGATGACACAAGATTTGACCCGTGGTTCAGCTCGCCACTTAGGCTTGCCTACGTACACGTTGTTGAGGTGCGCCACACAAGGCTCAAGCTCGCCACAAAGGCTTGCTCTTTCCTCGGTCTCAAGTCAAGGGAATGAACCCTTCAGATGAGGGCAATGTATTAGCAAATTGGTGGGGTTACAAACCTCCCTTGGCTGCCACACAAGTTGGCAGCTCAAGGGCGATGCCTAGCCGGCTAGGAGCAAAGCTCCAAGAGTAACAAACTCAAACCGCCGGCCACCACGCGAACCAAATGCCTGTAGGAGTTGAAGATCCGAGGGAGAAGCTTCTTCTCAAGCTTGGAGGCTCAATCTCTCAAAGGTTGATTGAAAATCAATGGGGGAGAGTGGTTGAGCACCAACGGGAATGGAGAGCAAGAAGAGAGCTCCTCTTTCTGTTTTCTGCGAAGTGTGAGAGTGAGAATGAAAGAAGTAACCGTTGGGGGAGTGAGGTGATTAAATACCCCTCACTGCTAACAGGCTGAACAAGTGGCGGCAGTGCCGGCCTATAGCCCGACACTGTCGGCCTGGAGGCCAGCACTGCCGGTCTGGGCAGAACAGCAAGGTATAGATCTTCAAGTAGCTGACTGATTTGCCCACTATGTATGTGGAGGTGTGATGTATTTGGATAGATATTGCATTTGGTTCACTTGTTGGCATGCGTGTTGAATTCCTCTTAATAGTACGACATACCTAACTCAATTTCAATGTATAAAAGAATTTAAACTCCTTTGAGCTTGTTGCCATGCACTTTTGTAATTCGAGGGGTCTGCCAACTTGTTCATCAACCTTCTTAAGTTTAACCTGCTTGTCATACTTATAAAATCTCATTAGTTCTCTAATTGTGTTGTCATGTCACCAAAACCCACTTAAGGCTTGATTGCACTTTCAATCTCTCCCTTTTTTGGTGATTGATGACAACACACTTAGAGATTACAAAAGTGAAGTATAATCTGAGACAATGCAAGTCATGGGTGTAGGAGCTCCTCCTAAATATGTGAATGGGAATTTGAATTTCCAAATTTGGCATGAAAAGCTAAAATTCACACATCGGAGTGAAATAGGGTTGCCCCTACATCCATGGTTGTTGTGGGGTGCTGAAAAAGTGTCACAAGAATATACGTGATGCATATGAACCTGTCTCAACACAAATCAGAGTGCTTGCTATCAGAGCAGCCCGACATTGCCGGCCTGGAGGCCAACACTGCCGGCCTAGAGGCCAACACTGCCGGCCTTGCTGCTGGCAGCAAGCCTGCGGAAGCACAGCCACACAGCGCACTATAAATAAAACTGAAAGTAAACTAAGACAAGCATGATATATATATAAGAGAGTATATGTCCACAAATAACACAAACGAGTACTTAAGTGACAATTTTACAATAAAATAGATTTGAATATTGCTCTCTCATCTCACAAACTAAGAACTGAAAAACTAAGATAACTAGCAGCAACTGCTCCTCCATGACCGTCGAAGATGTTGTTGACCCCCTTCACTTAGTAATTCTCTCCCTTTGGCAACAAGTCACCAAAAAGAGAGAAGAACAAAGCAAAGAGAGATACAAACTAGTCGCTGTCCTCCTCCATGTGGTCCTCATCATCGTCATCTTCATCATCATCATCTGGAGGTGAAGAGAAGTGAATACCAGGAGCTGAAGCACGCTTGCTCAACCTCCTAGTCTGAGGCAGCTGAGTCTCCTCCTCATCATCATCATCCTCATCATCTGAATCACCACCATCATATGTGGACTCCTCACTGAGCTCTAGTGGAGGTGTAGGTGGAGGAATCTACCTGAGGCCCTGCTCCTGTCTGAGCTGCCTGATCTCTAGTCTGGTCTAGTAAGCATGGTTGTTGGCATAACAGATGCCACTGAAGATCTTCTTCAAAATCCTTCCAAGCTTACCCTTCTTCCTG
The DNA here is from genome assembly GCA_022036555.1 of Microstegium vimineum. Lineage (NCBI taxonomy): Eukaryota > Viridiplantae > Streptophyta > Magnoliopsida > Poales > Poaceae > Microstegium > Microstegium vimineum. The sequence continues at coordinate 9,164,935 of CM039130.1, read as the reverse complement.
CCTCTGGTAGCTGCTCTGGAGGACTCAGGAAGGTCAGGAGTTGCTGCCCTGGTCCTGGTACTGCCCCTGGGAGGTGTCTAAATCTCCTCCTGAACTGTGGAAGAGACAATCTTCTCTGCTCTGAAGGGCTCATGTGTTGTGTCCTTGTAGAAGATTTTCCCTGTCACCATCTCAATTATGAATATCAGGTAGGGAGCATAAGGAATTCCCTTCCTAGCATCATCAGCAGCAAGGAAAATCTCATCCCAAAGAAAGTGAGACACTAAAAAGGGTGGAGCTCCACCTCTCATCCTTCTAAGTACATTCTTCGAAAAAGCATAGAGGTTTGAGGGGGATCCCATCTTGGGATAGAGAGTGGTCCTGAAGAGGTTGTTCAGAATGTAATATTTGCTCCTTAGCCCCTTCACAAGATCATCTGCATACTGAGGCTCAATGTACAGCTGGGAAATCTCCTCATTTGACATACCTCTCTCATCATGAATGTTAGAGCTGGCTCTGTCATCTTCTCCAAATCCAAGGAGATAGGCAAAAGTCACATAGTCTAATCTGTAGTGCATGCCCTCTGTCATCCAGTGCATTACCATATTCTCCCTGTCCAGATAGTAGGTGGAGTAGAACTGATAGATGATCTCTGAGTTCCACCCATTCTGGAATCCCATCCAGTGATACATGCCAAGCTCCCTGCACTGATCAATGACCCTGTCAAATACAGGATCTCTCTTGTTCTCCAAGTGCTCCCAATCAATATACTTCATCTTGATGATTTTGGGCCTGGCAGCATGAAACAGGACTGTGGAGTAGTAGTCAGAGTGGAACACATTCCAGAATCTGTAGTCAACACTCATGTCTTTTGGCACATCATAGGGATAGATGGCCCTCTGCTCCTGTACAGTCCTCCACTGATTCTGATAACCCACCCTTTGCTTGGGTCGGGTGTCCTGAGGTTCTCTAGGAACAATCTCCTCATCAATCTCAGCGAGGTGGTAAGCATTGAACCACCCAAGATCTGGAGGTGTCCAAGGACACACATCATCACTGATTGTTCTTCCTGCCATCTGCAGCTCACTCTCCCTCTTTATCCTTTCCCTAGGATTCAATCCATCATCAGCACCCTCTCTGCCTCCTCTTCGAACACGGGCCTTTGTCCTTGGTCCATTTCCTCTAGCACCGGCACTCGATCCACCGACGTCCATCTATGCATTTAAAAGAGAGAAGGTTAAGTTGCTGCACTTAGAATAGTAGCTGGAACTCTAGTGGAGAGATTATGTCAAAATCTAGAGTCAATGGTTGATTAGAGGAGCATATACATTGGTGCTGCTACCTAGAGGCCAGCACTGCCGGCCTGGTGTAGGCAACCCCAATACAAGCCTTTCTAATCTTCCATGGAATCTAAGTTTTGACCAAATCTAACTACTAGAGATACATCACCATACATAATGCAACTACTAACAACCTAAATCCCATCTCAAAAACCATACATTGCATAGATCGACCCAAGTTAGGGTTTCAAGTTATTACCTTTGAAATAGAGGGAAGGAGACGAAGAAGGTCGGACTTGAATGGAGCTTGACGCAGGGAGGAAGATCCTCCACACCTCCTCCAATGGCAACACCTCCAAAGGGGCAGCACTGCCGGGAAGAAGAGAGGGACCTCCGGGCTCCCTAGGTCTCCTTAGGGTTGAGAGAAGAGAGGAGAGGTGTTTCTGTTGAAGGGATATGAGTTGGGATGGAGTCCCCTCGGGCTAAGGTTGGAAAGATAAAGCAAAACCCAAGGGCTAGGACTTGGGCCCGACAGGCTCGGTTCCTTTAAGTCCCGGCACTACCGGACCCCCCCCCCCCCCCCGGCACTGCTGGCCTGGCCAGGCAATGAGGCACTATGCCACCTTCATACTATATATTTATGCACTTGTGGACACATACCCCTTGCCATGTGCTGGTCAGTAAGCAAATCAACAACCATACTATGACCAACACATTCAAGTTTCTTTCAAAATGGGTTTTGAAACACATAATTGAAATTTTCAAAGTTTTGCCTAAGTCGCTAGGTGGACAAACAAATGTGTGCTATAGATCAAACCATGTTACGAGAGTCAAGTATATTCAGCTCACTACGCTAAGCACAAAACCTTATCTCATCGAGAGGCTTGGTAAAGATATCGGCTAGTTGTTTTTCGGTGCTCACATAGCGAATTGCGATATCTCCTTTTAATTCGTGGTCTCACAAGAAGTGATGACGGATGTCTATGTGTTTGGTTCTAGAGTGACTAACCAGGTTGTTTGCAAGTTTGATGGCACTCTCGTTATCACACAAGAGAGGCACCTTGGTGAATTGACATCCGAAATCTTTTAAGGTTTGCCTCATTCAAAGTAGTTGAGCACAACATGCGCCGGCTGCAACATACTCGGCCTCGGCGGTGGAAAGGGCTACACAATTTTGTTTCTTAGAACTCCAAGACACTAGGGACCGTCCAAGGAATTGACACGTCCCCGAAGTGCTTTTTCGGTCTACTTTGCAACCGGCGTAATCGGAATCCGAATACCCAAGTAGATCGAACTTAGAGACCTTAGGATACCATAAGCCAAGGTTATGAGTGAAAACTAGATATCTCAAGATTCTCTTAATGACTACTAAGTGGAACTCTTTCGGGTTAGCTTGAAATCTAGCACACATGCACACACTAAGCATTATGTCCGACCTAGAGGCACATAAGTAAAGGAGAGAGCCGATCATGGAACGATATACCTTTATGTCCACGGATTTCCCTCCTTCATCAAGATCAAGATGTCCATTAGTTGGCATGGGAGTCTTGATTGGCTTTGCATTCACCATGTCAAACTTTCTCAACATATCATGGGTGTACTTGGTTTGGCATAGAAAAGTCTCTTCCTTGAGTTGCTTGATTTGAAAACCGAGGAAGAACTTTAGCTCACCCATCATAGACATCTCAAATCTCTTAGTCATGATCCTACTAAACTCATCACAAAAGGATTGGTTAGTACTACCATATATTATGTCATCGACATATATTTGGCACACAAAGATATCATTATTGACTTTATGAGTGAAGAGAGTAGGATCCGCTTTGCCTATTTCAAAGTCTTGTTTGAGTAGAAATTCCTTAAGGCATTCATACCATGCTCTTGGTGCTTGCTTAAGCCCATAGAGCGTCTTATGGAGCTTGAAGACATGATGAGAGAACTTGAGATCTTTAAAATCCGGTGGCTGCTCAACATACACCAATTCTTGGATAGGGCCGTTGAGGAATGCACTCTTCACATCCATTTGTTGAAGCTTGAAGTCATGATGGGCAGCATAGGCTAGAAGCATTCGAATTGCTTCAAGTCTAGCCACCGGTGCATATGTTTCTTCAAAGTCCAAACTCTCCACTTGAGTAAAGCCTTGAGTCACCAATCTTGCCTTGTTCCTTGTCACCACGCCTTGTTCATCTTGCTTGTTGCGGAAGACCCACTTGGTTCCAATCACATTAGTGTTGGTTCTTTCCACCAAGGACCAAACTTGATTTCGCTCAAAGTTGTTGAGATCTTCTTGCATAGCCATCACCCAATCCAGATCGTCTAGAGCTTGCTCAACCTTGAGAGGTTCCAAAGAGGAGACAAAAGAGTAAAATTGACAAAAAAATTGCCAAATGTGAACGAGTAGTTACCCCTTTCGGAGACTCCCAAGTATATTGTTGACGGGATGATCCTTTTGAATTGTTTGCCTCAATCTTGGGTATTTTGTGGCTTCTTGTTGCTCAGCTTGGTCATCATAATCATGCTCTTCAAAGATAGGTTGTAGGTTCCTTAGAGTAGCAGGTGTGGGGCTGACTGCTTCCTGTCTGCTGGGGCCGACAGTGCTGGCCTCTAGCCCAGCAGTGCCGGCCTCAGGGGCAGAGCCTTGACCAGGGAGCACTACTGGCCCATCTTCTTCCAATCTTGGGGCAGTAGCATCACCATCTTGAGGTTCCACTTCTGTGGCCTGTACTTCTTGTGTCCTGATGTCACAAATGGCCATGTTCTTGATTGCATCACATGGTGGTTCCTCATTACCTACAATCACTTGATCAATTTGCTCTATTTGAGAGCTGTTAGATTCATCAAATGTCACGTCTATCGCGATTTCAATTTTCCCTAAGGTCTTGTTGAAAACACGATATGCATGCTCATTTGATCCATAACCAAGAAGAAAACCTTCATCAACTTTAGGTGCAAACTTAGAGGTTTTGGGTTTCTTGTTAAGTATGAAAAACTTACACCCAAAAACTCTAAAGTATGACACCTTTGGTTTATTACCAGTTAGAAGCTCATATGAAGTGTTCTTCAAGATCTTGTGTAAGTAGAGCCGGTTGATGGCATGGCAAGCGGTGTTGACGGCTTCGGCCCAAAAGATATCCAAAGTCTTGTACTCATCTAGCATTGTCCTTGCCATGTCAATGAGTGTCCGGTTCTTCCTCTCTACTACACCATTTTGTTGAGGGGTGTATGGAACTGAAAACTCATGCTTGATGCCCTCATCATCAAGGAACTCTTCCACTTGAGTGTTCTTGAATTTGGTTCCATTGTCACTTCGAACTTTCTTGATTTGGAAACCAAATTCTCTTTGTGCTCTTCTAATGAAGGTTTTCACCTTATCTTGCACTTGTGCCTTATCATAAATGAAAAACACCCAAGTGAAACGAGTAAAGTCATCAACAATAACTAAACTATGTTTGTTACCGCCAATGCTTATGTAGGCCACCGGTCCAAAGAGATCCATATGAATTAGCTCCAATGGTTGCTTGGTGGAGACAATACTCTTGGATGGGTGAGGTGCACCTACTTGCTTTCCGGCTTGGCAAGCGCTACAAATTCTATCCTTCTCAAAATGAATATTGGTTAGTCCAAGAATGTGTTCATCTTTTAGGAGTTTGGCCAAGTTCCTCATCCCAACATGGGCTAGTCGGCGATGCCATAGCCAACCCATGCTAGATTTTGCCACTAAACAAGTCTCAAGTTTAGCTTTACTTTTGATGAAATCAACTAGGTAGAGCTTGCCCTTCAAACGACTCGTAAAGACAATAGAGGAATCCTCCCTCTTAAAGACTTCCACACCCTTATCCGTAAAGAGACAATTGAAGCCCATCTCACACAATTGAGAAACGGACAACAAGTTGTAACTCAACGAATTCACATGTAATACATTTGAGATGGAATGATCAAGAGTAATAACAACTTTACCAAGTCCAATCACTTCCCCTTTGGAGTTGTCACCAAAGATGATATTCTCACTTGCATTTGAAGTTGGGGAATATGATGAGAACATACTCCTTTCTCCGGTCATATGATTTGTACATTCACTATCAAGCACCCAACTTGATCCACCGGAGGAGTACGCCTATAAAATAAATTAGTTTCTAGATTTAGGTCCCCAATCAATCTTAGGGCCTTGCATGTTAGTCACAACAATTTTTGGGACCCAAATGTTCATGCTTCTCTTATCATGTTTCTCATCACCCACAAATTCAGCAATGACTTTACCACGGTCATTGCACTTCAACACATAGCATGAGGACAAACTTCCTTGAGGTGACCTTGTCTTGGATTGATAGGCAAACTTGTTTTTGACCACCCAAATTGAGTCCTTGGGTTTCTGAGAAACCTGCTTTTGTTGGGGCTCCTCTTGGCATGGACTTTGGCTTTAGCTTGATCAAGTGAAGCATTGGTAGCCTTCCCTTTATTGGGGCGCGGCACTGCCGGCCTTAGGTCCGGCAGAGCTGGTGTCTGTGCATGCTTATCTGCACTAATGCTTCCCTTCTTCTCAAACTTGACACACTCAATGCCTTTGACCATTTTTCTACCATTGGTTTTACCTCCTTGAGTGTTACCAAGACCATTTTTAATTGATGGATGACTTCCATCTTTGTATTGGATTTTCTTGGGCTCAACCTTGTCTTTGTCATTCTTCTTTGAAATTGAGATGACATTGTTGAGCCTTGCTATTTCTTTCTTCATGGCCTCCATGTTGACAAGGTTAGTGGAATAATTATTAAAATCAATATTATAGCATTTTCCACAACCTTGACTAGTGGATGGAGAAGAGGCATCATTTGCCTTAGTGAGATGTGAGTTGCTCTCCCAAAGAAGGTTGTATTGTCCCTCAAGCTCTTGATGTTTTTCACTTAAGCCACAATGATTTTGCTTGAGTTCACTATACTCCTTCTTAGTGAGAGCATGAGCTTCTTTTTCCTTGGCCAAAGCCTTGGTCAAAGATCTCACCTCACTCCTTTCTAATGCAAGGGCTTTCTCACTAGCAATGTAGAGATCCTCTTGTTTAATAAGAGTCTTTTCTCTAGATGCTAGCTCTTCCTTAGTTGCCTCTAATCCATCCATTAGATTAGCAATAAAGATTTTGGTCTTGACATCCATATTTTTAGTTATTTCATTGATTTCTTCATCACTAGATTCATCATCACTAGAGAAATCACTAGAATCACTACTAGAGATGTCTTTGGGGGGAGAAGTTATGGGTTTCGATTTTGATTTTACCTTCTCACCCTTTGCCATGAGACAAATGTGAGGGGAGTCTTCATCATCGGACATGTTGTTGAAGAGCCTTGATGAAGTAGATGGCTTGTGAATGGCAATTGTTGTCATCTCCTCATCCTCACTTGTGGTCTCCTCCGATGAGTCCCACTCATGCCCAATGTGTGCTTCACCCATAAATCTCTTGCTCTTCTTGTGGTCACCCTTGTCTTCCCTCTTGCCTTTGCCAAATTTGTTGTCTTTCTCCTTATTTGGGCAATCGACAATGAAGTGTTCGGTGCCACCACACTTGTAGCAAGTTCTTGACTTCTTGTTGGGGAACCTTCTCTTTATGAGCTTGTACCCATTCTTCTTTGGGCCCTTGTTGAATCTTCTTATGAATAGAGCCATGTCATCAATGTTTTCGGCTTGCTCATCTTCACTTTCACCATCACTTGACGTTGGAGCTTCGGGTTGATGCTTGATGGCCTTGGTAGCTTGAGCTTTGCTTGAAGTAGCTTGCTTGCTATTTTTGGAACAACTAGGGGTTGATTTCCTTGTGCTCTTGTTTGCCTTGAGAGCCACATCCTTGATCTTCATGCCCTCCAACCTTGCTTGCATCTCTCCAAGCTTCTTCCTTTCTTGTGCTTCTTCACTTTGTAGATCAAAAGTGATGATCCTTCCAAGCACATCACTTGGTGTGAAGTACTCGAACTTCTTCTTGTCTCTAATCAATGTCACCACGGTTTCATTTCTTGGGGAGTAGGCTTCAAGCATGATTTTGACAACCTTGTGGTCATTGACTTCTTCTCCACCAAGGCCTCTAATCTTGCCAACAGTGGTCATCAATCTATCACACATTTCTTGTGGCCCTTCACCTTCATTGATCATAAACCGGTTGAGCTTGGTCATCAACAAGTCAATCTTGGACTGCCTCACTTTGCTCACACCTTCATGTGCAAGATGCAAGGTGTCCCATATCTCCTTGGCAACCTCCAAGCCCATGACCTTGTTGTACTCATCACCATCCAATGCACTTAGCAACACACTAGTTGCTTGTGCGTTGAGTTGTATGCAGCGGAGCTCGGTGGTGGTGGGGCTCGTAGGGTCAACCGGAGGATCACATCCTTTGTGAACAATTTCCCAAGCACCGGGGTAAAGATCTACAAGATAAGCTTTCATCAAGTGTTTCCACTTGACAAAGTTGGTCCCATCGAAATGAGGCAACTTGCCGGCGGGAACATGAAATAGAGGTTTATGCTCATGCTTAGAAATGGATGAATAATCAAAGGATATGGCGGAGTATTTCTTGCTGCCGTCATCCTTCTTCTTCTTCTTCTTCTCATCCTTCTTCACAATCTTGGAGGCATGGTATGATTCATCATCATCTCCGTCGGAGCTACTTGATTCAACCTCCACTTGAGAGGCTTGTGCTTTGCTCTTCATTAGCTCCTCCTTCGCCTTGAGCTCCTTCTTGAGTGCTCTTACTTCTCTTCTATGGAGCTTCTCGACAAGCTTCAAGCTTTTGGCTTCATTGATATCTTTTTCTTCTTTTTGTAATTTCTTGCCTTCTCTTCTCAATCTTCTAGCTTCTTTTCTTCTTACAATCTCTCCAGCGGATATACCAGCAGTGGTCTGGTACTTGTTCGTGTCAGCGCTCTCATCGCTGCTTGGGGTCTCATGCAAGTCCATCTTCTTGGGATCAACCATCACAACATTTCCCTCTTCGGCCATTACCTCACACGGTTAAGTGCTTCTTGAGGTAACCTTGCTTTGATACCACTTGTAAGGACCTGATTAGCCTAGAGGGGGGTGAATAGGCCTGTTTAAAAACAAACTTGACACTTGCTGTCAGCACAGGGCCGACACTGCCGGGCTCTAGGCCGGCACTGCCGGGGTGGCCGACACTGCTGGTCTCTGGGGCAACAGTGCTAGTCACCTGAACAAAATTGAGCACAATTCAAAATATAAAACTAGAATAGAAATTGTGGCTGAATCAAAACCTTCCTAGAGGTGTAGGAAACCTCTAGCACTACCTGAAAGTGGTAGCAACACACCTACGGAATAGATCGGGTCCAAATCCTAGAAATCACCTTGCACACAAGATATATGAAAGTAAAGTAACAAGCACACGATGACACAAGATTTCACCCGTGGTTCAGCTTGCCACTTAGGCTTACCTACGTCCACGTTGTTGAGGTGCGCCACACAAGGCTCAAGCTCGCCACAAAGGCTTGCTCTTTCCTCGGTCTCAAGTCAAGGGAATGAACCCTTGAGATGAGGGGCAATGTATTAGCAAATTGGTGGGGTTACAAACCTCCCTTGGCTGCCACACAAGTTGGCAAGCTCAAGGGCGACGCCTAGCCGGCTAGGAGCAAAGCTCCAAGAGTAACAAACTCAAACCGCCAGCTACCACGCGAACCAAATGCTTGTAGGAGTTGAAGATCAGAGGGAGAAGCTTCTTCTCAAGCTTGGAGGCTCAATCTCTCAAAGGTTGATTGGAAATCAATGGGGGAGAGTGATTGAGCACCAAGGGGGAATGGAGAGCAAGAAGAGAGCTCCTCTTTCTGTTTTCTGCGAAGTGTGAGAGTGAGAATGACAGAACTAGCCGTGGGGGTGAGGAGGTGATTAAATACCCCTCACTGCCAACAGGCTGAACAAGTGGCGGCAGTGTCGGCCTTAGCCCGGCACTGCCGGCCTGCCTGGCACTGCCGGCCTGGAGGCCAGCACTGCCGCCCTGGGCAGAACAGCAAGGTATAGATCTTCAAGTAGCTGGCTGATTTGCCCACTATGTATGTGGAGGTGTGATGTATTTGGATAGATATTTCATTTGGTTCACTTGTTGGCATGCGTGTTGAATTCCTCTTAATAGTACGACATATCTAACTCAATTTCAAAGTATAAAAGAATTTAAACTCCTTTGAGCTTGTTGCCATGCACTTTTGTAATTGGAGGGGTCCGCCAACCTGTTCATCAACCTCCTTAAGTTTAACCTGATTGTCATACTTGTAAAATCTCATTAGTTCTCTAATTGCGTTGTCATGTCACCAAAACCCACTTAAGGCTTGATTGCACTTTCACAATTTGATCAATTCGACATAACTTTTTATACTTCTGTGCGGGCTTCCACGCACGGTACATGCGCATGGTAGATGCAATGCCAATAGCCGATGCAATACGTCTGTCAAACATGCCTAGCAACATGAACACATGAATCCATCGTAACTGCAAACAAGATAAAATATCTTACTTATAGATTTTGGTGGCTTATAGGCCTGTTCACTTAGTCGTTTTGGTGGCTGATAAGCCGACTGTGCCTGTTTTTTGGCTGTTTTCTTGTAAGAGAAAAACACTGTTTCGATGTTGATAAGCCGAACAATGCCGTCCTCCTCGACATTCAATGCAGCGCCTCTGATTATGTTGTTAAAAACATTCTGCTGCCTTCTCCCTCAGCTGTTCCCTTCCATGATGAAAAACAACAACTTTTAGGGCTTCTCCAACAATATAGCCAGCTGCTAGATATTTGATGCCACCTCATCCGTGCTGGTGAAATTTTTTATTCTTATCTTCTCACTCCTCTCCACCATGCAAGGAAGAAAAGAGCAGCCCAGACCAACCATCGTAACTGCATTCTTGGGTAGTGTGCTCCTAGCTAGCGACGAACCAAGCGCTAGCTAGTTGATTTTTGCGCTCTCTCTCCTCTCCACGTCAGACCGAACCAGGATCCGAACCTATTCAGCTAGCTACGTCGACCACCTCTGGGGATGCCCTTAGGGCATCCGCAATAGTAATAGCTAGTACTAGCTATTTGGTGAGCTAATGTGGAGATAAAAGACAAGAACAAAGACTATTTTATATCACTGGACCCACATATTCCTCTCACATGTTCTTGGGAAACGTGAAATAGACTAGCTATTTACTCGTCGCCAGTGACTATTCTCTCTCCTACTTTTCTCTTGCCACGTCAGATCTAGCTAGTCAAATAGCTAACCATTGCGGACGCTCTTAGGTGAAAAGAATAGATTAATCCTATCGGATTTGGCTGCTTCCATGAGAGGTGATGTGATAAAATTGTTGGTGACAGCCTAGATATATGGCCAAACCAAACCAATCTGATGCTGCTGAAGCAAGCACCTGCCCAACGTACCTAGGATATGATTTACCCGAACCAAAAGTGGATGCCGGCCTGATGAAATCACAAGTGGTGTATTTATATACTCCGGTTCAATGATAGAATCGACCTTTTCTTTGTCGATGAAGAACTTCTTCCCCCCGTGAGCCTAGCCACCCGGGTTCGAACCCGGTGCCCAGCGTATTTCCGCTCATATATGAGTGGGAATGGGGAAATCCCCTATCAAAAAAAGGAGTCGCTAATTCTGTTGCTGCAAAAAAATGATCATGCGACGACAATTATCATTCTTTTATCGAAGGTAGAAAAGCCGGTTGATTCCAACTAATTGAATAGTGAGAGAGAATAAGTTAAAATAAACTGAAAAAAGTAGAGAGTAGTTCAAGCCGAATTAACTCATTCACAAATGATCCGGCCAGCCAAATTATAGCATCAACGACAACCCGTGGTTAATACTTTATTAATTACTGCTTCCAAATGCAAATAAATTATATATCTGACCTGCTTTGCAGTCCATATCAGACCAGCACAATGCCATTGCCATGCATCAAGTTCAATTCATGAATCCAACAGATGATAAAGACCTGAAACTTGGATTGGGATTGTTGTGTATTTTGGGCCCACAATATGATGACACATACGTAGAACACATGATAAGATCGAATGGGGCTGCAGTCTCAGATTGACTTGAAAAAACATATGGACACACATAGAGATCGACAAGTGTTCAGAAAATTGGATGCTACCAGAATGGACGAATGGTGAAACTGGATAGAGGTGTAATTATTATCCTAAGTTCTTGTTGCTGAGTAATTGTGTTCCATGCTGAAGACCTAGAATTTAGTTTGATGTTTTCTCTTGTTCTTGCGAGGCCAGGGTATGTACATCGTGTATCTACTTTCTCATCTTAATGCATGAGATGTACAGATTTCATCATCCGTATTTGATAAAAAAAAATTATTGAAGAAAAACAATGACTGTGTCAGGGGTTGAAAGTTGAAACTGCAAGCAATCAACTAAAAGGACAAAAACAGAAAATCCGTATTTGATAAAAAAAATATTTATTGAAGAAAAACAATGACTGTGTCAGGGGTTGAAAGTTGAAACTGCAAGCAATCAACTAAAAGGGCAAAAACAGAAAATGCGTTTGCCGGGAGTCGAACCCGGGTCTATTGCTTGGAAGGCAATTATCCTAACCGTTGGACTACAAACGCTATTGTGTCCTAAAATCTACTAACATTTTAATTGATGACATTAAATATTACATGTATATGCAGCTATAATCCACGCCGATGGCAAACAACAGCATACTTGATTTGGATCAGTATTCAGTTCAAAAGGTAAGCCGAACTTTAATCGAGGGATCAAATCAACCCCGAAACCAGCAGACATGATCCATGCCTCTAATTGAGGAACCACCAAAACTGAAAGTTCGGCCGCACGGCCATCAATTCTCTAAACGAAACATGGGGAAAAAACAGAGACATCAGTCAGTTTCTAGTTGGTGAGAAACAGTTAGGTAGCGTGAAACAAGAATCTAAGCACATCACATAGAGGGAAACGGCTTTAATTCGTAGGGCAAACTGGAAAAGCAATCCAACTGAATCCTCTGTACAAGTCAGAATGAAACTACGATGATTGAGGAGGTACGATGGATTCAGATGGACCCATCACATTGGCTCAGCCAATTCTTTGAAAAGGCAGTGAAAAGTTTCAGAAGTTTGGAACAGGTGAGCGCAACCTTTACCTTTCTTATTGTTTTCACATATTGTGTCCTCACATCAGAAGTCAGACGTTAGTCTTTGCTCGGTGTTTCAGTTTGTCAGGCGACAAGCTGGAAGACCAGATTACCGACTAGGCATACGAACGGCTTCAATCGAACTCAAGAACAAAATGATACACACGGGATGTAAACCATTGAACTCCAGATGAACTGATGACCAAAGTTCTGCACCGTATTCCTCCCCATCACAAGGTTTGCTAAGCTTCAATGACACATCAGCCTCGGGAGATGGGGTCACCAACAGTGAGAATCCGTTAGGCAGCATGCTAGGATGGCCGGCTACACATCAGTACATAAATTTATGCACATCAAAAAGAGACAGGCGATAAATGCTACAAGATCATAGGCACATCACTAGTTTGTACCATCTACAACAGTACACTGATTGAGAGACACTAAGGCTGAATGGCTGATGAGTCATGATCAGTCATGAAAATGGACCATGGTACAAACTACCAACAACTCGGTGAATTATTCACACAAAATTGCCGGTGGTCCTTACAACGACATTAAGTAGATAACAATGACAACAGGTAGATCAATCGAGAACATTCCCCTAATTACTAACAGATTGATGATGATCTCAAGCAGTGAGGTACATATAAGAAGTCCCTGGCTAAACACAGCTAATGCAAATCATGGTCACAGTATCATCTGAAACCCAAGATACAAGTCCTAAATGCAACATAAAAGCAAGTTACGGCAGAACAAAATGAGGTGACCATAATTCTTACATTTTTTTTAAGAAAAGTGATTGGAGAAATATGGAGCAGCTAGATGTAAAACAAGCACTATAAAAAAAACAGAGATGACAAAATAAATGCTCATTGGTGCGATAATATGAAGGATTCTGAAACAAAATGGTGACAATAAGCTAATCAGTAAAGAAGTTTCCTTCAACAATAACAGATCAGATGCATGATTATCTCAAGATTTGCAGGTGGCGTGCTACAAGTGAGCTGAGAAGTGAGCAAGATTCCCAAACTTAATACTAGTTGTTTATCATTTGATAGACCTTCAACCTATCTATAACTTGTGGGACGATTAATACAAAACAATTGAACATTCCTTAGGTTTGATCATTAATTAACTTTCCATAAGGTCCCCTCACCAATCATCATTTGCATCACTAATTTGTCATCACCTGACCTGAATCAAGTCAGCAATGTGATCATGTTTTGTCAATACATAAAATAATGTTTGAAATGTTAGCCCCTGCTCCGTGGCTTGGAAAATTAGTCAAGTACACTTCCAAACCCGGTGAACTAGTGATGAGGGGGTGCCAATATATTTGGTGTAATGTAAAATGAATCTAGCATGCTCAGTTGTGAAGAAAAGAAATATGAACTTTACAATCAAAACAAAACTGCAGGTTTATATCACGCATGAATCCAGTCATCTAAAATGAAGAGAGAGAAAAAGCAAAGCCTGCCAGCAACTTGCAGATCAACAGATTCTAGGAAATTTTATGCTCCAAATACTTAAGAGATGCACAAATTTAAAGCAGAAAACAAAGGGTTGCTTCCAACTAGCTACCCCTTGGAATGCTAAAAGATTCACGCAGCCCCATTGTTGAGGCAAGCATCTTTTGGGGTCTCAGTGTGTACTCATACCTTATTTGCAGTCAGAGAAGGCTGTATTTCGAACTAATAATATAGTATTTAAGCTTTTGGTTTTCTTGGCAAATAAAGCGACACAAAAAACAAAGGTGCACTAAAGAAGGCATTTACAAGGGCTGTACCAGCCATAGCACATATACCTATCTCATTATCATGGTAGTGGTCCTTGGCACCAGAAAAAGCACCTAAGTGAAACTTCCTCATCGTACAGATACAGGGGGTCCTTTGTATATAAGAACTAAAAAGACTTAAACTAACTGCAAAAACACTAATGCTACCTCAATACCTTCTCTGATGTATACTTCTTCACCTTTAGCTTTCTGTTCCTTCTTCTAGTGTCTTCATAATTATCCTGATCAGCCTCATCAACATAAATAATTTCAGGCTCATCATCGGCTTCAACATCACCCTCATCATAATTGACAGTCTCTATCTCACTCCTAGCATCCCCATCCTCTTCCTCTTCCTCCTCATCTTCATATTCATCATCAAAATATTGTTGAGCTCGCAGAGCGTGGAATTCTGGTGGGGGAGGGCAGTCTTCAGTAATTGCCTCATCCCGCTTCATAACGAGATGTCTGATGATCCTTTCATCCTTGTCTAGCAGGGTCTTGAAGTCATTGATGTATCTTGACTCTATCTCAAAGTTCATTAAAATGTAATTGGCATGTGTTGCTTTCTTTATTTTGTAAGCAAGCCTGCGCAGCCCCCAATTGTTAACCCTCCATATCCTTCCTTTCTCTCCCTGATAAAATCTACAAGAAGACAAAGAGAATAGTTGTATGTTACTCTTCGGCAGTATATTGATAAACTGTTAGACTATTCCATAAAATGTAAAAAATATAGGCTCAGGTATACTGGCTGATTGAAACAAATATAATTGAAACATGTACACCACAAGGAATATAGAAACAACATTTTCCTTCCTGCCTTAGAGACTGCCCATAGAAGAGATGGAAAGCACAAAGGCAGCAAAAGCAAATCAGACAGATCATAGCAGGTTTAGCAGGGAACGTCCCTATAAGTGTGTCAAACCTACAGGCAGAACATGGCATATAAGTACCTTAGTTTTCCTTTAGCTTTAGGTGATTAAGACTAACTCATTTAGTTAGTATGTTTAGAGAGAGAAAGAACTCCAGTGTGCTAAAACAATTTCACCAATACACAAGTGATATCCAAGTGATGAGTGTTGAGAGACGAACCTTGTACTTTTGATACAACATTTTCAACTTCTTCAACACGGTCCTCATGAATTAGATAAACTACTTCATAGTGCCTCACTGTAAAAGGACGAAGTTGAAGCTGAACTCAGAAAGCCAGCACAAATGAACAGCAAATAATGCCATGAAGAAATAGAAAAAGTAGCTTGACGGAAGAGGAAAGGAGAGAGCTCTTACTTCTTTTCAGATTTAAATCACTTTCTAGCTGAATATTAAGAAAATCATACAGCTTTTCTGCAAAAAAGAAGATTATAATGATAAAAATATTCACATGAACCATAAAAAGGATATTTACAGTACCAAAATGGACATCTAAAAAATTTCATAGCAGAAAAGCGAACCTTCGTCTGCATCAGCAAATTCTGGTGACACTTGACCATCCTCTCTCACCATTTTCTACAAAACAACAGAAATAAGAAAAACATGTAGTTGTTTAGCCTATTGCAATAGATTTCAATCTTCCCCATACAAAGCTTAAGAGCATCTCCTGTTTCAACCGCAAATGACCAAATCCATAATTTTTCGGATGCCTTGCGCAAACTTCATAATTTATTTTCTATTTTCTATTTCCACTAGTGGAGTACTACTAAATGTTCGTTCACAAATTTCATTTCTATAGGATAATAGCTCTGTTGTCATGAATAGGAGATTGTATTGATTGGCAAATGGTTACTGTAAAAGAAACCTAAAGCATTGCAGAGATTTACACACAGATACAAGCATATAGCACTCGATTATCAAAAAAAAAAAAAAAAAATCTCATATCCACTATTCGCAGCATTAAGGCCTACTTACACAGATTTTTGGCTGCTGCCAAGTCATTTACCAAAACTATTGCAATCAGGGAAGAATCTAGTCTAGAAGCAGAAACACGAAAGTAATCATGTCCTATCCCTCGTCTCCTAGGCTTAAACGCTGTATATACAAGCATCTAGAGGCAGCCTAGTAGGGAATTGAATGATGAACAGGAAAAAGACCGAACCTTTCTAAGCAGGACGGCCTCGGGGAACAGCCCGGCAGACTCGCCCGCCTTGGGCGCAAAGCTGTGCGTGTCCACCCGCTCCTGCGCCTCGCCGTCCCCGCCCCTCCCTCTCTTCTTCTTCGCCCAGACTGCCACGGCCCCCTGCCGCCTCACACCTCCTCCAACGCCTACGCGGAAGCAATTCATACGCATCCGAGGCGGCGGCGACGGAGATGGCCCGAGGAGGGACAGAGCCCGCGGCACCGCGGTGGCCTCCATGGGGCCGGAGACGCCGGAGAGCGAGGTTCTTGCGGCTCTTGCCGGGGGTTTTCCGGTGTGGCCGTGTCCCGTGCGGGGGACGCGGAGCGAAATGAAATGCGGGCGAGGAGAAGGATAAGGTGGTAGGTGGGCCGAGATGTTTTGGGCCTTCATCTAAATGAGATGAAATTTGGGCCTTAAAGTATGCATGATGGGCCGGCCCATAGCGTCTTAAGACTAGCTGATGGCCCGACCTATCCTCCTCTTCTTGTCATCTTCTTCCGCCGCCGCAGCCATCGCCGCCGCCGTCGCCGTCGCCGCAGCTAGGGTTTTTGCGTTTTTGGCTATGGAAGCGACGGGGCAGCAGGAGCAGCATACAGGAGATGGAGGTGGAGATCGCTACGGCGTGCTTCTCTACTACAAGTACGCCGAGGTGCCCGACGCCGCAGCGCTCGCCGCGTTCTACGAGGCGCACTGCCGCGGCCTCGCGCTCGTCGGCCGCGTCCGGGTCGGCCCCGACGGCGTCAACGCCACGGTGAGAACATGCCACCGCTTGCTCTATCTTCTCGGCATCGTAGGCGGCGCCTTTGGGGCAGGAAAGAGATCGAGCTTTGCAGTGTCAGAAAAATGAATTCATCACGACCTCACCGGCCCTGCATTTTGGTGTGGTAGCTCGGAGGGCGGATGACCGCGCTGGAGAAGCACATCGCGGAGATGAGCTCCAATGCCTTGTTCGTGGGCACGGACTTCAAGCTGGCGTCCTGCGATGACCCTGCCGACGAGAGGGTCGCCAGGGAGTGCGGTTTCACCTCACTCTCTGTTCGGGTCGTCAAGGTTCTTGCCACTGGTTCCAGCAGAATGATTTCACCTTTGACCAGCTGGTAGTGCCATCAATCACTGGGTTTTGAACTGTTGTCCCATTGGCAGGAGCTAGTTACCCTGTGCTCCAACCCCACGTCGGCACCCCCAGAGATTTCGAGTGCTGGGAGACACTTGTCAGCAGCTGAGTTCCATTCGGTGCTCCAGAATGTTGGTGAGTGGATTCTCGGACCGGGGCTTGTCCATGTTTGTTTGGGCTGCCAATTTCTGGTATAAAGTTTCTAACTTAGACTGTGCTTTTAGCTGGGACTAGTTTGAATGCTGTGGCATCTGCGGAGAATAAGGAAGTGGTTGTCTTGGATGCAAGGAATGTATATGAGACTCGGATTGGCAAGTTCAATGTGCCAAATGCAAAGACCTTAGACCCAGAAATTAGGCAATACAGTGACCTGCCTTTCTGGATAGACGAGCATGCTGAGCAGCTGCGTGGGAAATCAATTCTTATGTATGTTAGGCTGGATCTTTCAATTAACCTTGAATTAGACTAATGTGTTTTGCAAGCACCAAGCAAGAAGCCTAACTAATGTTTGGTATTTATTACAGGTACTGCACAGGAGGTATACGCTGCGAGATGGCATCAGCTTATATTCGCTCAAAGGGTGAAGGATTTGAGAACGTTTATCAGGTGATAACGTGCTGTACTCTGTTTTTTTTTCTTTAATCTTGAGTACTTGGCCATTCTTGAGTAATTTGTATTGTTCACAAGTCATGAATGTTTATTATTAATTTATGTTAGCTATACGGTGGCATTCAGCGGTATCTAGAGCAATTTCCAGATGGTGGCTATTTTGAAGGAAAGAATTTTGTATTTGACCACAGGTTGGAGTACATGATAATACAATCTGCAAATCTCAAACTCTTCCTTTTCAGTGTTTCATTTGTTTTTCTTCCCACTAATCTGTCCAAATGTTATTTCATCATAGAATCTCAGTGGGAAGCCTTAAAGAAAACATACTTGGAGCTTGTTTGATATGTGGTTCTTCATTTGATGACTATTCATCGCGCTGTCGGTGCAGCCATTGCAGAATGTTGGTCCTACTGTGCCCTACATGTCAGGTTGAGTCAAAAGCAATGTTTTCTAGTGCACTTTTCAGAAAGTTTTGCTGATTGTCATTTGTATAATTGCTTAAAAAAGTTTGTCTTTTTAATCTCCAGGATTCCACCAAGGAATATGCATGCGAGCTATGTCAAAAAAATGGAAAAGAACCCTGCCAAATATCAACAAGACGAGACTGCAAAATACAGATAGGACTATCTGAAAGCTTTGAAAAGCCATCCATAAGCTATCACAATGTGGCTAAAAAAGTTCCCTGGAGTGATGGTAAGGTCTGTATCAGTTTTGCATTGCACTCTCTGAATGATAATTTATTTATGTTCTTACTCAAATATGTGCATGGGTTTTATGCTACAGAAGTACGGAATAAATGCATGGGCTGGGGCGCTGAATAAATGCACTCTCTGAATGATATTAAAAATTCATTAGAAATGCTCACTGAAGTAATAGTAGTTTAACTGCATGTGGTTTGAGTCATTTGAACTTTTAGTCCACTGAGTTAGGATAAAATCTGTTTATTCTGATATTCTCTAATGCGTTCAGTCTGAACTATTAAGCATTCAGTTCTCTGAATTAGCTATATTTACTTGTACTTTTTAGGGTTGACGGAGCTCTAAGTAAATGAAATATTACACAGGTAATGAGCAACTGAAAAGGTTGAGGATCCTCTGCTTGCATGGTTTCCGCCAGAATGCATCCAGTTTTAAGGGAAGAACATCAGCACTTGCCAAGAAGCTGAAGCACATCGCTGAGCTTGTCTTTGTAGACGCACCTCTTGAGCTTTCCTTTGTGTATCAACCAATCCAAGGCCACTGCTCAGACAAACCTTCACCTCTGTCTGTGACACCAAAACGGAAATTTGCATGGCTCATTGCTCCAAACTCCCACTGTAACCCTGAGCAAGACTGGAGGGCTGCAGATGTGCCATTTGACCCTCTTCAATACCAGCAACAAACTGAAGGCTTTGAGGAATCATACACCTATCTTAAAAATGCAATCTCTCACATGGGGAGCTTTGATGGAATCCTGGGCTTCTCCCAGGGTGCTGCCATGGCTGCATTATTCTGCAGGCAGCAGCAGATCTGTGGCTCTCCAAAGTTTAGGTTTGGGATGTTCTGCTCCGGATATCCAGCACCCGTGGGCGATTTCGGCAACGAACCAATCAATCTCCCCTCGCTCCATTGTTTTGGCAATGGGGATGGTCATGACAGGCAGATAGCAAACAGGGCGAGCGCTGAACTTGCTGGTTTGTTCGAGCAGGATTGCTGTTCCGTTGTTGAGCATGATATGGGCCACATAATCCCCACCCGGTCGCCCTACATTGATCAGATAAAGGATTTTCTTTCCAGATTCCTATGAAATGTTTTCAAGTGATTGTATTCTGTTGTAAGTTGTGTACACAAGTTGGGTTCTGATTTCTGAATGGCAATGACCGTGTTTGCTGGTCATCAGTGTTTTGCATCTGATTGTGCTAAACAATTGGGATTTTTCTCTCACGCTGACTCTGTGAGAGAATTACTGGTGCCACGACATCAGAATGTTTTGAAATAATATATTTTGGTGTTGTAATTATTAGAAATTTTGATTTCGAAGCTAGGGAGTCGACTAACCGTCCAAGGCACCCACCTTTTTTTTGTTCCAATTTGTGATTCTTTGAACAAATACTTGTCAATACCACTTACTCCAAATTCAGTTCAACTGCAATCGATCTTTGAATTCTCAAAATGCTGTCTTCTCAAATCTCGAGCAAGAAGCCAAGAACTGAACAAAAGGCATAGCAAACTAGGTTAGTAGTACTTGTACGAGTCTCAATGGAGACATGACATAGTATGAAGAAGAGATAAATAAATTCACATTACATACTAGAGATGAAATGAAAAGAGAAATGATAAAAGCTTTGTTATAAAAGAAGAGAGAGAATGAAAGTTTCATAATATGAGTATAAAAGAAGAGAGAGGATAAAAGTTTCATACACGGACCTGCATTTTCAGAGAGAGTTGAAAACTCAACAATAGAGGATGAAAGTTTCATATGCATCGAGATGCATTTTTAGAGAGTTTTGGAAATGAACATGAAACTCATTGAGATTGGCTTTTGCCTTAGGGCACCCATAGTGGTTAAAGTAAATTTGCTTTCTACAAGGTACACTACTGACAAAAGAAAAGACTCGTTTCGTTAGAGACACCACCTTGCCCGCGCTCGTGCCCTGCAGCGGCAGTGGTGACCTTGGTGTGGCGGTGGCAGCGTTAGCCTCGCCCGTGTACGGTGGCACGGCGTTGGCTTCGCCCGTGCCTCACGGCGGCGACCTTGGTGTGGGTTCCAATGATTTCGCCAGACATAGTGCATAGTGCATTCTCTCTCTTCCCTGATGCTTATCGAAAGCTCCTAACGGCCTGTTGAGAGCAGGTCCAACGGAGGCATACAACCCTTGACAGCCGTTGAAAAAGGTGCACGCTGCGTAGGTAAAGCCAACTAAGGCTACTGCTCTTTTCAATGCAAGCATCACCAATTTTTTAAGGTCGTGCCCAACGTACCACGGTGGCATGCTTCCCTAGGTGCCACGTTTGAGCTAGTACTCCAACTCACACTGGTTGATAGCTTCGTAGAATGTCAGATGTGCCTACAGAAGTTGCGATCGCCTCGTCTGACAAAAGGTGAAGGCATTCACGAGAGAAGGCGTTGTGGCGAGGAGGCACATGCTCTTACATCATCTTTCTAGGACAACACTCAGTAAAAGCGGCATGCATCGCCAGCAACAGACATGATTGGAATCAGATATTGTAGTCTGCGTTGCGAGATTAATAGTCTTAGACTGCCTTGGTCTACGTGGCCTAATGCTTTTTTTAGGCTAATACTCATTACTGCTTGTGTTGTGCGTGCCTCCTTAATAGGTCCTACGGTGTGTTCATAATATCAGTGGGGAATGATGGTCCAAAAAGTATGTGCTTGGGCGTTCCTTTTAGGCCACAACACATTGCACGCTGGTTGCTCTACCATTTTGTCAGACGAAGCCGCCGGCTTTTCTGTAAGATGCACTGCTAGCCTAAGAAACTACTTGTACCTTTTTATTCCACATGGCATCCGAGCCTACATGGCCTCACAAGGCCAACATCCAGCATAGTGCATTGGGTATGGCATGAGGGTACCTAAGGGCATGTGCAACAGAGGCACACACCCCTGTTAGCCTCAGACTAAAGTAAGCTCCACGTCTAAAAAAAATCAAGACCACCACCTATTCGTCCTTGCTCTTTACTTCGCATTGTTCTTGTAGGAAAAAAAACACATGCATGTTACAACGCCTACAAACTACTTTACTTCTCTCTCATGTCACAGGCTACTACTTTTCGGTCATAGTGCATTATGCCATTATTGGATGGTAGTTTATATTCTTTGTCAGTTGAGGCTAAGGGCTTTCCCAATACACCACGTTGGCGTGTTGCCCCATCTTCTACTTCCTGACCAAGTTAACACATTAGACGCGATAGTAACCTTGCAAGGTCTGATAGACTCCTGCAGAAGAAGTTATTGCTTCCTCGTACTAAAAACAGAGGACATCACTTGAGGAGCGCGTTGGGGTAAGGAAGCTACTCTATCACCTTGCTTTCTTGCCTGACAAAAAGTTGCAGCCTGATGGATGATAAGATATAAAACAAGTAGAGAATGACTTTCCTACACGAATCTCGTGATACTATTGTCCTCCCGTATACCTATGTGGACTACACCTTTTTTAAGGCTAATATTTGCTGCTGTCTTCGTATGACTTGGAGTTTTGATGTACTACCTCCGTCCTCAAAAGAATGCAATTCTCGTTTTTCGAGAAGTCAAACAATTCGAACTTTGACTAAATTTATATAAAAAATTACAAAGATTCGTGATATGAAACTAGTATCATTAGATTAGTTATATAATATATTTTCATAATAAATTTATTTAGAGATATAAATGTTAATAGTATTTAATATAAAGTTAGTTAAACATGAACAATATTGACCGCTACGATTCCTATAATTGTTTTCTTTTAGGGACGGAGGTAGCACGCTAACGTGGAGCATTGAGGAAGCCCCAAGTAGACGTGCTTTAAGATTGGTGACAACTAGAGAGAGAAGGCGAAGTAAACTTGAGCTAGAGAGAGGGAACGCAGGGGGGAGGGAGGAGCCGAGGAGAGGGGACCAAGAGAAACGAAGCGAACTCGAGCAAAGGGTTTTAGGGAAGCTGTCCCTGCTGCCGATGGCCATGGCGGCGCGGCTGCTGCGAGCAACCGAGGTAAGCAGATGGTTAATGCTCTTCGCTCCCATCGCTTCTTCGCCCTTCCTCCCTTGTTCTTTTTTCTGATTTTTTCATTTTCTGGGAGGGGAGGATGAAATTCTGTAGCCTGGTTGGTCGCCTTGGGTGACGGCGTGCATGTGTGCGGCGGCCGAGTCGGTACTCCGGGCCTCCGGGGGCGCAGGTGGCGACGTCGCCTGAGCAAGTAGTTTAGTTTCCACTGTTAAATAATTAGACAAATTCCAGATTAATGACACAGACATATAAATCATGACAGTCTCGAAAACTAGATTAAACTTAGCTCGTATACTAGTTATCAGATTAAATAGGTTGAGCATAAATACTGGTGTAAGCATAGCTCAGCGGTGGTGTTTGAGGATTGAGGAGGATGCCCACAGCCTACTAGTTGTTCGAGCAAATGCCTCTATGGGATGACGCAGCAACACTTGCTGAGCAGATCATGTTCCGGGATGCGGTTGCGTCGAGAGTTGCTGCATAAGATGTGTCTGATGACATGCTTTGCAAGGATGGGGTATGGCCTTGATTTGCAGGCCAGTCTGTTTCAGCAAGTAGCAGTGTTTGGTGAGTACGGTCGCGGTGAGGGGAGCAAGCTACTTCCTCAGGCAGCTAATGACAAATATGTTCACTCTCACTCAGCTCAGCAGTGCCTCACTCTCTCTTGGAGTTTGGCGTGGATTCTCTAGCTGAGGTGAATGATGAAATGCCTCTTAAGGATGGAATAATAGTACAGGCTAAGCAGATAGTCTCCAGGGCCTCTGCTGTATCGGAGAGTGCTGCACAAGAGGTGTTTGATGAAATTCCTAGTAAGGTTGTGTGGGATGAAGAGATGTTGTCTGGCATGACCGTGCACACTGGCTTGTTGCAACAACTAGCCTTGGGGGGAAGATGGCTTGTTGCAATAGCTAGCCTTGGGGAATGAGTACTCGGATGATGATAAGGCAAATTCTGCTTCCAAGTTGATTGCCCATTTTGTTGACTTATCACTGCCCTGGAGCTCGGAGTCTAACTCAAACCATGGTTGGTGGTGCACACATAGGTCAGATTATCAGAGAGTAAAGTGTTGGAAGAGTTAATAGCACACAGCTCCAGCTTGCATGGCACCAATTGGGCAACTACAAGAACAACAAGGAGATAAGTGCTGGAGATGACAATATCTGTAGGTGATGAGGTACATGACTTATATGCTCGAGGTTTCAACCAAGACAATAAGGTTATGCTCCTTGCTTATGATGCCTCATGATGATCTTGATTCTAGCAAAGGATTTGGCAGTGTCACCATGTTTGGCAATGATTTGCTCAGTGATATCAATTGTTTGCCATTACTTTCAGAGCTAGACATGGTTACTGTAAATGTCATTTTTGATAAAGTGCTTTCTAAAAGGGAGTTGAATCGTGACAGTGAGAAATTGGTCAATTGTGAAGAAATGAAAGAAATAAGTGTTGACAAGTGTGGAATTGATACTGCTCTACCATCATTGGCGGGTTTCAGTGAATACAGTAATGTCAATGGTCATGTGCTTGATCAAATGCCAGCATGAAGGAACAATGGTTTTA
The DNA here is from genome assembly GCA_022036555.1 of Microstegium vimineum. Lineage (NCBI taxonomy): Eukaryota > Viridiplantae > Streptophyta > Magnoliopsida > Poales > Poaceae > Microstegium > Microstegium vimineum. The sequence continues at coordinate 9,140,694 of CM039130.1, read as the reverse complement.
GTCTGGGAGCAATTGCACAATAGAGGGTACCTAAAAAACTATACTTTCTTGCTAGGGAGTTTGATTAAGTTTGTGAAAACGGTTTAGATTTTGTTGGATAAAAGGTGACCCTGTACAAGACAATTGATGCCCAGGCAACTATCCAAGACCACTAACACTAGAACTATGGCAAACTGTTGCATATTTTGGTGAGAGTTGCTCTAAGTAAATCATGTTAATACTCTGTCCAGTTTACAAAACTTATGGAAACAACATATGTCAAATCATGGAGTTTGTAATGGTTTTAGTCCAAAGAGCAAATCCACATCCGAACCTGGTTCCAAAGACAATGCAATACAATTCACAATATGGTTGCCATTTCATTACTGATCTAGTACTTGAAGACCAGTGCATTTGTATATGCTGGCAACTACTGCTCTCATTTGGAAGCAGCATGGTGTATATGATAGCAGCATGGTGCATTTGGAATGAGAGAAATACGTGGATCTTCAATGGCAAGACTCCATCGTTGGCAGCTTGGAAGCAGTCCTTCTCAATTGAAGTTAAACTTCATTTGCACAAACTTAACCCTGTTTACCACTTGTCTATAATGAATTGGCTCAACAGTTTATAGTCCCTTCTGTTTTTTTTTATTCATTAGGCTCCCTCTTTAGTTAGCTCTTCGCTAACTCCTTTGTAAGTTTTCTGGTCTATGCTCTTTCTCCTTTTATTTAATACATTTTCAGTGCTGTGCTGGGGAGCTGTTGCTCCACAGTTTTCGGTAAAAAAAAAAACTACTGCTCTCATTTGTTTGTTTTGGCTGTAAATACAGTAGGGGTGGTCCCCACTGTAAGAACTTTAATAAAAAAGGAACAACGAAACATCTGCTCCCATTTGTTGGTAGAAATTTGTTGGATGCATCTCATTCATGTGGTTGGTTCAGGATGGTATTGTTCATGCTGCCAAATTTGTGAGGGAAAATGGTTTGGAATGGCACATTACTTCTTGCTTTGGTGGAATCTAATATATTAAATATGGTCCAAGCTCTTATAAAACCAAGGAGTTAGACACAATTGTGCCTCACTATAAAGCAATATTTCCTTGATGGGATACAAATGACTGGCCCTTGGTTATTCAATCCTTCATTCAGTTACCACTGAAATTGGGGAATCACTATGTATTCTGCTTCAATTTGGAAAAAAAGATCAAGTGTTCTTTCAAGAGAAGATTGTGCATAGCAACATTTCTCAATTGATGGATCCAGATGTCTATCATATATTGATGAAGGAAACTTGCTACCCGTTACATGCCTTTGTTTGAGGACAAGCAAAGTTTCCAGGGGGCAGTAATGTCACACCCATGATGGAGAGCAAGGAGTTCTGTACTCCAGTATTTTGACTGTCAAGTGGGTCCACCAGCCATGGGACCCAAGTGGAAGACAGGAACAAGCGTATATCTGCCCAGCCAAGAGGGAAGAGTGTAGAACAGAAAATTCCAGAAACAAAAACTGAGTTCAGGAAGGTGATCTTCCTTCTTGTTACCTGAGACCCCTTCTCCGATATGCCGGTTTGATCTTGCCAGCGGCTACGGTGTGACATGTGGGAGCTCCCCTTCTTTTTTCTGCATCGTGTCTTCTGGATGCGTGTTGTTGGTGGAATCGACACTGCTCTTCTGAAGCTCTAATTCTTAGGATGCGTTGGGCTTGTTGGAGATCCAAAGAACAGAAGCTCAATATTCTGGGGATCAGAATAGGGAGTGGGTAGCTCGAATGAAGCATCTTGAAGGAAGGAGTTGTACTGCAGTTCTGCTAACCATCCTTTTAGGGGCAGAATCAGGGCCTCCTCCCCCTAAGTCTTTTTTTATGCCTAGTAGAAGTCTTGGTGACACTGTTCTCCTAAACAGCATTTAAGCGCTAAACGGTGGCCAGCCGTTTCCGTTTAATTGTCTGTTTAGCCTGTTTACTCGGTCATTTAACCCAAATAATGGCTAAATGCCTAAATAGCAGGCGACCGACTGTTTACCATTTAGCGTTTAGGATAACACTGCTTGGTGATGCCAGAAATGGAGGACGCATATAGTATAGCCAGTAGGCGAGATAGTTTAGGATGATTGGGCTTCAGTAGGATAATTAGATTGGTTGTTGAAGGAAATTTCCTATGTGTTTCTGTGTTTGTGCCAGTAAAGCTTTGTCAAGTTTTGATTTAGAAGATGCTCTTGGTTAGCATGGGCTGAAATTGTGTGGATTGCATATCTCCTGCCTCCCTATAAAAGGCAAGGTTTATCTTCTCTTCTTTGACATCCACACTTATATTTCCTGATTATCAAGTGGATTACTGCTACAGTGTTACAAGCATTGAACAATCAAATTATATCTGTTTGGTTAGTCTAAGTGCCCGAACTTATTGTTAGACAGAAGTGTTCTTTCCTGATGAGAGAAGTGGCAAATTCTTCACAGGCTGATCTACACATTATGCTTTTTCTTTTTCCTCCTAAATTGTTGTGAAATGTGAACTTTACCTGCAGTTAGATGGCATTGATGAAAAACAAGTGTCTCTGTATTGTTTAGCACCATGATAGTGATTCATCTTTCTTTTTGCATTACACCCAGGTGGCATCTCGATTTCTATCTGCTTCCCATGGTTTGGTTCAGCGAGCTGCATACACAGCTGGTGGCATAGTCGATGTTGGCCAACCAACACCCCAGTCTCATCCTGAGGTATTGCAAATCTCATTTCTTACTTGCTGCTGGTAGCAGATTTTGCAGGCATGTTGACCCTGGCTTTGCATATTTGGTATTTAGTGTTTAGACACTGATACTAGTTGCCAGTGGCGGAGCTTGGACCTAAATCCAGCAGGGGCCAATCATTAAAGAACAAGGCTAATCTTGAGTTTTTATAGAGCTAAAATGGCTGCAACTAATGGAGTTTACACAAGTTCATGGGTGCCCATAGCCTCTATTGGCCTGTGAGAAGCTCTGCCACTGCTAGTCGCATTGTGTTTTTGGAGACTTAAGTCACCTGTTTTCCAATGCTGCACTATTTGAGTACCATTTTACCAGGAATGCAATATAATTTGCATGTATACATTCTCATCTTATTATGAAAATATAAGTTTTTTTTTGTGAGAGATGCAGCAGGGGTGCAGGACCACAAAAAAAAATGCATGCATCTAAAAAGGATGCCCAAAAAGGAATGACTTTTTTATGCCACTCTAAATGAGATTGTCACTTTTTGTTTCTCTTTTAATGTACTACTCCCCCAATTCCAAATTATAAGACATTCCAAAAATCTTGGAGAGTCAAAGCATCTCAAGTTTGACCAAAGTTATACAGAAAAATATAAAGATTTATGATATCAAATAGGTATACTATAAAAATATAATTGATGAAAAATCTAATGATACTTAGTTGACACCATAAATGTTATTATATTATCGTATAAGTTTGGTCAAACTTAAGATGCTTTGACTTTCCAAGATTTTTGTAATGTCTTATAATTTGGGATGGAGGAAGTAGTATCTATTAGTATATCTAAGGCCTGGCACCTTGTTCAGTTTCAAGCTTAAGTTAGCCATGAGCACCAAAATCCCAGAGAAGTTGAAGTTGGGGTAGAAGAATGTCATTGCTTATATCTTATATAGGTTTATGATCCGAGTCGAGACAAATTACTTTAGTTATCAAATAAACTAATCTATATGGCTTTTAAGTTACTAGAGCTATAATCTGGTCCACATTGGGTGCTGTTAGGCCGAATATGCTGATATGTGGACTTTGTAAGACATAATCTGCTGCTCCTACTCTGTACCTGCACAGCAGGGTGTATGACAAGTTTGTATGACAAGTTTGTCAACCCTGCTATACTATCTATCTACTGTAGATGTATGGCAAATAGTGCCAAGTAGTGGCTGTCATCAGCATGGCAGTATTTGTTGACTTTAGTGGTACTAGTGGACCTTTAGTTGGTAGATAGAGTTGTATATGTATCAGCCATTTCAGTCAATGAAATCAGTTCAGTTTCCCACTACCTCAGAGCACAAGCAGCAGCAGAGCTGCAGCCTGTGTGCGTGTGTGTATTCTGTGCTCAACCCTTTCTTCCACCTCTAGCTCTAGTGTGTGAGGGTGCTGGTGAGTGGTTTACTCACCTTGCTGTTGATCCAGGGACCAACAAGTGGTATCAAAGCCGCAAGGTTGTTCTCATTGCTCGGCTGATCACCGACAATGGCTACGGCGAGCAGCTCAGGTTTGGGCACCGGCGGTGGAGACACTGCTGGTGCTCAGCCACGCTAGGAGGTTGTCGTGCGGACCGTGAGGGACGTCGGCGGCACCAGCTGGCCGGTCCTAACCCGCACAAACTACGGCGAGTGGGCAGTGACCATGAAGGTCAAGCTCAGAGCCCGACGGCTCTGGAAGGCGATCGACCCCGGCACTGAAGATGAGGAGGAGGACTGCTCGGCGTTGGAGGCTATCCTAGCCGCCGTACCGCCGGAGTATCGGGAACCGTTGGGGTCAAAGAACTCAGCCAAGGCAGCTTGGGCTACCCTCAAGGCCATGCGGGTCGGGTCTGACCGCGCAAAGAAGGCGAAGGCGCAGCAGCTGCGGCGGGAGTACGACAACCTCAAGTTCCACGACGGAGAGGCAGTGGAGGACTTCTCCCTCCGGGTGCAGTCCCTCGTCAGCCAGCTGGCGGCGCATAGCGTCACCATCAACGACGAGGAGGTCGTCTCCAAGTATCTGCGCGTCGTGCCGGCCAAGTACACCCAGATCGCTCTCTCCATCGAGACGATGCTGGACATGTCGACCCTCACAATTGAGGATCTGACTGGGCGCTTGCGGGCGGTGGATGAGCGCGCGGAGGCGACGGTGACACCGACACCTAGCAGCGGCAAGCTGCTGCTGACAGAGGAGGAGTGGGCGGCCCGGATGAAGGAGAAGAAGACCGAGGGAGGCTCCTCCAGCCGCGGCGGTGATACCAAACGGCGCGGCAAACCCCCGCAGAAGAAGAAGGATGGCGAGCCTATCGGCAGGAACACTTGCCGTCGCTGCGGGAAGACTGGCCATTGGGCCAAGGAGTGCCCAAACAGGAAGGAGAAGAAGGCCGAGACTCACCTGGCACAGGTGGACGACGACGAGCCTACTCTCCTGATGGCGATGTTCTGTGCGCTGCACGATGTCGAGGCAGAGGAGAAGATAGAGGAGGTGGCGAAGGCGGAGCTGGGGAAGGCATCGCAGGCCATTGACCTTGACGAGCCACGCGCCCAAGTCCATCTCGAACGGGTGGGGCGGCGATGCAGAGCAGAAGTGGTACCTGGACTCCGGTGCCAGCAACCACATGACTGGCTGCAAGGCGGCGTTCTCCGAGCTCGATGGCAGCGTGACGGGGTCGGTGAAGTTCGGCGATGGCTCAAAGGTGGAGATTCGAGGTCGTGGCACTGTGATCTTCCGGTGCCAGAATGGCGAACACCGCACGCTGACGGAGGTGTACTACATTCCCCAGCTGCGTTCCAGCATCGTCAGCATCGGGCAGCTGGACGAGCGCGGGTGCGAGGTGCTGATCAAGAGCAGCGTCCTGAGCATTCGGAACAGGGAGCAGCGGCTTCTAGCCAGGGTGAAGAGGTCCAAGAACCGGCTGTACCTGCTCGATTTGAAGGTGGAGCAGCCCATCTGCCTGGCTGCACAATGCATGGATGAGCCATGGCTGTGGCATGTACGCTATGGCCATCTCAGCTTCGACGCCCTTGGCAAGTTGGAGAAGATGGTCAAGGGGCTGCCTCGCATCAAGCACGCAGGGGAGCTGTGTGACAGCTGCCTAGCTGGGAAGCAGAGGAGGCTGCCATTCCCCAAGGCAGCCAAGTATCGCGTGGTGGATGCCCTCGAGCTGGTCCACGGCGACCTCTGTGGGCCAATCACACCTGCCACGCATGGAGGGCGGTGCTATTTCTTGCTGCTTGTGGATGACTACAGCCGCTATATGTGGCTGCAGCTCTTGACCAGCAAGGACGAGGCAGCAGCAGCAGCAGCGATCAAGAAGTTTCAGGCGCAAGCAGATGCAGAGTCCGGGAAGAAGCTGCGCGTGCTGAGGACAGATCGTGGTGGCGAGTTCACCTTGGTGGAATTCGCTGCGTACTGCGCAGATCAGGGTGTGGTGCGACACCACACCGCGCCGTACTCGCCACAGCAGAATGGCGTGGTGGAACGGAGGAACCAAACGGTGGTTGGCATGGCTCGATCCATGCTGAAAGCCAAGGGCATGCCGGCTGATTTCTGGGGCGAGGCGGTGACCACTGCGGTGTTCATCCTCAACCGCGCGCCCACGAAGGCTCTCAAGGGTGTGACGCCGTTCGAAGCCTGGTACGAGCGCAAGCCGGATGTGTCCTTCCTCAGGACATTCGGCTGCATCGGCCACGTCAAGAAGACGAAGCCGTTCCTCACCAAGCTGGAAGACATGAGCACGCCAATGGTGCTCCTGGGCTACGAGGAGGGAACCAAGGCGTATCGGCTCTATGACCCGCGCGGAGGCAAGGTGGTGATCTCCCGCGACATGCTGTTTGATGAGAAGGCGGCCTGGGACTGGGCAGGTCCGGGCAAGGGAGAAGCTAGCAGCTTCAGCTGCACCTTCGTCGTCGAACACCTAGTCATCCATGGAGGTGGCGTTGTTGCTGGAGCACAGGCAGCGGCTGCTACTGCTGGACAGCAGGCTGCTGCTGCTGCAGAGCGGGCTGCTGCTGGAGAGCAGGCCCCATCAGCAGCAGCGCATTCATCTCCACCACAGTCCCCTGCGATGGCAGGACAAGGGACACCTCCGCTGGAGTTCACCTCTCCACCCAGCGACTTCAACGAGTTCATGGATGCTTTCCATGACGGCGAGGAGGTGCGCTTCCGCCGCGTGGACAACGTCATCGGCAATGCAGCGGCTCCAGGCTTGGCGAGCCGGCTGCTGGATGATCAGGAGCTGCTCCTGGTGAGTGCGGAGGAGCCACCCACGTTTGCGCAGGCCGAGCGGGACGCAAACTGGAGGCGGGCGATGTTGGAGGAGATGAGGGCGATCGAGGAGAACGAGACATGGGAGCTCGTTGATCCGCCGGCTGGCTGCCGGCCGATTGAGCTCAAATGGGTCTACAAGGTGAAGCGGGACGAGTGCGGTGCCATCGTCAAGCACAAGGCACGCCTCGTTGCCCGCGGCTTCGTCCAGCGCGAGGGCATCGACTTCGAGGAAGTCTTTGCGCCAGTGGCGCGCATGGAGTCCGTTCGGCTGCTGCTGGCCCTAGCAGCAGCGAAGGATTGGCGCGTCCATCACCTGGACGTCAAGTCGGCCTTCCTCAACGGCGAGCTGGCGGAGACGGTCTTCGTCAAGCAAGCTCCGGGCTTCACCGTGAAGGGAGCAGAGCACAAGGTGTTGCGGCTGCGCAAGGCGCTCTACGGGCTTAGGCAAGCCCCGCGGGCATGGAATGCCAAGCTTGATGCCACAATGGGCGAGCTTGGGTTCAACCGCTGTGCCACAGAGCACGCGCTGTACACGCGACGACGGGGGAAGGAGGAGCTCATCGTCGGCGTGTATGTGGACGATTTGATCGTCACCGGCGCGCGTGCGGAGGACATCGACAGCTTCAAGCGCGAGATGGTAGCTCGTTTTCGAATGAGAGATCTCGGCAAACTCTCCTACTACCTCGGCATTGAAGTGAAGCAAGGGAAGGAGGCGCTCGCGCTTGGTCAGAGCGCGTACGCGGCGAAGCTGTTGGAGCGGAGCGGCATGGCTGATTGCAAGCCGTGCGCGACTCCGATGGAGGAGCGGCTGAAGCTGACAAAGGCCAGCACCGCAGCGAAGGTAGATGCGACACTCTACCGGAGCATCGTCGGCAGGCTGCGCTATCTAGTCCACACGAGGCCGGACATTGCGTTCGCCGTGGGCTATGTCAGCCGTTTCATGGAAGATCCACGGGAGGATCACTGGGCTGCAGTGAAGCGGCTCCTGCGCTATGTCAAGGGGACGGTGGATCAGGGGATCGTTTTCCCTCAGACAGGCGGCGGAAGTGGGTTGAAGCTCACAATCTTCAGCGATGCAGACATGGCGGGCGACATCGATGGGCGGAAGAGCACCTCAGGTGTGCTCGTCTTCCTTGGCTCGGCCCCAATTTCATGGCTGTCGCTGAAACAGAAGGTGGTGGCACTGTCTACATGCGAGGCGGAGTACGTGGCAACAGCCACAGCGGCGTGTAGGCAGTTTGGCTGCGCCGGCTGCTGGGTGAGCTGATCGGCGGGGAAGCTCTTCCACCGACTCTGATGGTGGACAACCAACCAGCCATCGCCCTCGCCAAGAACCCTGTCCTCCATGACCGGAGCAAGCACATCGACGTCAAGTTTCACTTCCTTCGGGATTGCGTTGATGGAGGACAGATCGTCATCGAGTTCGTTGAGACCGCTCGGCAGCTCGCTGACATCCTCACCAAGTCACTCGGGCGACTTCGGTTCTCTGAGCTGAAGAAGATGATTGGCTCGGTGGAGGTCAAGGCATTAGGGTAGCAGCAGGATTAGGGGAAGATTGTAAGACATAATCTGCTGCTCCTACTCTGTACCTGCACAGCAGGGTGTATGGCAAGTTTGTCAACCCTGATGTACTATCTATCTACTGTAGATGTATGGCAAATAGTGTCAAGTAGTGGCTGTCATCAGCATGGCAGTATTTGTTGACTTTAGTGGTACTAGTGTACCTTTAGTTGGTATATAGAGTTGTATATGTATCAGCCATTTCAGTCAATGAAATCAGTTCAGTTTCCCACTACCTCAGAGCACAAGCAGCAGCAGAGCTGCAGCCTGTGTGCGTGTGTGTGTATTCTGTGCTCAACCCTTTCTTCCACCTCTAGCTCTAGTGTGTGAGGGTGCTGGTGAGTGGTTTACTCACCTTGCTGTTGATCCAGGGACAAACAGACTTCTCATCCACTAAAATACACTCTCTGCAAATCTAGTTAAATTCTGCTCTTATTATTGTTTTTGTTATTTTGTTAAACCAACTAGTTGTATGTGTTTTCTTAAACATTGCTATTATATGAGCCAGTTATTAGCTGATGGAGAGATCACACCAGGCATCACAAATGAGGAGTACATCTCTCGAAGAAAAAGGCTTTTGGAGGTGCTACCAGACAAGAGCTTGGCCATTATTGCTTCCGCTGACCAACAGATGATGACTGATGTAGTGCCATATCCATTCAGACAGAATGGTGATTACCTGTATATTACAGGCTGTACACAACCCGGTGGTGTAGCAGTTTTGAGTGAAGAAACAGGGTTGTGCATGTTCATGCCAGATACAAATAAGGAGGTAATGAGCCCTTATTTTGATAGCTTTTTGAGGCAAGCCACACAATTCTTATTAATGTATTATTGAGCTAGGATGTAGTTTGGCAAGGTCAAACTGCTGGAGTTGAGGCTGCTGTGGATTTCTTTAAAGCAGATAAATCATTTCCACTTAGTCAGATGCAGAAGGTCAGCATTCAGATTTTCTTCCAGCATTATCTACTACTTCACTTTCGATCACTAGTTGTTACTTCCTGCTAGTGATAAGACTTTGTTGGTGTAGATTTTACTGAATTCTCGACCTGGCCATATTAATGCTATTGCTACTAAAATGCAGATCCTTCCTGAACTTATTGAGCGGTCAAAAGGGGTGTATCACAATGTGAAGACAGCGTCTTCTTATAAGAACTTGGATGCCTTCCGTAGGGCATCACTCAACAATAAAGTAAAAGATCTTACAAATTACACCGATGAATTACGGTGGGTCAAGTCAAAATCAGAAATTAAGTTGATGAGGGAATCAGCGTCTATTGTTTCTCAGGTATTTTTGTTCAACGTTTACCTTAGGCATCCAGTCTTAGGACATACAGTATTAATCCCAGTTCGGCCCTGCATAGAGAATTTTCTGAAGTGTGTTTGATGTTCCAGTTCCTAATATTAGTCTAGCTTGCTTGTGATACAATTAGTAGGAGCTGGAGTTATTCTGGTTAGGGAAGAGTCAAGATGGTTTTTATTTTTTATAGGTGAACTTTTGGAGTTGATGTGGGAAAAATCATTGGTAGAGGACTAGATAGGGACACATGGTACCTTAGCTAATTAGATAGATGGATGAACATGTAGTCCTTTTTGGTTTGGTAAAATCAAAGGTACACTGTTTGTCTATTGATTATCCATAATGTCCTGCACATATTTCCCTGCCTCCTGGTTGGCTCCATAACTCAGGTTAGTGCACTCAACCACCCCCACAGTTTACATCTCCCTACTATCGGTTGGGCATCCAACAAGAACCCATCGGAAATGTCTAGTCCTTTTTAGTTTGGTAAACCCAGGCCTACACACGATTCCTTAATGATTATCCATCCATGCTGCATGTGCATATTCCGTGCCTCTTGGCTGGCTCCGTAACTCAGGTTTGTGCACCCAGACACCCCACTTATTGTGTCTTCCTACTATTGGTTGGGCTTGGGCCTCCAACAAAGCCCACTGAAAATTTAGCATGTCTGGAATTTCTAGTTCATTTAGCCACTTGCAGTGACACAAGGCATCAGCCTGAAACACAAGACCAAGTTGTCTTAAGTCAAACTTTGTTATATTTGACCGAATTCATAGAAAAATATATATAATTATTTGTGACACCAAATGAGCATATTATCAAAATATAATTATGGTGTATCGGATGATACTGATTTGGTATCATAAATCTTGGTGATATTTTTTATAAATTTGGTCTATTTTTTAAAAGTTTGACTTAATTCAGGTCTAGGAATTGATTTATTCAGGTACAGAGGGAGTATATTTAATAATTGACTTAAATATGTGTGGCAACTTGAATATTTTGGAGCGATGATAGATTCTGTCTACTTGACCAGTCCCTTTTACAAACAATGTTGCTGTCGAGGACCCACAGAGAGGAAAGCCTGTTGGCAGCTAAGATTGAATACGAGTGCAAAATGAGAGGTGCCCAAAGAATGGCGTAAGCTTTCTGCCGTGTATCCTTGTTGTCTATTCATTTGTTAATTGATAATTTGGTAATGGTCTTATGAATAGGTGTGGATCGAGGAACTTTTCTTTTTGTTCAAGGAGCTAGGTGCTAGTATCAGACCATTTATTTACGTTGTGTTTGGTTGCCATATCTTAGGTTCCACCCTGTAGTTGGTGGAGGAGCAAATGGCAGCATTATACACTACTCAAGAAACGATAGAAAAGTAAGTGCTTCTTTTTTGTCTCTTGTTGGCTCATTCCACATCTCAGAGCTATTTTCTTGTGAAGTAAATAATGCAGCTGTTTGACAGATCAGAACAGGGGATCTTCTGCTCATGGATGTTGGCTGCGAGTATCATGGCTACCTTAGCGATCTGACTCGAACATGGCCACCCTGCGGCAGATTTTCACCTGCTCAGGTAAGTGCTCAAATTTTACTGCCCTATTTATATACTATCTCCGTCGTCCTCAAAAGAATGCAATTCTAGAACAGGTATATCAAGTTTGATGAATTATATATTAGAAGGCATAAGTATTGTTTATATCAAATAAACATCATTAGATTAATTATGAAATGTACTTTCATAATAAACTAATTTGGAGCCGTAAATGTGAATACTATTTACTAGAAACCTGGTCAAATTTGAAGCCCTTTAACTGGCTCGCATACCATAGTTGCATTCTTTTCAGGACATAGATAGTACTAGACTAGACAAACAGTTGGTATAGTGTGGTGTTTTGAAGATTTGAGCTTGGATTTTGAATCCTCATCTTGACTGACCCCAGGAAGAGCTGTACAGCCTAATACTAGAGACAAATAAGGAGTGCATAAAGCTCTGTAAACCGGGCACAAGCATTAACGAGATACACAATCATTCGGTATGTCTTTGGTGGTATCATTCTTGCTATTTTCGTAAATAACATAGATCAAATACCCTGAAAATTTCAGACAAGACCTACATATCTAAAAAAAAAAACTGTGAAATGCAGGTAAAGCTGCTGATAAAGGGATTCCAAGAGCTGGGGATCCTGGAGAAGGGGAAATCCGTCCAATACAACTACTTGAACCCAACCGCAATAGGTCCCACCATCTGGCTGCCCACCTGTTCTCTAGATTTGGTCTTGAATGCATTTGGTGGTACGGGCGGGGGTTGGGACCAAGACTTAACATGGCCCCTTTGTGTTGTGTCCCTGTTTCCAGGTCACTCGTTAGGCATGGACATTCATGACTCCATGACACTCCCCAAGGACAAGACCTTGGAGCCAGGCGTCGTAAGTTGATCTATTTCCTCCCTCTCCCTCCTTCTTACCATCCCTTTTTCCTTGCTGTGTGCACGTGTCGGTCTATTGAATCCGGGCCACAAGTACAACAACCCAACTGTGCCCAGTGTTTTTCTCTCACAACAAAACAGCCAAAAACAGAATCAGCCGGCTTATCAACCACCGAAACATATCAGCCGGCTGTCTCTCGATCTGCCATATCATATCACAGCCTAACATAACAGTAGCTCACCCTCCTCACAGAATTAGAAGCTATAGCGTTTTTCCGTTTTCAGCAACACAGCAGCACTACATACATAATTGCACATTCTCTGTGAATGATTCCGTACTCCCATCGCCCGCTAACTGAGAATGTAATGTAGAGACATGCATGTAGTGCGTTGCTGCCGTTGCCGGATCGGCCAGGCATGCCTGCCTGCCTGCGCCCACCCACCAATTCCTTAAATTAAATCCGCTGTTGGGGCCAGGCAGGTCGGTCGATCGATCGCCATTTTGGAGTTTTGGAGCTCCAGCACTCCATAAAGTGCAGTACTGGCTGACATAGCATGTTCTGGTGCATGTGCGTGCACGGCGTTGTGCAGGTAATAACGATCGAGCCCGGGGTGTACATCCCGGCGTCCCCTGTCCTGAAGGAGCGCGCGCCGGGCAGGTACCGCGGCATGGGGATCCGGATCGAGGACGAGGTCCTCATCACCGACGACGGCCACGAGGTACGTACTCCGTATGTTGTGCTGCTACGTACAGTAACATAACAACGCTGGGCGTTGAAGATGAATGAATGATGGTGGACTGGTGGCGGTGGGCTTGTTTGTCGGCATGCATGCAGGTGCTGACGGCGTCGGTGCCCAAGGAGGTCTCGCACCTGACCACCCTGATGAGCATGGGCGGTGGCGGTGAACCAAGCTCGGCGGCGGACGCCCGTGAACTGCGAGCCGCCTGCAGCTGAGGCTGAGGCTGCGTTCGTGCGTGAATAGAGGTCGGCCGGCGGCCGGAACTTGTGGACCCTGGCACCGCACGACGCCGCGGCGCAGTATGTACTATACGTGCTCTGCCAATTGCATCCATTGATTGGAAGGACTGTATAATTATTACAATTACAGGCGAGGAGGACAGAAAGGAAGGAAGTTGTGGTGTGGCCTCATTCAGCTGCCTTTTCAATTCATACCGGTGGTGTGGTGTAGTATAGGATTACACACACGGGTAACGGTCGCCGTCCCGGGCGGTTAGCCGAAAGGAGCCTGTAAGAATCTGACCGCTGTGAGGGCAATTGGCGCGGATGGTGACCACACCACACGGACTACGGCCAGGCCAGCCAGACACGGGTGTCATCATGGCCATGAGAGGGCTAGGCTAGCCGAGACAGCGGATGCTTGGCCATGAGAGGAGCCTGTAGCAGATGCTGCGACAGCGGGGGTGGGCAGGCAGGCATGAATGCGGGCGGATGCTTGGCCGGCGCTCTGTTGGCTGGCTGGCTGTTGCTAGTAGGTTAGGTGGCTGAACGTGAGGTCCAGCGCGCTGGACTGGACTGAGCCGTACCCGTACGTATTGCGCACTGCCGTTGCCGTGGGAAGTGGCGGTGGCGGCCAGCGGATGACGGCCGTGTGCATGTCCGACGTGCTGCTGCCCGGCCGCCTTGAATGAATGTGGGACAGCGGAGGAGACACTGTGTCCCCTGAACGGACTGGCCAAAACAGGATCCGAGCCAGCAGCACACAGCTTCACCTCACCTCATCAACCCTCTCTCTCTCTCCCTCCCTGCATACGCACGCGTGCCACCGTGGTGTGTGGTGTGTCATTTGTGGTCCGTCCGAGCTGACGGCGGCCGGCCCGGTGTCCACCTAGCTTGGACCATCGTCAAGATTTTGCGCTGTAGTAGTAGTAGTAGTCCTTCAGTATCAGATTTTAAGTTGTTGTTTGGGACAAGATTTGAGTCAAACATTGAAAATTATGAATCATCAATAACTTTTAAGATGTTGAGTTTGTAAATGTGAAAGTTGTATAAATAGATTTGTCTTGAAACATACTTTCATAAAAAATATACACATATCATTATTTCATAAATATTTTTATAAAAAACAAGAGGTTAAAGTTGTGTTTAAGAGGTTGTGTTGCAGAACGACTTCTAAATCTGATACGGATAGGGTACTGTTTTGCTCTCTCTCTCTCCTACTTCCTTGGGATTTTGGCAAATGCATGCATAGAGCTTAAAGTAATCGCCCTTCTCATATAGTATATACTCCCTCCATCTAATGAGATTTAAGTTGTTTAGATTCAATTTTTTTTAACAATATACACTGTAGCTTTCGTTTATACTTGTTAATTATTATCCATCCATAGAATAACTAGACTCAAAAGATTCCTATCATTTATTATAGATAAACTGTGTAATTAGTTTTTTTATATATTTAATGCTCTATACATGCGTCTAAAGATTCGATGTGACTAGAAATCTTATAAAACTTTGAAATTTTAAAGGGATCTAAACAAAGGCTTGTTCTCATCGATTCCGAACGTCCAACAAATCTAAAACAAAAAAATGAGCGCGCGTCGTAAACATCCGAATTAGGCATACTAACAAAAAAAAGTGCATCGAAACAAAACCCCAAAGTGATGGAGAAAGATCATTTAGAGTAGCAGTACGTATAGGAAATGTACAATAATAATGTTTTTGTTTAAAAAGGAGCAAAATGCAAAAAAAAAAAAAGACTACTCACACCACGTCCAATCCCCTGTCCCTCCGGACGGAACGCACCAGCCGATGACGCCACGGTTGCGTGGGTATCCGGTGGTCAAGCTCGGCAGGCGCAGTGTGCACAGCAACAGCATTAGTGCAGGCACATGCATGCAAGGACGCCTGCACGGTCCATGCTGCAGAGTGCAGCTGCAGGCGAGGCAACTGCGAACTGCCACACGCTTTTGACCGTGCAGAGCAGCTGCGTCCCCGGGCGGACGACCCGCCGGATCCCTCCCAGTCAGTAGGAGAGACGCAAATACGAGAGCTGAGGGGTCAAGATGGGAACGGACACGGACCGCCTCGATCTGCCATGCGCTGCTGCTTGCTCTGCTCCTCTCTCCATCTCCTACCTCGCAACGCATTGAATCCATCGCCCGTGCGTCCATATCTAATCCATCCACTACCTACCTACAGTACAAATCATCCCGCCCCCACGAAGGGAAAAAAAAAAGAAGGAATGCTCTGGATCGTCTGGGCATATGTACATTACAAATCATGGCGGGCTGCCGGGGCCGGCCATATGGCTCCTTTAGTTGACTTGTTTGGATCATCCACATAAAGTTTTTAAACGTTACGACAGAGTCTTACGTGATATTTAGATATTAATAATAAAAAATAAATTATAGAATCTATCTGTAAATAGCATAAGTCAAATTAATTCGCTAAATACATATGTTACGGTACATGTGCTTAGAAGATTCGTCTCGTAAAATACATATAAGTAATACAATTAATTATTTTTTATTTATATTTAATGCTCTGTATATATATCTAATCATTCGATAGGATAGAGCTTGTAGTTTTTGTGTGTGAAATAAATAAGACCCAAGTTCGATCATGGGCCTGGATCAGCGCTCTGATCCTTGGGCCGGACATGAATTGAATGCAGGGATGGTTGTGAGGTCGCCGTTCGTTCCGGTTGCAACCATATATCTCATGACATGCACCGTCACCATTGCATTGACCTGTGGAGTGTGGACTGACTGACACGCGCAATCTCACAACCATTACATTACAAATCTCATGATATGATTTGTCTTTAAATAACTATCATTCATTCTTTTTAGTTTTCGTGTTGAAAAAGTTCAACTATATTTAATTTATTATAAAATTAGAGTTAATAGCCTTACACGCTCGTTAAAGAAAAGAATACAGTTCTCACCTTCCAAGTAGTAGTCAAAACGGAGAGCAAGATATAGAGTTAATCTTGAGAGAAAAAAATTGTGAACCACAAAGTGGTGTTGGGCAAGCTTTGTTTATTTTGGTTGGCTGTTTCTAGAGTCTCTTGGCCAAAACATTGCTGATGTCTGTGACACGTGTGCTCTAGTATACCGGATGCATTGCTACTGACAGATTCTGTACATGGAATGATTATTAGCATGTCAAATCAGTTTATAGAGGTATTCTGGTAATTTCTTATGCTACATTGGTACCTCCGTCCGATTCTACAATTGCGTTTTTTAAAGGACTGAGGGAGTACTATTTATTATTATTATTATTATTATTTTGAAAGTATTATTATACAAAAATTATTGAAGGGGTTTATTTTTTTTCCTGTTAGTAGTAATTAAGGCAGCTGGAGATCCTCTGATTAAGCGCGAATCCTCTTGGGCATAGCAGCTAGTAGGTCGTCCAAGGCAGGCAGGGCAAGCAGGCTCCTCGACGTGTTCCTACGAAAAGATGGCGGCGGCTGACTCGCCGTCGCCGTCGCCGGCCGGCGAACACCCACCGGACCCTACATGATAGGATCGGATGGAATTTACCTGTGCGGATCACCTGTGCTAGCTGTACGGAGTACCACGTTTCACGCCAGCTGATGAACCGGGTGGAGCCCTGGAGGAGACGAGTAGACTGCTGTAGACTAGACAGGTATAGGAGGGGTCGATATATGCATGTTTACGTTAGAGAAGGCTAATAATACAGCTCACTCTTGGTTGTATGAATCCTTACAGCTAACCTCTCAGTCCACTTATATAATGGTTTTATCTTCACATTCAATACATAGTCTACTTGTCTATCTCACATCATTTCTTGATTCTTGTGCCCAGGCTGACTGTAAGCTTAAGACAGTCCCAATGAAAAAAACTGACACGATTTTCGTAGCACAAGAAATCATCTATAGAAACTATCTTCCACAATAAAGATGTCTTCGAGTAATAATTATTTTCTCCTTTTCTCTCCCAGTTTTATGTTCTTCCTTCAATGAAAGTGTGCCACGAGCCCCCTAGAAACTGGTGGTTTCTCCCCAATGATGATTTCATAGTTTCTTGGTGCATTGAGTAGAGTGAAGACCTGATTTCTTCATGAAGAAACCATTTGTATGATTTGTGCTCTCTTTTATCATTAATTATGTTACCATGTCAGCATTTTACCTACGTGACAAATTATTTAATGAGGATAGAAACTATCATCAATACACCATTAGGACTGCCCTTACAACTCACTTCTCTTCTCTCTCTTTTGCTCTCTCCTCCACCTCAGCATTCAGCCTGCTTATAGCCCATTAGTATACTTGCTCTTACGTAGAGCGAGTGATGCTGATGCCAGGATGTAATAGTGACGGTTGGATTTTGATTTTGGATGGAACGATATGTATACAGATTAGGCACGCCGGACGGACGGACGGATCCACGCCCGCCAGCACCACACTGGCTTCCTTCCTGGATTGCTGTCTTCTTTCCTCCCAACTAAAACCGTCCCCGATTTATGGCAGGGCAGGTGGGCGGTTGGGCTACAAGCGCACGTGCGGCGGTCGGATCCCCGATGGACGGCCGGATTCGCCCATCCATCCATCCATCCATTCGTACCCGCACTGTGCACTGTACCTGGGACAGCCACTACTACTACTCCTAGTCGTAGCAGATCCATCGCCCCCACTGGGGGTAGAGGATCTAGGAGAGTACTCGTATCTATATCTATCTATGGAAGCACGGATCAACTACACTAACTAATCTAATGAAGAGTATTCATTAATCACCATGCCGTTCCGTGTCACGGTCCAAGGCCACACGGCGGCGCTTTTCTGCCACAGAACTGCGATCCGTCATGGCTGTCTTTATTATTATTATTTTATTATTACTTCTCCGTGGGTTTTAAGAGGACAATGCTGGCCGAGTGAGTGATATGGTATCAAAGAAAATTATTAAATCAAGCAAAGTCGGTGGACATGTAGTTCACAAGAACAGCAAATTGTTAATATCAAATCATATTATAGTGGTTAGTGCACCGGGGAACTGTAACTTTCCGGTTGTTTGTTGAGAAATAATTTTTACTAAATACTTTCATCCGTATCATAATTAGATAACGTTTTGGATGAGCTTTGAGTCAAACGTTGAGAATATAAATCATCAATAACTTTTAAGTTGTTGAGATTCCAAATGTGAAAATTATATGAATAGATTTGTCTTGAAAAATACTTTCATAAAAGTATATATATATCATTATTCTATAAATATTTTTATAAAAACAAGAGGTCCAAGTTGTATTTGAGAGACCGTGTCATTGTCCAAAACGTCATCTAATTAGGATACGGAGGGAGTATATATTAAAAAATATTGATATTTATAATAAATAACACTACCATAAGAAAGATATTTGAAAGTAGTTTTTTTAATAAATTTATTTAAAGATTTTTTCTCGATCACGCAAGAGGCTTGCACGTTTTTGTATTAAGAGAAGAGCAGTATAACAGACGTTTGGGTTTTGCCAAAAAACATTATCGCCACGCCACTCTAATACAAGCTAGACGATTACTCTATGTATTAAACTTCCGAGCCCCCTTGCACCGACGCTCACCCAGAGCTCTGCTTGCTATTTGATCAGCACCATCAGTTGAGGGACTCGAGTGCGTGTGCCCCAGAAGAGGCGGGCGTTCCTCTCTTTCCAAATTTCCCAGGCAATGGCGGCGAAGAGAGAGTCCGCGCCCTTGCGTTGGTCACCCGTCCATGAGCTTCGCCACCGCACCCACCATTCCTGTATGGTCTCATCGTGTTCGGGTTGCAGCTGAGCATTGAGGGTCGAGACAACCTCCCACCATAGGTTGAAATATAAATCATGGCGAAGATATAAATTTTTTATATATTTTTTCTATAAATCAAATATATGGCACATACATCAACTGTGCTAAATATCTAAGGCCGAAGGGAGTAATACGTAAGTAAAGGGTGACGACGACTTTATGGTGGCGCGCCCTACGACGTGACGACTTGGACACCTGACCATCATATGACTGACTGATCCAAATGAAAACCGAACCAATTTCCATCCTTCTGCATCCAACGTAATGAATAACGAAAACATATGGCATTCCATCCAACCCCAACCACAAACCCCGTCCTACTCTCCTGTCGCCTCCCCTAATTACGCTTGCCCCCAAGCGAAGCAAAATAGAAATTTCAAATCCAGTAGTAGACTGCAGTTCTGCACTGCACCCAATTATACCCATCCCTCCATGCTAGTCTACATACTCGTATATAACCTTATTCTCCACTTTCTTGATTATAATAAACAGTTTCATAGTATATTTTACCCACTATAATCGTTCATGCAAACTTAGTCCCCCCGTTTCTCCACTTTCTTGATTATAATAAATATTTTTAAAAAGTAATTAAAAGTAATATATGAATGTTATTAGTAAAAAAACCCAAACCTTAGTTCTAAATCTAGATCAGTCCACAAAAATAAAAAGAACAATCTTGTTCCCCTAATTAATTAATTTACCCTAGTACATTCAAAACATTGTCCTATTTTGCTCTATAAATGGCTCAACCACCATAGAAGAGAGAGAAAAAATTAAAACTCTAATTAAGCCTAAAAAGTTGGAATAGCAACTCGATCGCTTCTTACAGTGAAATGTTTGAGAGGTAGCTCAAAATCCACCTTTATTTATTTTTTTCACGGGTCACACAGTAAGTTACCCGAGGATAATGAAATGAGCTGTGTTACTTATACCTACCTAGAGCATTAGATGGAGCAACTAGTTTTTTAGCCGTCCATACAAATGGATCTATTGAATAAGCCAAAATGGTTTCTAAATTGGAACAAAGATGAATTTCATATGATTAATTAATAAGTAACAATAGATGAATTTGCGGTGACCGCACGTATGACAAACATTATTGCCGATTTGGACACTCGACCTGTACGGTACGTTAATCACTCACCAATCCAAATCCAAACCAATCCAACGTGATGGAAACCATAATTGCAACCCCCAACCACATCCCCCCTACTATCTTGTCGGCTCACCTAGCTCCTTGCATTGCTTTCTTTTTCCTCCAATCAAATCCAAATGCAAACGCAAATCCAAATCCAAATGGAAAAAGAAAAAAAATCCAGTGAGCTAGCAAACTGGGACACACTGCTGCACCCCACCCATCTTCTCCTGCTACTGCTACTCTGGTAGTGCTGTCTAGTCCTATATAAGCCCACGCACCTGGTGCTCCCTATTCCAAACACGCAACACTCGCCTCCTCCTCCTCCGCAGCGCTCACTCCCATCAGTCTCCCTCTCCAACCAGCCCACCCACGCCGCCGCCGAAGATGACGCTGACGATCCCAGACGAGGTGCGGGCGAAGGCGGAGATCTACGTGGGCGACGCAGCGGGGCAAGAGAAAACCCGTCTCCTCCTCCAAGAAACGGGCCTCCCGAGCGGCCTACTCCCTCTCAAGGACATAATCGAGTGCGGGTACGTGGAGGAGACGGGGTTCGTGTGGCTGAAGCAGCGCAAGAAGGTGGACCACTACTTCGCCAAGGCGGGTCGGCACGTGAGCTACGGCGCCGAGGTGTCGGCGGTCGCCGACAAGGGCCGTCTCAAGAAGATCACCGGCGTCAAGGCCAAGGAGATGCTCATCTGGGTCACCCTTCACGAGATCTGCGTCGATGACCCGCCGACGGGGAAGCTTCACTGCAAGGCTATTGGGGGGCTGTCTCGGAGCTTCCCTGTTGAGGCGTTCGAGGCTGAGGATGCTGGTCCCGTTATTCCCACGGAGGGTTGCCCTGGCTTTGCCGCTGCTGCTGGTGGTGAGGATGCTGCTGCAGAGGAGGAAGCGGCGGAGGGGGAGGAGGTGGGGGAAGCGGCGGCGGACGGGGAGGAAGGGAGCAAGGACGACGACAAGGCCGCAAACGGCGTGGACAAGGTGGAGGAGAAGCTCAAGGAGATGAGCACGGAGGATCAGGTTGTGCACGGCGGCGAGGCGGTGGCCGCCAAGAACTGATCGGCACCGATCACCCCTGCCGGCCGCCGTACCGTACGTGCACACCCACCGGCGGCCATGGCCAGTATTATTATTATTATTATATAGTATTTAATTTACTATATATAAAGTGTGTCCACCGCGCGCATTCGTTCGTCGTCCACAGCCACCATGGTCAGTCAGAGGAACAACTGAAGAAACACACAGCAGATTGAAGAGGAGGAGACGAAGATCGAGCGAGATGGGTGAGCTCGATCGCCTGCCACTGCCAGCACACAATAGATATTTATTTACAGATCGATGTCATCCATCCATCACCTACGGTTCAATTTTACATTTTCTGAATAATCCACGCATGTACCAGTACCTCCCCCTCGCTCTGTTATTCCTTTTGAACTTGCCGCTGTTATTTATTTATTTATTTATTATAAAAAAAACAGAATGGTATGCTTGTCCTAGTTGTCCATGCATGGGTCCATGTTCTTTCTTTTAATTTCTTTATTATTACGCTGGCGTCTACGGAGACGATCGAGTAGCAGCAGTTCGTAATTCCTGTTACTGCATCCAGCTACCACTCGCACGATCCATCCAGCGAGAGCTAGCTGTGCCTGTGCTGTGCGTTGATGGAGCGCTTTTGAATGCTGGATGCTGTTTACCAGAGCTTCGCTTCAGCTTAACATTCATGAAAGTTTTTTTTTCTCTATGAGAGATACTGCACATGCTAAAGAAGCTTAGGCACCCTTTGATTCCTAGAGATTTAATTTTAGTCCTTATCAATGTTTAATTAACACTAATTTAAAATATATAAACTATTTATGAAACTAATTATATAGATTAGGAGTAATTTACGAGACAAATTTATTAAGTCTAATTCATGATTTGATAATATAGTGCTATAATAAATAAGTGTTAATGATAGATTAATTAGTTAAAAAATCATCTCATGAATTAGCTATGACTTCTACAATTAATTTTAAAATTAGTTAATGTTTAGTTCTTCTAATTAAGGATGTACAGTACGTGAGTACGTGACACGGATCTTAACAGCGCTTCATTGGCCCTGTGAAAGAGAGAGGGGGGGGGGGGGGGGGGGGGGGGGGGGGAATAGAGACACACGTGTTAAAAGAAACTGGAGCACTCTTCAAATGGCTAGAGCTGGATTCGATTGATGATACCGGACCTGGATCGGCCTCCACTATGATAGGATGGCCTTTAATACTGTACCTGTAAGTACTGTGCATTCCATGATTCCATCCATCTACGTGACGCGACCGGCGCCCACGAAAGCAAACTTGTTTGTTCGTCTCTCAACGCCCGTGATCTGCGCTATGACCTACGACGTCGATCCTTCTGCCACGTCAGCTCCAGCGCAGCATCGGGTCCAATTGCTCGGCGTTGTGAGGTGTGGCGTCGACATACATTACCTCGGCGCCGTGAGACATGGTGCCGACCCCCAGGATCCAAAACCGAGATTAGTTCTGCCAGAGGTCCAAACGTGAATATTTTTCAAAAAAAAAGTTAAATCGAAAAAATTTAGGTCTTTTGGGAGTACCTGCTTTGCTTGCCACCATTCCACTTTAATTTGTAGCTTCAAATCCTGCTCGTTCTTCTCAATTAATAAACAGTGAAACACAAACCAAAATGGAATCATTCCCCGTGAATAAACTTACCAACAAAAGCTGCTTAACTGAAATTCGCATTACGCACGACGGCCATCAAAGGACGAAGCAGGTAACATGAACGAAGTTGCCGCAACAGAGACCATGCCCAGTGACGGAACCAACCAAATGTGAAGAGGGGGGGGGGGGGGGGGGCAAGTATGATCAAACAAAATACAAATACCAGTAAAATACATATACATACAATATAAATATTGATATTCCTAATTTTAGTTGTGACAATACATAAAAGTGATCTTTTTTCAAAGAAAAAGGATTTAAAAATACAAATTTCACTCAAATGCATTTACTTTAAAGAGGATATTTAAAAAAATTTGGTGCCATAGGGGGGCCGTGGCCCCTGCTGGCCCCCCTGGTTCCGTCTCTGACCATGCCACAACTCTTCCCTTGCTACCGGCCTCTCTCCTTTCTCTTCCAAGCATCCGCCGGGAACAAGAAGAGGTGACCTATCCTTTTTCCCTTATCTCATATCTAGTTATTTAGGATTTAGTCTAAACAATTCTTCAGTCTTTATCTACAAGGCATGCGAGGGGTGCTTTTGGGCGCTCTCACTAGGACAGCTACTCCAAACTCTTCGTCGATGGTCGCAAAGAGAAAATTAAGGTTTAGAGGTGATGTATCCCGCACCCTATGTTGTACCCCAAGAGGCAGGTGGCAGCCTATATTGTTTTATCGATTCATATATGTTTTGAACTGGTTCTGAAGTGTTAGATCTAGCGGCAAATCTAATATTTTGGCGTTCATCGTTGAATTCAACATGAGAATTGCACTTTAGCTTCGGCGTTCCAGAGAAGACACCGAAAAAAAATGATAGAAGAATCTAGATAGAATATTATATTTTTTATTTTAGATTTTTTGTGTGTAATTTGGGGACGTAATCCCCTTTCATTCGAAGTTACTGAATGACTATAGTTTCCCAGATATACTAGTCACGTGTTGAACATAATCCCGTGCACGATCATGAGCATGATGTAACTAAGTTTAGATGCATTTGCATGTTTGCTTGTCATCATCTAGTTTGAACTAGTAGTTGCATGAAGTTCGGTGTAAACACCAGAGCCGTGCTGCGTTCACGGTGCGGTGGAGTCGACCGCCACGCACGTATGTAAAACGTCCCCGCGCTTTAGGCGGGCACGGCGCAGCGTGCGCGGGCGTGGCGGGGAGATCGTGGACCGTGGAGTCCTGTAACCATCGAATGAATAAGAAGAGGAAAACGATCCGAAAAGCGCTGCGACATTGTCCGGCGGCAAAACACTCTCTCTCTGTGCATTGTGTCTGTGTGTGCGCGTCCTGAGAGAACCGAGAGCTCGCCGGCGTTGCCGATCGCCGTCGTGACAGACAGCCATTCCGGCACACGGCGCCAACATCACGTACGTACACCCATAGATTCGTTCGGTTCCAAAATCTTTTGACTGAAGAGTCAAGCCACACTGCCCACCTCAAAATTTGTAAAAGGCGAAGCAATCCCCCATCCAGCAAACTAAAGAGGGCCTGCCTCCATCGATCGGCCCACCAGTGGCCCGAACAGCCACAGCCGGTGGGAGGAGTGATGCTTGGGCGCTCCGCCACGCGTCTATGCCAGTGCCGGCGGCGGCAGGATCCACGAGTCGCCGAAGACGAAGTGGATGCCGGTGAAGGGCTTGGCCTGTGCGTCATTGAGCACGAGCGACCAGCCGATCCGCTTGTGCGGCAGGGCGCCGGGGCCAGAGCACATGTACTCGCCATAGTAGATGCCGCTCTTCTCAGGTCGCTCGATCTTCCATCCGTCCCAGCCGACGGGGACGACCTCCTTCCCCATGGTGGTGTACGAGTAGACCACCCGTGACGAGTCCCCCCAGGGCGCGGCCGAGGTAGATCTGCCCCCCACCACCGCCGGCGACGATCCGGCAGCGGAGGAAGGAGAAGCCGGTCTCGAGCGCGCCGGCGATGCTCTTGCTCCGCTGCTGCGCCGTCACCACCGCCACCTGCCTCGTCACCGACGTGATGGCGCAGTCCTCGTATAGCGACCGACCGAAACCGAAGATGAAGTCGGCGCTTCCCTGATGTGGCAGGATTTGAAGTAGTGTAGCCCCTTGTGGTCGTATAGCGTGTCTTGCCCGCCGTCGATCGTGCAGTCGTAGAAGGCCGCTTTGTTGCCGAACACTCGTAGCGCCACCGCTTGCCCGCCTTCCTTCCCCGGCGCCGCCATCGGCGCGTGGTTCTACTACAAGAGGAGGAGGAGGAGGAGATGATTGGTGATGATAACGACGACGATGGAGGATGGATTGCTGCCTGTGCGATCGATCGATGCTTATGTATACATACCCTGAAGGTGATGCCGGAGGCCATGAAGTAGTCCGACTCCACGGCGACCGTGGCGCTGCCGACGGTGCCGACGGGCTTGCCGTCCTTGCCGTGGGTCGCCGCCCTGTCGTCCCACATGATCACCGGCGGGTTCTTGGGGTTGCCCTGGAACGTGATGAACGGCTTCGTGTACGGGACCACAACCTTCTCTCTGCATGCATGCATTTCCGTCGATCATGCATTTATTTTGTTGTTTGCATGCATGCATGCGACTCGATCGCGATTCAAATTTCTCGTTGGTTTTGTTAGAGAGGGATCGGAGAGGAAGAAAGAGATTCAAATTTCTTATATATATGTCATGCATAATAATTGCAACATATACTTGTAGGTGGCCGTCCTGATGTCGAGGATGACCCTCTTCTTGTTCCCCTCCGGCACGGCCCTGACGGCGTCGTTGATGCTCCTGAACTTGCCCTTGCCGTCGGGGCTCACCACGTACCGCACCACCATGCCCTGCGCCACCAGCAGCTCCGGGTCCCACACCTTGCCCGCCGCCGCCGCACCGTACATGTGCTGCTCAATGCTCACGTTGTTGTACATCTGCTCGTTCTCCGCCACGAACTCGGCGAAGCTGCCAGCACCGCCGCCGTCGTCCGCCGCCGGCGACGAGGATGATGCAACCGAGACGAAACATGGTAGCAGCAGAAGCAGCATTATTGCAACAAGATCAGCAACAACAGGCGGATGGCGATGGCGGTTTTGCGCCATTGCTGGATTATGATGCATGGCACACACCATGCATGTTTATGCAACACAAAGAGACCAGCTAGTTTCTTCTACGATAATACTATTTAGTAAGCTCTTCTTCTTTTATTCATTTGGTCAATTATTGAGTGAATGGAATTGTGAGGCATTGTGTTCGTAGGTTTGGAGTGATGATCGAGAACGGGAGGAAGCATGCATGCATGCAGTGGCAGCATTCTTTTTTGTTGGTCGGTTCTTATTCATCCCTTGTACAAGCATGCATCGCCCCTCACCTGCCTCTAGCTTATTTTTAGCCATGGCTTCATGCCTTCATCATTGGGGAGTACTACTGACTAGGAGAGTTCATGTGGACTTCTTTTTGTTGCAACAAATACTCCATTGAGGCATTGACTTATGTTCCGTTTGGATCCACTGAGCTAACAGCTAGCTACTACTAATAATTAGCTCTTAGGAAGGAGTCAGATATAGCTAATATTAGTTATAAAGTATTAGCAGCAGCTAATGGATCCAAATAGCAGCTAATATTAGCTATAAACTATTAGCAGTTAATGGATCCAAAACATGATCTTATTATTAGAACAAGGAGGGCTAAAAATGAAAGAAGTTACATTTCCAGAGTGTGGTCAAAACTGCTGCCACTTTTTTTTAGTACTTGCAAGGATCATGGATGGATCCAATGGAAAGTAAACGAGGCCTTGGCCCATAATTTATGGGCCGAGCCACAATTTGCAGGCCCAATAATAACACCGCAATGATGCTAGTTATGTTGCCTTCGTCTACCGATTTTCCGTATTGTGGCCAAGGTTTTTCCGTTTTCTTTTTCTTGTGTATGTTAGCCACAGTCATCCTGTCCTGTGTTGCAGCGAAAGGAAGCAGACCAACTATTGCTAGTTAATTGTTTTTAAAAAAACTATCTAGTTAGATGAACTGCTCCTCCCCCTCGAGAAAATATTTACCTCAGAATAAATACTACCAAGCGAAGCATCTCCTTTAAATTCCCCATCCGTTCGCTTTAGTCTGATTTATCAATCTTAGTATAATATTTTCTCTCACGACAAACCAACATCAACCGGCTTATCAAACGCAATGTATGATGTCTATGTGTTTGGTTGAATCATCTCTAACCCTATGAATTTAGCATATGCTTATATATGATCTTTGAAAAGTTGTCGGCTAGCACTCAAGGAAGTTTTTCTTTATTGCTAACCATCGAGAAAAATATGAGCATACACTAGAATGCCAAGATGACAAGGAAATAAGTCGTCAGTCAAGGAAATTGGAGGTAACAAAACACCAAGAATTTTTTTTAAAAAAGTTTAAAAATCTCAAAACCCTTATATTGCTAAGTTTTGAACTTGAAACCACACACACGCATAGTTACTTCCTTACAATTGCACCTTCAAATCATTATTGATTGCATAGCTAATGTATTGTCTATGTATTCAGTCTAGTGAATTTTGAAATACATATTTGACACCATAAATGAATTGAAGTGGAAAAAATTGAACGTAAAAGTTTTACATCTTTTCAAGCACTACAACTTTGGTTTTGGTCAAATATGATTTCTCCATCTGAAATCATTTGAAAAATGCAGTTTTTGAACATGTTTTCCTTGGTGGTTGGCGATAGCAGTCAAGGAAATATTATTTTCCTTGGTGGTTCACAACAACACTCAAGAAAAGTGACATATTTCCTTGGAGGCCGCCAAGAATATAAGTTTCCTTGACAGTTTACTATAACCCTCAAGAAAATGATGAATTCCTTGACTGTTGGATTTTGGCACTCAAAAGAAGTTCTGGACCCCTAAGAAATTTCCATTTTGGTGTAGTAACTTAGTCCATTAAGTAGATTCCAACTTTCTCTAAATTGAAAGGATGCAAATAGCCCATTAGTTTAATTTAGTTTCTTTCCCTAAATTAAACTAATTAGGTGCTGTGCAATAATCTTAGTCCACCTTAGCGAGCTCCAATCCATCAATCAAATGTTTAAATGAACTAAAAACAAGTGGACATCCTGCTTGCTGAACCATGGTGCACTTTTGGCCCTGTTTGGTTCCTACCTTACTAAAGTTAAACTTTAATAGACTAAACTTTAGTCACTTTAGGGACTAAAGTGCCAAATAAACTGATTAAAAGGTGACTAAAATATTTTAGTTTTATTAGTTACTCAAGAGGTACTGAAAGATGACTAAAATATTTTAGTCCACTAAAGTTTAGGAGGTGGAAACTTAACAGATACCACTCCTAGGCTAGGTAGCAACATCATTGGCGGTGACTTTATCCGCTTCGAGCTTTTTAAAAAAGGTCGTGCAAGTACAAGTGTGGTAGCTGCCGGCCCGGGCAAGCCATACATATGGTATGATCCATCCACCCAGCTACAGGTGTTTGGATGTACAGAACTCAGGACGTGAGATACTAACTACAAGGGTTAAAAATAAATTAATTATAAAACTAATTTCGTAATTAGGTAATTTACATCTAATTCACGGGACAGATCTATTAAACATAACTAATTAGACTTACAATTTCATCTCGTAAATTAGTCTCAGTCTATACAATTAGTTTTGTAATTAATCTACATTTAATATTCTAAATTAGTAGTGTCTAAACATTTAGTTTAATGTGCTTGGGATTAAAAAAACGTTTTTTTTTAAGAAAACAGCTACTCGAGCACGCGCTGCATCGTGTTTGTTCTCCCCTAGCCGTACGCGCACACGGCGACGGCGACCGCGCCGACCACCGTGGAAAGAGCAGCGCGACCGGAGGTAGACAGTTTTGACCCTAGCTACCAGTCCAAGCTTACCTCATCAGGTCACCCGGCCGTCAATTAAGCCCTAATTTAATCATGCCATCACTTGGAATGGAAGCCCTAATTAATTAGTCACTCCACTCCATGCGCAGTACATACGTGGAGATGCTCTTCTTTTTGTTTGTTTGTTTTGACAGTAGTGCACGCATGTACCACCTGACGTGGCAGCATGCTGCGGTGGGGCCCGCCCATTCCGGCCCGTGATGTGCGGGGTCTAGCTCGGCTGACGCGTGGCGGCTCCGGCGCGGCAGCTGCTGCTGATGCGGCTCCCTTGACGCCGCGGTGACTTTTCTCTTCAACACATGTTCAATTTCGGCACGTGCTGCCAAGCTAAGCCTAGCTGCACCGTTTGACTACTTTGACCACCCGCGCCTCTCTCTCTTTCTTCCTCTTCCTCTAGGTTAATATGATTATCATTTAGAAATGAAGAGAGCATTTAATTTCCGTCCTGATTATATTTATCTTGTGCATGCTACCCTGCATCATCAGCTCTAGATGAGGGCGTCCCTCAACAGGTGTGTTGGAAGTCTCATTAGCTTCAAAAAACATTGAAGCCAATATCCTCGTATCCGATTTGAACGAACCAATCTTTCTACCTCATTGCTTTTGGCATAAAATTTGCCTTGCCTTAAAATACGGCGCCAACACTCTTTATCGACTTGTCATCTCTTAAGGCCATGTTTGGATGCGCATATATCATCTTCAAACCATATATATTGGAATGTAGTTAAACTAATATCCACTCCAATCCATTTCAAACCATGTGGTTTGAGGGAGATACATACGCATCCAAACAAGGCCTAAGGTTATATTTAAATACACTTGTATCAACCTAAATTCAAGTGTGTTATAATGGATTCAGATAAAAATTAATTAAACTAAGTTATACATATCCGAATTCACTAAAGAGAGAATAGTGAAGAGATCTGAAATGGGAACCCCATTTTAATTTTAATGGACTTTCATACCCCTCTCCCATACCCTTAGATATTTAATATCTAATTTGATGGTGACACACGACATGATATAATAAGAAAGAACTATAACTTTTTTTTTATAATGGTGCCTATTTAATAACAATGCAAGAAGTGTCATGTGAAAAGACATAGTTCCTCCATCCCAAATTATGTCACTCCAAGGACTATGTACAATCGAAGAGGTTGGGATATACTCCTCCATGCCAAATTATAAGACATTTCAAGAATCTTGGAGAGTCGAAGCATCTAGTTTGACCAATAATTATAGAAAAAATTATAAAGATTTATGACATCAAATAGGCATACTATGAAAATATACATATAATTGATAATGAATTTAATAATACTTAGTTGACATTATAAATGTTATTGTATTGTTATATAAGTTTGGTCAAATTTGAGATACTTTGACTCTTCAAGATTCTTGGAATATCTTATAATTTGGGATGGAGGGAGTAGTTTCTTTCTAAAAAACTATGGTTATTTATCAAGTTTTATATATATATATCAGCCTAATTCTAAGGTGACTTAGAGAACCATGTTTATATATCACACACTCCAGTTACTCGGTGAACCTTCAGTGCATCTATCACCGTTGATATCACGCGCGTTTGATTTGTAAGACAAAAATTATTCTCTCCTGCTAATTATATTCCTTCAGTGCAAATGCGTGCAAAGCTTTTGCATGTATCCAAGACAGATGAGAAAAGGTGATGCCGCCATGCATAGAGCTAGGGGTTGAGAATGAAGGGGACAGGTGCGTGACATCCTGGCCAATGCAATGCCGCAAATGCCTAACACTCTACCAGCTTCAATTGCTTGTCGACCAAGGTCAAGCAAGTGCATATGCAAAGCTCCAAATCTAGGGCTTTGTTTTGGGTGCTCAAGCTTTTCAAGCAACCGGAAAGCAAGCTTTATTCCTCCCAAATCTGCTCAGGAAAGAGTAGTGGCCGGCCTGATGCCATTACTGATGCGTGATCAAGTCCACAAGCAATTCTATCAGTTCTTTGTGTTGCAGCTAGCTAGCACACATGTGCCGAATGCCCTCCACAAACCGAAAAAGCTTTAGAGAGACCGAAGCTACGGCTGTGGATTGTCACACGTGTGGGAGGAAGGCTAAGCTACGGGGAGGTTTTCAGTGGAGGTTGAACAATAATGGCTTTGCATCGGGAAGAATCTCTGTACTAGATATTGGAGCTAGCTAGGTGCAGGTCATGCATGCATGGATGCAATGTTTGTGACTTGTGATAGACACTTGGTTATTGATGCATGCAAAGGCGTACGTACGAAAGTGACCGAGTCTTGTGTGTGTGCCTTATCTTTCTATTCCTGGCGAGCTTCTATTGCTTTCGTCTTGCACATTGTGAGCAAGGCAAATTTGAGTGGAGTTAGTTATCCTATCTAGTCATATATGCCATATATACTTCTTTCTTTCTTTCTTTCTTTCTTTTTTTGTTGTTGTTGTTGAGGATATCATATATTGAGCTAGTTAGCAGTAGTCTATCTCCGCCACTGCAATAATGGTGCACACATCTGTTATTATCTCCTGGGATTAATTTGTAGACACATAATATATATTGAGTATCAAGAAAAACGAAACAAGGTACATCGATGGAATTAATTATACATATATAGGTCTCTCCTTCTAGAATAGTATATATAGTAGTAGTAGAGTACTTCAGTTTAGATTTTGCTAACCAAAAACAAGTCCACTTCTCTTCCAAGTAAATGAACTACATACATCATCACCTGAGAGAGGAAGAATAGTTGAAAATTACAAGAACAGAAAGAGGAGACATTTCAATTTGTACGCACAAATAATTGCCCAAAAGTTTGAATACCAATATAATAAGTGTAATAATCGATATATATACTTGACCTGTTTGTCACTAGAGGAGGCTAACAAACGGGCCTCCCCGGTGCCACCGCCACATATATATACTAACATTGCATACACACACAGTACAATTGTTTTTGTTGCAACTTGCATAAACAATACCCTCTTTTCCAACCTCTATAAGGTCGAGTGGAACCTTAAGAGGCGAAAAAAAAACGTCCAAAATATATAAAAGGGGTATTCAACTTTCGTATGTATATATAGTATCTTTGGAGTTAGAATATACACTAGCTATATATAGAGAGTATTTTATTATATATGACTTCTCTCGATCATATCTAATTTCTAATGTCAACATCACTACGTATATAGTCGTATGTATATTTCAGTCGTCGATCTTGTTGGATATATGTGTATAATAATTAAAACATAAATAAAATTGGTCATTGCATCTTCCAAATTTCCTCCAAGGCCCAAAAGTTATCGGTAATGCTCTCGGAGAAGCCTTGCACCCATCCACTCAGCTCCGGGTCCTGAAACTGCTGGCCGCCACCGGGCGAGGCGGCCTGCACCTGCACCTGCACCTGCACCTGCACCGACTGATCATGATCAGACGACGGCCACAGCCCCTGCTGCAGGTTTACGTTGTTGGCCTCCTGCGCAGCCGCCGCCGCCCAACCTGATCCGCCGTTCATCAGCATCTCGCCAGCGCGCACGTTCGCGAAGAGGCCCCCACCGTCTTCGTACGACTCAGACGCGAGCGAGTCGGACGACGACGTCGTCGCCGTCGTCATCGCCGCCATGCCCGACGACAGCGCATGCAGCTGGTGGTGGGCGTCGGCGGCGCCGTAGCCAGCAGCAGCAGCAGCAAGGTCGTCGCCGCCGTTGCTTGCCGCAGCTTGCTGGTGGTGGTGGTGGAGGAGGCGTAGGTGGTGGTGGTGGTGTTGGTCGTCGGCCGCCGTAGCAGCAGCAGCAGCAGCAGCAGCAGCGATGTCGATGTCGACGAGGTGCGGCATCCAGAGGTAGCGCATGGCGTCCTTGAAGCGCTTGCTGTTGGCGTCGCAGTTTAGCTGCTTGGCGTGCTTCTGCACCCGCGTCCTCCAGTAGTTCTTTATCTCATTGTCCGTCCGACCCGGCAGGTGCTGCGCGATCTTTGACCACCTGGCATATACATGGGGCAGAAAAGAAATTTTAAAAACCACAGGAGGATATATGGAAATGCAATGCAATGCAATTAGATGGAATGCGAGGGATGGAACTGAAAGAACATTTTTTTAAAAAAAGAAACTGAAAGAACTTTTCTAGAGCTTAGAACAGAGGAACAAGTAACCTATAGTCTAGAGTCTAGGCTCTAGCCTAGAGAGAAAGAGAGAGAGAAAGTAGAGGCGTGCAGCTTTGAAACTCGTGCAGCTGCTTTCGTGAACAGTGGTAGCTAGCTGGCTGGCCGGCCGGAAGTGAAAGTGAAAGACACACAAGTGTATGCATGTGCCATGTATACGTGTGCTATGACCGATCGATTCTGTTCGATAACAACATGTAGTATCATGCATGCATCCACTTTTGAGAAGACTTGTACGATCTGAAATTCTGAATTGTATATATATTATGTGTGTGTGCCTTGTGCGTCGTGTCATGCCATCGACCGCACTGTTATACATATACGCGTGCTTCACACGTACAGTACGTACTACGTACGGCTCAACTGTGAGTACAGACAAGTACTTGTACGCACGTACGTACGTACAAATACGGTCGGTGTACAAATACGTGCGTACAGACAAGGCTAGCTAGCTGCCGTGCATCCACACGATTTCCAGTCCAAAAACTCCGTCGCCGGCCATGACCATATGGCTAATGATGACAAGGATATGTATCTTTCGGAAGTTGACTAATACAATAATAATATAGCTATAGTACTGTAAAGGAAGTATGTAATTACCGGTTGCCCCAGCGGGTGTGGAGGTCGAGGATGAGCAGCTGCTCGTCGGCGCTGAAGTTGCCGCGCTTCACGTCGGGCCGGAGGTAGTTGAGCCACCGCAGCCGGCAGCTCTTGCCCGTCCGCTTCAGACCTGTATATATGCATGGACAATTCAGGATGATCGATCAGTCATCGATCCGATCGTCCGTCGTCATATCGATCGAGAGATAGCTATAGAGAGGTGTGACCGGCTCTATATATACGTACCGGCGGCGCGGGCGAGGTTGTTCCAGCGGCCCTCGCCGTTGTCGGCGATGTAGTTGACGAGGGTGAGGTCCTCGTCGACGGTCCACGGCCCACGCCGGAGCTGCAGCTTATTATTCTCGCCCTCCTCCTCCTGCGCTCCTCCGCCTCCTCCTCCTCCTCCTCCCTGGCGGCGGTGCTCCTCGTCGACGACCTCATCAACGGGAACCACGGCCCGCGGCCCAGGGCGGGAGAAAGCAGCAGCAGCAGCCTTGGCGCTGCTCCTGCTCTGCTGTGTTGCGGCCATGTTGATTAACTGTTTGTTGTACGTTTGTCGATCGATCGACTAAAATAGGAATTGGTTTGTGAGGCCGGTATCGGTATGATCGATGATGACGACGACGACTCTAGCTAGCTAGCTCAGCTCAGCTCAATCGACAAGTACTGTTTGGCTGGGGGGAGAGAGGAAGAGAGAGAGAAGAGGAAGAGGAGGAGATCTAGAGAAGATGACCAATTAGTGGGAGAGGGATGGCAATTGCCAAGTCCTTTTATAGCCTAGCCTAGGAGGATGCGAGGAGAGACAGAGAGAGAGGGAGTGAATTTAAAAAGCATGTGAGGGAATATAGTCTTCGTGTTCAAAAGGTGAAAAGAGGGCCGGGAAGGTTGCCTTTAATTATCAACTCTCTAGTTAACTCAAACAACTCAGATATATTATTGGTCTTAATTTGTTCCTCTATATATCAAAGAATCATTCTCTCACGAATTTATTATTATTTTTATTTCCAACCAATGAATGTTCATTGCAAGAATCCAACTTGAACAACACTATATTTTGGTCAACAAGTGACTCCAAGGTCACAATGGCCATTTTTTCTTTGGTAAGAGGAGGAGGGGGGGGGGGGGGGGGGGGAGGGTCCCCACTGTGAGCTTTTTTTTTTCTGTTCATGCCATCAGTGGGTATTTGAGAGTTAAGCATTTCTATGTTACATTAGGGATCGGAGCTAATTGATCAAAGGACAAAAAAAAGGTCAACATGAAGGTGGCGAAAGTGCACGATGGAACTAGAGGAAGCATGGTGTTGATCGACGTCACTAGATTCACTATAAAAACATGGCCACCTTCAAGTCTTAAATTTTGGAAATCAGTATGATTGTCAATGCAAGATATATAGATATTAATATCTCATGAAAGCTAAGTTACATAAAAGGTTATATTTGATCCTTTATATATTGTAACAACTCATGTCGAGAAATACTTGTTAACACTGAATTTTAGTGCGCTCAGGGAGATGACAGGTGGGCCGGCGCGCAGCAAATTTGCAGAGATAGGTGTTCGGAGCATTCGGCAAGTATTTGTGCGGTCGGCTAGTCTCGGAGCAGTCGGCAAGTGTCCATGCAGTCGGCTAATCGCCAAAGGTTCGGCAAAATGATCGTACGGTCGGTTATTCTGAGAAAAAGGCGGTTTTCCGTTGAAGAAGCGACAAAGACGGTAAGCAAGAGCCGATCGGGCAACGAAGATCACGATAATTGAGGCAATAAAGACTCCGAAAGACATTAAAGTCAGGGATATCATGTTTTTCCTTTAATATTTTGTAATCGTGTCCTTTTAGGACTCATGTCATGACCAGAGTATAAATATAAACCCTTGGCCATTGTAAAAACTGTTCACAACCAAATCAATACAACCGGCCCCGTGCCAACTTTGAGTCCTTTGTCGTGTCGTCGAGTTCTTCGAGAGGAACCATCGATCCGTCGACCTCCGTAAGTCCCGGCAACCTTGTTATCATGTCTAGTATCATGCGGTAGACTTAGATGTTGATGCAAGTAGTCTTGTTTGTTTTCAATGATCGTGCGGCGGATCCTTGCTTGACAATCAAGAAGTCTTCGCTTATGTTTCGTTTACGAGTAGATACCGTGCGGCAGACGTTTGCTCGATATGCTTAGCAAAAGCAAGATAGTTATCGACTCTATTAGCTTTGGCAAGATCTAGTAGATTCATTAAGTTATTATGTGTTGCATGTTTTAGATATTTTATATATTTGTAACACTCTTTTGCTCAATCTAGATTAATATGGTTCGACTCTATTCTTTCTTGTAGATCTATTTTACTTTCTCTACAAATAGATCTTGCGTTCATAATAGCCGAGTTAGTTTAACCTAGATTGTTACATGTTGCGGGTTCACGCATGTTAACCATGTTTAAGCTTTAGATTAGTTTAATTATGTCTTGCTTACGTGTTCCTTCATCATGCATCCCAACTCGGTTAGATTGCCGAGCTTGATTATGCTTCAACTCACAGTTAATTGTTATTCGTTCATACGTATTCTTCCCATGCACATACGTTCGGCAATCAACGTTTCACGTAGTCCATGTTTGTTTTAGCCGAATGATCTATAAGACTTGTTGGCAGACAACATCTATAGCTGTATGTCGTCGTAAGTGGCTTCAGGGCCGTATATATGGAACTGTCTTGTCTAACCCAACATGTTCCAGTTTTATATCTAATGATTTTCATCCCTTGTTAGTTTCAGGTCAAACTGACTGGCACGTTTCCGGATTTCGAAACACCCGGGCACCCGATTGAAGCCACGCTTTCCGGCTTGCTGTGTGTGAGGCACATTGCGTCATATTTTGTGTCAACACACTTTTTGGCATACCCGGTGGGACACACATTTCAAGATGCATGAATTTGATAATAACCAGGTTCTGGACGTGACTATGGATGAGTTGCCAGAAGACCTGAGAAATACGGTTCAACGAGCATGTGATGAGTTTCAACGCAAGTGCTTAATGTCCTTTTCCAAGAACAAAAGCAATAAAGTTTTTTAGAAACAGGAGCTTCCGAGGTCTCTCCTTCCACATCAGACTGATTACACCGAAGAGGAAGATACTCGGAAGCTGACTGAAGTGGTTTACAAGGCCATGAGTGATACTATGAGAAATCATCATACGGCTTTTCTGAATACTTTTCGTGCGATCATGGTCAATACTTTCAGTCCGTCTGCTGATAAATACTTTGAAGAGTTTTCTGGTCCAATGCAAGGACCGACATTGTTCCATGTGCCTAAGCACCAGGAGAAAGCTGCTGAGATTAACGGAGCGCCTAGCATGGACCAAGGTGGGATGGCTCCTCACCAGAAACAGCAACCGCCCATGACATATGGCCAGCTTGCGTTCGGTGCGTCAGGAAACACCCCATAATCGGCTTTCAAGGTGTCTCCAACAGCGAACAGGTTGCAGAAGAATATGTATGGAGACGGATATCAAGAGTTTGCCGATTACAATGCTATTGATGCTCTCCTGAATCCAAGGTATAAGAACTCAGCAGGGTCACTTTTTGAAGGGAAAACACATGGGGCTCCAAATTCAAATATTGATGTTATCATGCACAGGATGACAGATATGATGCGGAATCAGTTTGGCATAAAGCCAAAGAATCAGTCCTATGCATACAAGTCCCCTTATCTAGAGTGGTATAACCGAGTGGCACTACCTCCAAGGGTTAAGCCTCCCACGGATTTGACCAAGTTTTCTGGTCAAGATGATACTAGCACCATAGAACACATCAGGCGATACTTGATGCAGCTTGGAGAGGCATCTACCGATGAAGCTTAGAGGATTCGGTATTTTCCATTGTCTCTGACAGGACCGACTTTCACGTGGTTCACATCTCTGCCAGCAAATTCCATTGGTATATGGGTAGAATTAGAGCAGAGGTTCCATGCGTATTTCTTTACGGGTACTAACGAGAAGAAGCTAGTTGATCTTATGAGCTTGAGGCAGAGGACTAATGAGACACCACAGGAGTACCTCCGCAGGTTCAGAGAGACCAAAAACCTCTGCTACTCCTTGAATCTACCAGATGATCAATTGCCGGTGATGACGATAGCAGGTATGCAATCGAATGTCAGGGAAAAGATGTTCGACATGGACTTTGATGATCTTGGGCAGTTGTCGCAACGGTTGGCTATGATGAGTAATAAAGCTCAAGGATTCAGGAGAGATAACCCCTTTCAGAAGGGTGATGTGGCTAATGAAATGTATCAAAGTTTTCTGGAAGAGGCAGCAGAGTACGATGATGAAGATGAGATAGCCGCAGCCGAATTGGTCTGGGCGAAAGAGCCGACTCAGGTTAGTCAACGATGGTTAAGGCAGCAGAAAGGTACTTGCGACTTTGATGTCTCTAAGTCAGATAAGTTGTTTGAGTTGTTGTTAAGAGAGGGACGCATCAAATTGCCGGAAGGGCACCCCATGCTGCGACCTGAAGGAATAAAAGACAAGAAATTTCGCGGCTACCATAATACTAATTCACATTCCATCAATGATTGCCGAGTGTTCAGAGTGCGAATTCAGAAGGCCATTTAGGAAGGGCATCTGAAGTTTGATGGTAAGATGAAAATTGATGCTAATCCCTTGCACATAACACAGTGTCTTTCTCTATGAACATGGTTGTCATGGAAGACCCCAAAGACAAGGGCAAGATGAAGGTGTTGACCTCAGACAGAGCAAGAAAAGCTGGTGTTGTTGACCCCGATCGGCAAATTACAAATGAGGAGTTTCGGCAACGGGCTCAGTTCCAGAATAGCCGAACCGAGAGAGGGGAAGCTTCCAAACTCAGGGTTACAACACGGATTCTGTTGAATAAATGACGATGAGAGCGAAAGCAGTATCAGAGGCAGAGGTATTACGAAGAACAGGGGTTCATTGAGGAGCATCGCAGGTACGAGGAAGAGATGTACCAGAGAGAGCAAGAATACGTGAGAGAGCAGGAATAGTCTCATTGGGGATGCCCGTTTTTCAAACATTGCTGGAATGAAGGCCTAAAGCTGCCTGCTAAGAACAATTGCCCTGAATGCAGTGATCAATATTCAGAGTATAGGCAGTCCCGGGTCAACCGCCATCCGGTCCATGAAAGACTTGGAAAACAGCTTTCTAAGGACGATCGACGTTTAAAAATAGGTAGCTCTGAAAATCGGCGAGGCAAGAGATTTGCCGATCAAGAGTGGATCCATTATGAAAAAGGTGTTAAGGAGGAAAAGCACCATGAATATGTGTGGCAGAAAGGGCAATGGTGCCCACCAGGGCTGAGGAAGAGCCAGAAGAGAAGAGTACAGTGCTTGAGGAATAGAGAGCTGGCACAAAAGGTTGCCGAAAAGAAATAGATATGGCGTCCTAAGAAAAAGCCTGATGAGCAAGATCGTTCGGCTGATGCATGCATAACTTTCTTCATTCCGTCAGAATTCATAGCTCCCGAAAGCCAAGACATCCAAGAGGAAGTGTGCTCAGATTTCGATGAGAGCGAGTATCAGGATCTAATGGTCCAGCTTGTCCTAACTCAACGGGCAGTTTTTTGATAAACCGGCTAAGCATCGACATCTGAAGCCGCTTTATGTGAAGGGATACATCAATGGCAAGCCTCTGACCAAGATGCTTGTTGATGGAGGAGCTGCCATTAATATTATGCCTTATACAACTTTTAGGAAGATCGGGATGACTAATGAAGAATTGTTGAAAACTGACTTAGTACTCAGGGACTTTGCTGGTAATCCTTCTAACACCCGGGGAGCGGTACACGTCGAGTTGATGATTGGATCAAAGACTTTGATCACTACCTTCTTTGTCATTGATGGCAAGGGGGGCATATAGTCTGCTCTTGGGAAGAGATTGGATCCATGCTAACTGTTTTATACCTTGAACCATGCATCAGATTCTCATTTAATGGATTGGGGATGATGTTGAAATTGTTCATGCTGATGATTCGGTGAGTGTTGCTGCCGCAGAGCCTGCCTACTGGGAGTATGATGGCTTCGATTGTTTTTCTAGAAAAATCTAGGGAGAAGGTCACGTGAATGTCTCCAACAAGGACCAACAACCAATCCAAGCAGTCGGCTCTCATAGCAATTTTTAATGGGGAACCCGATCGATGGCAATAAAGGAAAGTTGGGACGTGGTTTTATGTCGGCCGATGAGCTAGAGGAAATAAATATTGGTGATGATGTCTAGCCAAGGCCGATATATATCAGTGCAAGTTTAGAGTCAGAGTATAGATTAAAGTTGATAGATCTTCTAAAAAAATTCAGGGATTATTTTGCTTGGGATTATTATTCAGTTGATAGATGTCTGGACTGGATCATTCTATTGTTGAGCATCGACTGCCGATTAAGCCTGGGTATCGTCCTTACAAACAACCTCCTCGGAAAATTTTCAAAGAGGAGGTACTGGCCGATGTGAAAAAAGAAGTTGAGAGATTATTAGAAGCAAACTTTATTCGGCCATGCAGGTATGCATAGTGGATTTCAAGCATAGTACCAGTGTACAAGAAGAAAGGAAAGATGAGGGTCTACATTGATTTTAGAGATCTCAACAAAGCTACTCCAATGGATGGTTACCCAATGCCGGTTGCCGATTTGCTTGTCAATGCCGCAACTGGTTATGAAGTCATCAACTTTATTGATGGTAATGTTGGCTATAACCAAATCTTTATGGCAATAGAGGATATTTCCAAGACAACCTTTAGATGCTCTGGTCATATTGGTTTGTTTGAATGGATTGTCATGACTTTTGGTTTAAAGAATGCCGGTGCGACTTATCAAAGAGCCATGAACTATATTTTCCACGAGTTGATCGACAAAATCATGGAGATCTATATTGATGACGTGGTGGTCAAATCTAGAAATCACGAGGGACATTTAGCCAATTTAAGGAAGACTTAGGAGTTTGAGGATGAACCCGAACAAATGTGCCTTTGGAGTCTCAGCTGGTGAGTTTTTAGGATTTCTAGTCCATAAAGGAGGGATTGAGATCGGTAAAAAGAGCATGGAAGCAATAGACAAGGTTATTCCTCCAACTAATCTTACAGAGTTGCAATCACTTCTCGGCAAGATTAATTTTGTAAGAAGGTTCATATCTAATTTGTCAGAAAGAGTTTTGCCGTTTTCTCCAATGTTGAAGCTTAAAAAGAATCAAGAGTTTGTATGAGGTGACGTACAACAGAAGACTTTTGATGAGATCAAAGAGTACATGAAGGCGCCACCTGTGTTGGTATCTCCACAACTTGATAAGCCTTTTAGGTTGTACGTGGCGGCCGATAACCTGACAATAGGATCGGTCCTCATGCAGGAATTTGAGGGAAAAGAAAGAGTAATAGCTTACCTTAGCCGAAAGCTGCTAGATCCAGAGACCAGGTATTCGGCTACTGAAAAGCTTTGCTTGTGCGTGTACTACTCGTGTACCAAGTTTCGGCACTACTTGTTAAATGCTGAATGCGTGGTAGTTTCTGAGTTTGATGTAATAAAACATATGTTATTAATGCCAATTTTGAATGGAAGGATTGACAAGTGGATTTTAGCTTTGTTGGAATTTGATTTAAGGTACGAATCGGCAAAAGCAATAAAGGGTCAAATTATCGCCGATTTTATTACCCAAGATCGTGATCCTTCTGCTAACATGATAAGTATTGCACCTTGG
The DNA here is from genome assembly GCA_022036555.1 of Microstegium vimineum. NCBI lineage: Eukaryota > Viridiplantae > Streptophyta > Magnoliopsida > Poales > Poaceae > Microstegium > Microstegium vimineum. The sequence goes on along the minus strand of CM039130.1, from coordinate 9,099,542 downwards.
ACTTTGTTTTTTGATGGTTCATCTTGTAGCAAAGGTGGTGGTGCTGGCATTCTCTTGATCTCTCCACGAGGGGTGACTTTTAAGTATGCCATCCCTATTGAATTCTATGTTACTAATAATCAAGCTGAGTATGAAGCACTGCTTAGAGGACTTTGGCTTCTTGTTGAAATAAAGGATGTTGCTGTTGAGATCTTTGGAGATTCTGAGTTAGTAATTAATCAACTAATCGAACAATATGAATGCAAGAGTTATGTATTAAGAGAATATTATGAAGAATGCCGAGAGCTTTTGAAGAATTTCTAGGTGGCAACCTTGCATCATATCCCTAGGGGGCATAATGAAGAAGCAAATAAACTGGCTTAGACTGCTTCGGGATACCGAGAGGATCAAGAGATTCATGCTGTGGATGAGAATCAGGTAGTTGATGACTGGAGGAACAAAGTTGCCAATTACTTAAAGGATTCATCACAAAAGGTTTCCCGAAAGCTCAGATACAAAGCTCTCAAGTTCGTGCTCCTTGATGACTAGTTGTACTATAAATCTATAGATGGAGTATTCCTCAAATGTTTGAGTCAAGAGGAGGCCAGAAAGCTGATGTATGAAGTACATGAAGGGGTCTGTGGTGCACATCAATCGGCATACCGAATGAGGTGGATAATCAGAAGGACTGGTTATTTTTGGCCCACTATGCTTGAAAATTGTTTTGAATATTACAAGGGGTGTCAAGATTGTCAGAGATTCGGCAGCATTCAGAGAGCTCCAGCATCGGCTATGAACCCAATTATCAAACCTTGGCCGTTTAGAGGATGGGGTATAGATTTGATTGGTCAGATTCATCCTCCTTCTAGCAAAGGATATAAGTTTGTGCTATTGGCTACAGATTATTTTACAAAGTGGGTTGAAGCTATCCCTTTGAAGAAGGTTACATTAGAAAACATGGTCAATTTTGTTAAGGAGCATATAATTCACAGATTCGGGATTCCTCAAACTATAACGACAGATCAGGGAACTCAGTTTACTTCATCTGAATTTTGTGATTTTGCTGAAGAAATGGGAATTAAGTTATATAATTCTTCTCCTTATTATGCACAAGCTAATGGTAAGGCCGAAGCTTCAAATAAGATCATGATTAAAATTATTCAGAAGAAGATTGATGAGAAGCCGAAGAAGTGACATTCGGTTCTTAATGAGGCTTTATGGGCTTACCGAATGGCTTGTCATGGGTCTACTCAAGCATCTCCCTATGAGTTAGTTTATGGACATAATGTTGTACTACCATAGGAGTTGCAATCGGGTTCAAGACGAATTACATTGCAAAATGATTTGAAGAAAGAGGATTATAAGGACCTGATGATGGATGAATTAGAGGATTTGCATTTAGTTCGTCTCAAAGCATTAAAAAATATTGAGAAGAACAAATTACGTGTTGCCAGATATTACAACAAAAAGGTCAGAGAGAAGCAATTTGTAGAAGGAGATTTGGTGTGGAAGACTGTATTGCCGATTGGGACAAAAGATAAAACATTCGGCAAATGGTCTCCAAATTGGGAAGGAACTTTTCGGATAGTGAGGTGTGCACCTGGTAACACATATATTTTGAAGACTCTACTAGGAGAAGAGTTTACTAGAGCCATTAATGAAAGATTTCTTAAGAAATTTCATCCCAGTGTTGAGGTTGGTGCATGAACAGACTTAAAGAGTTTTGTGCACAAATAGCCGATGTAGAAGCATCGCCTTTAGCCGAAAAAATACTCTAAAAACTTGGAGAATAGCTGACGCAGTATGTGTCGCCTTTAGAGCAAAAAATATAAATACCATCAATTAAAGACAAGTCATGCGGTTCAGAAAGAGTTCTTCAGATCACAGACGGTATTTCATAGGATAGGTAGTTTTTACAGAGGATTCCTAGATACAAACTACTCCTCAAACAACTTGTTGAGGACAGACTGGGCGTCTATGGCTTGAGCAAGGACGGTTGCATGGTCCTCATAACTATCCAGAAGATTATCAATGTCTTTGACGTCTTCTGGGGGCACGCCACCAACGAAACCAACTGGCATGAAGGAGAGATCTTCACGCTGTTGGGTAGACATCGCCGCCAGCCCCAGAGCTACACCATGGTGCACGCCATGAATGACGACCTGGTCAATATGGTCGTCTGCATCATCAAGGCGTGCCTCGGCGGTTTCTCCCTGGGCGTTCACCTTGTCAGCAATCTTGTTCGCCGCAGTCTTCAGGCGCTCAACCTCTACAGAGAGCGCTGAACAGAGAATACGAATCAGGTGAACAAGATGGAATCAGAAAAGGGAATAGAGCGGATTTATTTACTAACCGGTGATGGCGTCGCAGAACTGCTTCCGCTGGTTCTTCCACTCGAGTTGGTCGGTGCCGTATTGTTTGGATATCTTCTCTAGCTCTCCTCGGGCCTCTCCCTTTCTCCCTTGAAGGTGACCACCTCTGCGTGGGTATAGGAGACGTCCATGGCACCTGAATCCAAATCCCAAGGTTGGGAGTGGTAGGAGCCTAAAGACCCAGAGGACCCGGATGATGGAGTCCCCGGTTGAGATGTTGTCGCCGGAGGGAAGGGAATGCTCTGGCTAGTGGAGTTCACCCTGATCCTAATAAGTAAGAACAAAGATTAGGACTAGAAAGATGAACGAGGAACAGAACTGCAAGGGAGCAAGAAGCCGATTCCCACCCGCGCTGTCGATTACGCCATGCTCGGCTTTCTTCAGCTTCTCCCTCGACAGGATGCTTACTGCGGTCGTCGCCTCCGGCCATTGCTACTATGGAGTTAGAGTTCCCTCTGGATTGGTGTAGGCGAAGAAAGTAGAGAGACAGAGACAAAAAATGCTTGACTGGAACTGTTGATAGGGGCGGAAGAAGGAAGGTTTATTTATAAGCCGAGTGAGAATACCAAACGATGAGTTAGGATTTTCCCACTCGGATGGGCCGTTATTGGACTGGGCCAGGCTCGGGTAAATCAAGAATCACTCGGCTATATCCCTGAACCGGGAGGATGAGAACGATCGGTTATTGTTCTAATCGGAAAGCTAAAGGCAAATCGGCTATATTCTAATCAGGAAAATAACAGAGCCAATCATAGTCTCATGCAAGAAGAAATATATAAAGATGAAGAGTAGAGGCATCCAGTTGTTCAAGGACAAAATGTGATGTGCTTAATCTATTACAAGTCGTATTTCCACTAGCTCAGAAGTTGGCTGATGGTATCTAAGACCTCGGTCCTGATTCGACTAACATTGTCCAGCACTTTCTGGTCTTCATTTTCAGAGCTCTGGATGCTAGACAACTTTGCTTTGAGCTGTTGATCTTCTTTCAAGATGATTGACATTTTTTTATGAAGTTGCTTCTATAGAATTCGACAAATCTGTCATCTTGGCTTCATGAGACTGAATTTTGGCATTCAGTTCAGTCAGTTGAGCCTCTAATCTGATTTTCTCATCATTCATGATTTTCAGTTCAGACTCCAGAGTCGCCAGTGAGTCTTTAGTGACTTGAATTTGAGAGTGCAAGGCTTTAGCTTCCTGCTTCTTCAGAGACCTGTTGTTCTGCAAGACAGTCCTGGAGGCTATGTTTTTATTCGCCCTCTTCACCACAGCAAAATAATCATCAAGGTGAGCTGCAGATTCTAGAGAAGCCTCAAGGACAGGTGGGAGGTCTTGGTTGATGAGCTCGAGATCTTTTAACTGATCTGAATCTTGGACCAGAGTATTGACGTCCTTGTTTAGCAGATTAGCTATATCATTCAGTCGAGCTTGATTTTCCACTGACAAAGTCTGCTGAGAGGTGGCTTCTTCACCTTTTTCATTGATGTAATCATCAACAGTAAAAGAATAACTGGCAGTCGGTTTGGTGGTGTTCTTAAGAAAAGAGAAGTGTTAGCCGACTGGATGAGTGTGCTAAAAGAATAGCTTGAGACAAGATATTATCTGCTGTGTTGATTGATCCTCAAGATGGGTTGTGTCTTGATCTAGTTGAAGGCTTGATTGGATACTCAGGGATGGTGAACCTGGAGCTGGACCAGAAGAGTGCTCTTCTGCTATATTGTCTAGAATTTTATCTATTTCCAATAATACAGATGATAGAGTATAAGGACAGAAAAAGATGTCATATAAAGAGAAAGAAGTGATTAGCTGAATGATACCAATGTGTTTAAAGGTTTCATGAACATCTGTACTTTCAGCTTCATGAGCTTCTATATCTTCGGTTTCATAAGTCTCTGCATCCTCAGTAGAAGCTTGAGGAAGGATATCCACTGTTGTTGAGATATTACTTGATCCTGAGATTTCAACATGTGGCTGCAACAAAAGGTGATTAGTATGGAGGTAGTCAGAGTTGTTGCTGAATGAGATTTATTGCTAAATAAATATTCATACCTTAGGAGACCGCTTGGCTTTCTTGGACCTTGTCTTTCTGGCCACATGAATGTCCTCAAGTGTCTTCCTTTTACTTTTTCCTCGTGAAGGTGCAGTAGTCAAAACTGCAGGGATCTTCATGAAGGTTGCTAGAGTTGGAGCATCAAAACCCAGGACATGTTTGGGCCTAGCCAAGCAGTACTGAAGTGATTTGGTGGGAGGAATGGGTTCAAAATCCTGTACATAACCAAAAGTTAAGGTGAGGGATAAATTCAAAATCAGAAAGTGGTAAATGTAGTAGAATTACCTCACTGTCAGAGGCGAATTGGGGTTGCAAATTTTGGCATAGAGGGTGCACTGGTATGTTGAAGATATGATTGTGCCATTCTTGCCACCAGAAAGCAAAAAGGAGGTGAGCAGTACCTATTAGCCCAAATGGAGAAGGTTCATATGTTGGTAGATCCCATCCAAGCTCAAAGATCTTTTTAGCTTCTATTTCATTTATGATCAGCTCCCTGAATTTTATGGTTGTTGAAGTAAAAGGTCTTGGGGGGTAGCTGTCCACATCCTAGTTGCTTGGCTGCCATATTTTGATAGTAGAATTCATAGGAAGATTGTACTAGCCTCCCATGATGAAATTCGGCTGGCAAGATACAAGGTTTGATAAAGGAGTTGAAAATCTCTGTGGCTATCCTATCAAGACAACCAGATTCATAGCTGAATTTGCAAGGGAAGGTCAGATTATCATTTTCTCTATAAGGAAGCCAAAGCACATTGTTAAAACCCTTGAAAAACAGCTTGAATAAATGACCAATATCCATGTCGATGCTAATGGAAGATGCTAATTCTCCATAAGTTTGACAGTTCTTAACTTTTGTTGTACTGCCTTCAGCATAATTAACTAAAGGGAAACTCAAATTGTGAAGGGGCACAACCATTATCTGATGCATATAAAGTTGCAACCACATCTGAATAAACCACCAAGGGCCATTCAGACAAGAGATCTCCTTGCCATGGTACATCTGAGCAGTGATCTGATGCATCATGTGATAAACAGATCCTAGAAGGTATTTACCCAGAGGGATTAGGATGCCTGCAACTAAATCCTCAGCCATCATCATGTGATTTAAGGTTGAATCATTGGATTTTCCATAGAAGATGAACCTGCACAGCCACATGTTCATGAAGGCCCTGTATTCCTTGTCAGAGACAGCACCAGATACTTCCATATAAGTCTGAATGTATCCAACCTATCCACCTCCAGATTTGACAACTTTCTGGTTGCTTTTGCTCTTGTACTTGTAGGGATATACTGGTTTCGACACATTTAAGCCAATCATCATGAATATATCAGCCAAAGTGAAAGTCATCATACCATGGCCGAAGACGAAAGCATTGATGGCATCAGACCAGAAGTGAGAAGCCGCTATCAGAAGGGGTTCATTCCTGGGCATCTCTGACAAAGATAATTCCAAACAGTGGCTGATGTCCTGATTGTCCCAGCGACTGCTACTCTTGTCCAGCATCCTCCGGTACCAGTTTTGTCATCCGGTGATTGAGGGAAACGGCTAGGTCTTGAAGGTGTTTGGCCATTGGTTTGGCGGAGTGACTCCATACTTGAAGGAGATTCTTGAGGTTTCTTTCTCAATGATTTCAGTTGGGTCAGGATTTCCCATTGGACCAAGAAAGTAGGAATCAGGATTTGCAACATAAGGGATCAAAATCTCGTTCTTGTATTCCTTCAAAGAAATCGGAAAAAGAATAAATCGGGAAAGAAACAGGGAAATCAATCAAGAATTGCCGAATACGTGAAAGTGAATGAAGCTTACCTCTGGAATTTCATCCTGAGTCGCCATTGAGGGGTTGAAGTGGATTCAAAAGTATGCTGGGGCTCGAATTTTCTGAGCGGCGGCTGTGGTGTTGAACAGTGTTGACCTAGAAGAAGAGGGGAAGCTTGTGGTCAATTTTAGAATAAAATGACTTTTATCCCAAAATTGAGGGGGCATGTGTTAACACTGAATTTTAGTGCGCTCAGGGAGATGACAGGTGGGCTGGCACGCAACAAATGTCCATGTGGTCTATGCGGTCGGCAGTCACGGAGCGGTCGACAAGTGTCCATGTGGTCGGCTAATTGCCAAAGGTTCGGCAAAATGATCGTGCGGTCGGTTATTCTGAGAAAAAAGACGGTTTTTCGTTGAAGAAGCGACAAAGACGGTCAGCAAGAGCCGATCGGGCAACGAAGATCGCGATAATTAAGGCAATAAAGACTCCGAAAGACATTAAAGTCAGGGATGTCATGTTTTTCCTTTAATATTTTGTAATCGTGTCCTTTTAGGACTCATGTCATGACCAGGGTATAAATATAAACCCTTGTCCATTGTAAAAACTGTTCACAACCAAATCAATATAACCGGCCCCGTGCTAACTTTGAGTCATTTGTCGTGTCATTGAGTTCTTCGAGAGGAATCATCGATCCGTCGACCTCTGTAAGTCCTGGCAACCTTGTTATCATGTCTAGTATCATGCGGTGGATTTAGATGTTGATGCAAGCAGTCTTGTTTGTTTTCAATGATCGTGCGGCGGATCCTTGCTTGACAATCAAGAAGTCTTCGCTTATGTTTCGTTTACGAGTAGATACCGTGCGGCAGGCGTTTGCTCGATATGCTTAGCAAAAGCAAGATAGTTATCGACTCTATTAGATTTGGCAAGATCTAGTAGATTCATTAAGTTATCATGTGTTGCATGTTTTAGATATTTTATATATTTGTAACACTCTTTTGCTCAATCTAGATTAATATGGTTCGGCTCTATTCTTTCTTATAGATCTATTTTACTTTCTCTACAAATAGATCTTGTGTTCATAATAGTCGAGTTAGTTTAACCTAGATTGTTACATGTTGCGGGTTCACGCATGTTAACCATGTTTAAGCTTTGATAGGGTTAAGTATCGTGCGGCGGATATAAGCTTTAGATTAGTTTAATTATGTCTTGCTTACGTGTTCCTTCATCGTGGATCCCAAGTCGGTTAGATTGCCGAGCTTGGTTATGCTTCAACTCACAGTTAATTGTTATTCGTTCATACGTATTCTTCCCATGCACATACGTTCGGCAATCAACGTTTCACGTAGTCCATGTTTGTTTTAGCCAAATGATCTATAAGACTTGTTGGCAGACAACTTCTATAGTTGTATGTCGTCGTAAGTGGCTTCAGAGCCGTATATATGGAACTGTCTGGTCTAACCCGACATGTTCCAGTTTTATATCTAATGATTTTCATCTCTTGTTAGTTTCAGGTCAAACTGACTAGCACGTTTCCGAATTTCGAAACACCCGGGCACCCGATTGAAGCCACACTTTCCGGCTTGCTGTGTGTGAGGCACATTACATCATATTTTGTGTCAACAATACTCTGATCCCTCCATCTACAAAAGGACGATGCAAGTTTCACTTTTCGAGGTTGATCAACGTTATATGAAAAACTACCAATACTCGTGGTACAAGGTAAGTATCATTAAATTAATTATGAAATATATCTCCACTCTAAACTTAGTTAGCGACATAAATATTAATACTACTCACTCTAACTTGGTCAAACTAAAGTTTTTGACTCACAAATTCCATACTTGCATATCGTCTTGTGCTAGTATATATAATTAATTCGCCAATGCTAATTTCCATATCCTATATATGAGTCTTTATTAGTTTGATGAGTCAATTTGTACAAATTAATGAACAGGACAGATTGTTTAATTTGACTACAGATAGAATTAATTGAAGGATTAATTAAATCCAATGCAAATATGCAATGCTAGGTGATCGAGCTCTTCTCAAACCATTTTGGAAAAATATCCATGGCACGCAACAACCTTGAATTTGCTCAACCACGTACAAAAAAGCAGTGGCTAGAGTACTATCAACGAACATAACCCATAGCACGTGTCACGCACTCGATGTACCGATGAAAACGTACAGAACGAGAGCAGAAATGCAAAACAAGAGGCCGGCATCACCACTCCTTCGTCTTCCATCTCGCATCACCTAGCTGATGCATGTTTCCGTGCTAGCTAGTTCCAAGCTCCAGTTGCTCACGTGTCGACGCCACGTGAACAATGCCAATGCAATAACTCTAGTACTTTATTCTTTCTCTCTCTCTCGGCGATGACTGCAAAAGCAACGACTCCTCCAATAATGGTTTAGATGGATATGATGTCAAATAAAAACGGTGACGCATCGATGCTTGATGAGCTATAGCAACCACCCGGTCCATTCACATGAAGGTACGGTCCAATGCATGGACACACAGCCACGACGCGACGAAAGCTAGGTTTTAGAGATGCTAAGTATGTACATGCAAAGACGTGGCCAACTTAGGGTTTGCAGCAGGGTTAGCCCCCCTTTTATTTAGAACGCAGGACTGAAAAACACATGATTTTTTTTTAAGGAATCGGTGTTTAATTTTGGATCAGTGGTGGAAAAAACACACGAAGCAAAGAAACATGAGGTTTGAGTAGATATTTTGCCTCTTAGTTTTTCTATGAAATCAAGCATTATTAAAAGTTTCCTACGTTTCATTTAAAAGAAATACATGCTTAATTTAAAAGAAATTCATACAAACCAAAAAAGACTACAACAACTCAACTATATATATTCACAGGAATAGATATATTTTTTAAAGATAATTATAAATAGCAACAGCTTCTTCCTTCAAGAAGGAATCGACCCACGATTTAATACTAAAGAATACCGACACACCAGATGATCGAAACATCTATCCAAGGTAACACAAAACTAATTTTTAACCAAAGACTAAACATTAAGTCTAAGAGCACAAGACCATCTAAAAAAAAGCAGAGCATTGCAGAGTCTCAGGACGGCCAGTGTGTAACTCTGAACATAACCTACAAATAGATTTTAAACTGCATTTGTCAAATACCATTTCATTCCTTGTAAGCCAAAGCGATCAACATAAAGCAACAACTCCTATAAGCAACAAGTTTCTAAATTCTCTCCTAGTTTGTTTGTGCTAAGCACCAAAAATATTCAGTGTACTAGTTGGCAGTTTTAAAACAAGCATCATATGGATAGCACCATCACAAGGCGCCTTGGTCATCACACAGTAAAAAAAAAACAGATGCTGAATACTCTCTAGTTTAGAGCAAAAACTATAATCTGGGGTTTCCCATCCAATTTCGTTTAGCTAAACTATTCTTTGTTAGAATTACCCCTCTTCTTAGAAACCATGAAAGTATCTTAACTTTTAATGGAATTTTAAGATGTCAAAGTTCTGAGAGACTTTGTGACCATTGTTTATAGAAATAGGAAAAATCTTACATTTTTTCTTTGTTTATTTAAATAGGTCATTAGTTGGGACAGCAGCTCACTCAACTTTTCATATATATGATGGTGATGATAAGTAGTGTGATGATGATGGCACAATGCAAGAAAGCTATAGCAAGGCTATAGGTGTCAACAAATAGTACGTACTAGTAAGTGTAACGGCCACTACATGTTTGCATCGACAACAGCTGGGTTGCAACCACAGCTAGCTACCGGAAAGCAAATGATTGACGTACACGTGGCCGCACATGAACGAAGCGCCTCAGAGTAGCACGTGCAATTGTGTGGCTAGATTCAAAAAATGCAGTTTATAGGTACTGCGTTTATGAGTAAAACCAATTAAAAGAGCTGCGTCGTGCTTGCTCTACATATGATTTGGATGTGTGCATTTCTTTTTTCTTACCTTTCTCTTGCATAATATATATAATATTAGCTACACAAAATGTCTACCGTACCATTTGAAATATGTATAACTAGCTAGGCTTCTTAATACACACTCTAATCATGTCACTGAATTGAAGTAGTTCTATGGTAAGCATTGGAGGGACGAGTTCTGGGTGGCTGTGGGTTTTCCAGATGGTGGGAGAAACCGGAGCTCACTGCTGTGGAGCGTTCGTCATCACCTAAGGTACAGAACGTTGTTTCTACTTCATCTTTTTCTTCCTTGCAAGCAGACAATGGAGAGATGGGCAGTGGTCGTTCTTGTGTTTCTCGAGATCGACATCTCGCTGCCCACTCGAGCAAAGTTGGAAGCAAATCAGGATGTTTCTTCCCCATGAGAGGACGCCATGTTCGTCCTTGGAAGGGCCCGCTTCCGAAAAGAAGATACGTCCGAGTCCGTCGATTACGCTGCAGGCCGGCGTATTTGCCGGAGGATGTCAAACGTAAATTGAATTGTGGGGCTAACCTGGGCCGAGGAGATCGAACTTGGTAATCGGGAAGTCCATTTAGAAAAACATCCAAAGGCTGCTAAAAAACGGGCCGAGTTGATTGGGAACGCAAGATCGTACGTACGGGGAGGCCAGATCCTATTCCTTTGGTCCTAGACTCGGTCCTAGGATTACTGGCGGCTAGGTACGTCGGCAGGCGGACGGTGCTTCGGGAGATTCTTCTCCTTGCGCTCATCGTCCGTCTTTTGCCGAGATGGCGGCGCGACCTCCTGCTCCACCTCGACAGGCGGATCGGCAGCACCATGCTGCCCCGCAGAGGAATCCAGTGCATCGGAAGCAGGTGCATCCGAGGTTCCAGGGTCAGCAGTCGGGGTCGCAGCATCAGCACGCACAAGCTGTGCTGCCTCGTTGGACTGGTCCACCGCCTCCTGTTCACCACCGGCCTGCTGCTAACCGGCCGTTTCAGCAGCAGACTGGGAGAGGGTCTGCACAGGGCCGCGGATACGGACGAGGAAATTGGCAGTCGAATGGGGATGTGGTGCCTGCTTACCAGCTTGACGAGGTGTGGGTACATGTGTTGGGAGTGCCGCACGCATGGAGGCACTACCTAGGATTCTGGGCGCTGGGAACAGCCATTGGAAAAACTTTGGATGTTGACATGTTAACATATAGGAAAAAGGGAGTGATTCGTATTCTGGTTGGGGTTTTGGATAGAAAAGCATTGCCTGAGAAGTCTGATACTGTGTTTGGGGTTCATGGTTATGATATTACTTTCACCATTGAGAGCGACAAGTTTGTTCCAGTGACGTCTGTTCATATGGATGAGGACCCAATGGATCGAGATGGAGATGGTATGGGAAGTGCATCATCCGAGGGACATGATGGTAATCATCTTGCTAAAAAGCAAAAACAAGTGGGTGAATCTGGTGCTTCCTCATCAGCTAGCATGGAGGGTGGTCCTACTCCTATGCAAAGTGCTAAGCAGTTAATGATGAATGGAGTGGAGCAAATGATAGGGAGTTCTAGGCCTGCTCTGAGTCAAAATGTGGAGACTCGAACTCTGCCGGCAATTGCACTCACTCCCTCTCCTAAAAGCAGTAGGGACACAAGGAAGAGCGGTGGTTTATCTGGTGTTTCTGTGCCTTTGTTCGATGATTACGTCTCTGCCATGCAAACCGGGCAACAGTCTCCAGTTACTCCAACACATGAGATAAGTTGCAAGGCTACTGAGAAGCAGTTGTCAGTAGTGCAAGGCTCGGTACACAAGGTTGTCGAGCAGCAGCCGTTTGCAGGGGAGTCGTCGGTCAGCAAGTCGATCGGACTGACTCTCACTGCAGGCGTTTATCCAAGTCCGTCCAGGATGGTCAGAAGTGTTGAGTCAACACAGGTGAATGGGCCTGAGAAGGTGGATGTGTTGCAGTGTCAGTCTGAAAGGTGTTCTCCTGCAGTTGGAGAGATTTTGAGTGATGACAACCGTGGGCACATTGCTTGTGGAATGAACTGGGATATGGGGGTGAGCAAGGCTACAACCCCAAAGATTCCGGCGGTTAATCCATCTTTTGTGCCAGGTAATAAATTTGGTTTTCTTGCAAATGATTGCTCTGATGCAAATTTTAATACTGTGGATGGATATCGTCGCAGTTTACGCAATAACCAATCGTCTGTTGATGAGATCACTCTTGCAGATCAGGATATTATGAGTAAGGCGATGAAACGGGCTGCGCAGCGCAACCTCGTTCCCCCTGTGCAAAGCAAGACGGTGGCTGACAAGATTGGACAGCCACTTTCGCCTTCTGGTGTACAGCCTAAAGCATGTGGTATGCCCAATACTGAACCCGATGCATCTTTTATTTCCTTGCAAAATGTTGTGTGCGCTACGAAGCTAAATACCATGGGTTTTAAGTTAGGGACAAATGACTTTTCGAGTATTAACATGTCTATGAATGCCTTAAAACATATTGAGATTGATCGAATGGGGGTTCATTCGGGTCAGAAAAATAAAGATAAACGGGAAAAATAGTGGAGTTTTTTGAGGTTGATTCAAGTGATGACGAGGTCAATGAGGACAGAGAGATCAATGAGGTGTCGGATGTCGGTTTTGAGGATGATGACATGGACACAAGGATATGTGACCTAATGGCATCGTCTCGCAAATCCAAATCTGCGTCCAAAGCTAGTAAAAGTCGTTTTGCTAGTAAGAGTAAGAAAAAAACTAATAAAAAAGAGTTTCCTGATGAAAGGTTTTTTTTGGAATAGCAGAGGTCTTTCAGACTTGGTTGAATATAGGTATGTGGCTGAGGCGGTTAAGGAACACAACTTGGATTTTGTGGCTGTAATGGAAACGGGAAGCAAGACATATCCAAATCAAACCTGTCACGACTTTCTGAAGGTGCAGAGTTTGTGTGGCGTTGCCTTCCACCAATAGGTAGATCAGGTGGCATCCTCCTTGGGATCAATGCCACTTCTTTGGATTATCATTTATAACTGAAGGGGAATTTTATATAAAATTTCATATTACAAATAAAGTGGATAAATTCAAATGGATTTTAATGACAATCTACGGCCTAGCTTAGGATGATTTTAAATCAAGATTTTTACCTGAACTTGTTCGGGCTTGTCAAGAAAATCCTTTTCCCACCCTTATTGGAGGGGATTTTAATATTTAATGAGAGATGGTCATTCCTATTCAATGTTGTGATTGACAACTTTGACTTAAGGGAGTGTTGACACAAAATATGACGCAATATGCCTCACACACAGCAAGTCGGAAAGCGTGGCTTCAATCGGGCGCTCGGGTGTTTCGAAATCCGGAAACATGCCAGTCAGTTTGACCTGGAACTAACAAGGGATGAAAATCATTAGATATAAAACTGGAACATGTCGGGTGAGACCAGACAGTTCCATATATACGGCACTGAAGCCACTTACGACGACATACAGCTATAGAAGTTGTCTGCCAACAAGTCTTATAGATCATTCGGCTAAAACAAACATGGAGTACGTGAAACGTTGATTGCCGAACGTATGTGCATGGGAAGAATACGTATGAACGAATAACAATTAACTGTGAGTTGAAGCATAACCAAGCTCGGCAATCTAATCGAGTTGGGATCCATGATGAAGGAACACGTAAGCAAGACATAATTAAACTAATCTAAAGCTTATATCCGCCGCACAATACTTAACCCTATCAAAGCTTAAACATGGTTAACATGCGTGAACCCGCAACATGTAACAATCTAGATTAAACTAACTCGGCTATTATGAACGCAAGATCTATTTGTAGAGAAAGTAAAATAGATCTACAAGAAAGAATAGAGCCGAACCATATTAATCTAGATTGAGCAAAAGAGTGTTACAAATATATAAAATATCTAAAACATGCAACACATGATAACTTAATGAATCTACTAGATCTTGCCAAATCTAATAGAGCCGATAACTATCTTGCTTTTGCTAAGCATATCGAGCAAACACCTGCCGCACGGTATCTACTCGTAAACGAAACATAAGCGAAGACTTCTTGATTGTCAAGCAAGGATCCGCCGCACGATCATTGAAAACAAACAAGACTATTTGCATCAACATCTAAATCCACCGCATGATACTAGACATGATAACAAGGTTGCCGGGACTTACGGAGGTCGACGGATCGATGGTTCCTCTCGAAGAACTCGACGACACGACAAAGGACTCAAAGTTGGCACGGGGCCGGCTGTATTGATTTGGTTGTGAACAGTTTTACAATGGCCAAGGGTTTATATTTATACCTTGATCATGACATGAGTCCTAAAAGGACACGACTACAAAACATTAAAGGAAAAAACACGACATCTTGGACTCCAGTTTCTCCTTCGGAGTTTCTATTGCCTTAATTGTCACGATCGTCGTTACCCAATCGGCTCTTACTTGCCGTTTTCGTCGCTCCTTCAACGGAAAACTACCCTTCCTCAGAATAGCCGACCGCACGATCACTTGTCGAATCCTTAGAAATCAGTCGACTGCACGAACACTTGCCGAATCCTTGGAAATCAGTCGACCGCACGAACACTTGCCGAATGCTCTGAACATTTGTCTCTGCAAAATTCACCGTGCACTGGCCCACCTGTCATCTTCTTAAACATGCCAAAATCCAGTGTTAACACATGCCCCCTCAATTTTGGGATAAAAGTAGTTTTATTCCGAAATTGACTACAAGCTATCCCTTTTTTCTAGGTCAATACTGCTCAACACCGCAGCCGCCGCTCAAGAAATCCAAACAACAGTACATCCTCAAGCTTATCTCGAATCTTCAATGGCGACTCAGGAGAAAATTTCAGAGGTAAATTTCATTCACTTCCACGTATTCGACAATTCCCAATTGACTTTCCTGCTTCTTTTCCGATTTATTTTCCTAATTTCTTTGAAGGGATACAAAAACGAGATTCTGATCCCTTATGCTGCAAACCCTGATTCCTATTTCCTTGGTCCAATGGGAGATTCTGACCCAACCGAGATTATTGAGAAGGAAACCTCGAGAATCCCTTTCAAATCTGGAGTTAACCCGCCAAACTAATAGTCAAACACCTTCAAGATTTGGCCATTTCCCCCAATCGCTGGATGGCGAAACTGGTATCGGAGGATGCTGGAAAAGAGCAGTAGCTACTGGGACGCCCAAGATACCACTGTCTGGAATTATCTTTATCAGAAATGCCTAGAAACGAACCCCTTCTGATAGCAGCTTCTCACTTTTGGTCTGATGCTATCAATGCTTTTGTCTTCGGCCATGGCATGATGACTTTCACTTTGGCCGATGTATTCATGATGAATGGTCTAAATGTGTCAAAACCAGTTTATGCCTACAAGTACAAGAGCAAAAACAACCAGGAAGTTGTCAAATCTAGAGGTGGATGGGTCGGATACATTCAGACTTATATAGAAGCATGTGGTATTGTTTCTGACAAGGAATACAGGGCCTTCATGAATATGTGGCTGTGCAGGTTCATCTTCTGTGGAAAATCTAATGAGCCAACCTTAAATCACATGATGATGGCTAAGGATTTAGTTGCAGGCATCCTAATCCCTCTGGGTAAATATCTTTTAGGACCCGTTTATCACATGATGCATCAGATCACTGCTCAGATGTACCATGGCAAGGGGATCTCTTGTGTGAGTGGCCCTTGGTGGTTTATCCAGATGTGGTTATAACTTTATATGCATCAGATAATGTTTGTGCCCCTTCACATTTGAGTTTCCCTTCAGTTAATTATGCTGAAGGCAATACAGCAAAAGTTAAGAACTGCCAAACTTATAGAGAAGTAGCATCTTCTATTAGCATCGACATAGATATTGGTCATCTCTTCAAACTATTTTTCAAGGGTTTTAACAATGTACTTTGGCTTCCTTACAGAGAAAATGATAATCTAACATTTCCTTGCAAATTCAGCTATGAATCTGGTTGTTCTGATAAGATAGCCACAGAGATTTTCAACTCCTTTATCAAACCTTGCATCTTGCCAGCCGAATTTCATCATGGGAGGCTAGTACAATCTTTCTACGAATTCTACTATCCAAATATGACAGCCAGGCAATTAGGATGTGGACAGCTACCCCCAAGACCTTTCTTTTCAACAACCATAAAATTCAGGAAGCTGATCACAAATGAAATAGAAGCTAAAAAGGTCTTTGAGCTTGGATGGGATCTGCCAACATATGAACCTTCTCCATTTGGGCTAGTAGATAATGCTCACCTCCTTTTTGTTTCTTGGTGGCAAGAATGGCACAATCATATTTTCAACACACCAGTGCACCCTCTATGCCAAGATTTGTAACCCCAATTTGCTTCTGACAGTGAGGTAATTCTACTGCATTTACCACTTTCTGATTTTGAATTTATCCCTCACCTTAACCTTTGGTTATGTATAGCATTTTGAACCCATTCCTCCTGCCA
Organism: Microstegium vimineum; assembly: GCA_022036555.1. Classification (NCBI taxonomy): domain Eukaryota; kingdom Viridiplantae; phylum Streptophyta; class Magnoliopsida; order Poales; family Poaceae; genus Microstegium; species Microstegium vimineum. The sequence goes on along the minus strand of CM039130.1, from coordinate 9,083,010 downwards.
AAGCACTCCAGTACTGCTTAGCTGGGCCCAAACTTGCCCTGGGTTTCGATCCTTCAACTCTAGCAACCTTCATGAAGATCCCTGCAGTTTTGACCACTGCACCTTCAGGAGAAAAAGGTAAAAGGAAGACACTTGAGGACATTCATGTGGCCAGAAAGACAAGATCCAAGAAAGTCAAGTGGTCTCCTAAGGTATGAATCTTTATCTAGCAATAAATCTCATTCAGCAACAACTCTGACTGCCTCCATACTAATCACCTTTTGTTGCAACCACATGTTGAAATTCCAGGATCAAGTAATATCTCAATAACAGTAGATATCCCTCCTCAAGATTCTACTGATGATGCAGAGACTCATGAAACCGAAGATACAGAAGCTCATGAAGCTGAAAGTACAGATGTTCATGAAGCCTTCAAACACATTGGTATCATTCGGCTAATCACTTCTTTCTCTTTATATGGCATCTTTTTTCCTGTCCTTATACTCTATCATCTGCATTATTGGAAATAGATAAAATTCTAGACAATCTAGCAGAAGAGCACTCTTCTGGTCCAGCTCCAGGTTCACCATCCCTAGGTATCCAATCAAGCCCTCAACCAGATCAAGACACAACCCATCTTGAGGATCAATCAACATAGTAGGTAATATGTTGTCTCAAGTTATTCTTTTAGCACACTCATTCAGTCGGCTAACACTTCTCTTTTTCTTAAGAACATCACCAAACCGACTGCCAGTTATTCTTTCACTGTTGATGATTACATCAATGAAAAAGGTTAAGAAACCACCTCTCAGCAAACTTTGTCAGTGGAAAATCAAGTTCGGCTGAATGATATAGCTAATCTGCTAAACAAGGACATCAATACTCTGGTCCAAGATTCAGATCAGATAAAAGATCTCCTCGAACTCATCAACCAAGACCTCCCACCTGCCCTTAAGGCTTCTTTGGAATCTGCAGCCCACCTTGATGATTATTTTGCTGTGGTGAAGAGGGCAAAAAAAATATAGCCTCCAGGACTGTCTTGCAGAACAACAGGTCTCTGAAGAAGCAGGAAGCTAAAGCCTTGCACTCTCAAATTCAAGTCACTAAAGACTCACTGGTGACTTTAGAGTCTGAACTGAAAATCATGAATGATGAGAAAATCAGATTAGAGGCTCAACTGACTGAACTGAATGCCAAAATTCAGTCTCATGAAGCCAAGATGACAGATTTGCCGAATTCTATAGAAGCAACTTAATCAAAAATGTCAATCATCTTGAAAGAAGATCAACAGCTCAAAGCAAAGCTGTCTAGCATCTAGAGCTCTGAAAATGAAGACCGGAAAGTGCTGGACAATGTTAGCCGAACCAGGACCGAGGCTTTAGATGCCATTAGCCAACTTCTGAGCTAGTAGAAATACGGCTTGTAATAGATTAAGCACAACACATTTTGTCCTTGAACAATTGGATGCCTCTACTCTTCATCTTTATATATTTCTTCTTGCATGAGACTATGATTGGCTCTCTTATTTTTCTGATTAGAATATAGCCGATTTGCCTTTAGCTTTCCGATTAGAACAATAACCGATCGTTCTCATCCTCCCGGTTCAGGGATATAGCCGAGCGATTCTTGATTTACCCGAGCCTGGCCTAGTCTAGTAACAACCCATCCGAGTGGGAAAAACCCTAACTCGTCGTTTGGTATTCTTACTCGGCTCATAAATAAACCTTCCTTCTTCCGCCCCTATCAACAGTTCCAGTCAAGCATTTTTTGTCTCCGTCTCTCCACTTTCTTCGCCTACACCAATCCAGAGGGAACCCTAACTCCATAGTAGCAATGACCGGAGGCGATGACCGCGGTAAGCGTCTTGCCGAGGGAGAAGCCGAAGGAAGCCGAGTGCAGCGCTGTCGACGACGTGGGTGAGAATCAATCTCCTGCCCCCTTGTGGTTGCACTTCTTGTTCATCCTTCAAGCTCTGATTTCCTCCTTCATTCATTAGAATCAGGGTTATCTCCACTAGCCAGAGCATTCCCTTCCCTCCGACGACAGCATCTCAATTGGGGACTCCATCATCCGGTTCCTCCGGGTCTTCAGGCTCCTACCACTCCCAACCTTAGGATTTAGATTCGGGTGCCATGGACGTCCCCTACACCCACGCAGAGGCAGTCACCTTCAAGGGCGAAAGGGACGAAGCCCGAGGAGAGCTAGAGAAGACCTCCAAGCAATACGGCATCGACCAACTTGAGTGGGAGAACTAGCGGAAGCAGTTCTGCGACACCATCATCGGTTAGTACAAATAAATCCACTTTATTTCCCCTTTCTCAGATTCATCTATTCACCCGATTGGTGTTCTTCTGTTCAACGCTCTCTGCAGAGGTTGAACTCCTGAAGACCGCGGCGAACAAGATCGCTGACAAGGTGAACGCCCAGGGAGAAACTGCCGAGGCACGCCTTGATGGTGCAGACGGTCATATAGATCAGGCCGTCATCCAAGTCGTACACCACGGCGTAGCTCTGGGGCTGGCGGCAATGTCCACCCAGACTCGTGAAGACCTCTCCTTCATGCCAGTCGGCTTCCTCGGTGGCGTCCCCCCAGAAGACGTCGAAGATATTGATGATCTTCTAGATAGCTATGAGGACCATGCAACCGTCCTCGCTCAAGCCACAGACGTCCAGTCTGTCCTCAACAAGTTGTTTGAGGAGTAGTTTGTATCTAGGAATCCTCTGTAAAAACTACATATCTTGTGAAATACCGTCTGTGATCTGAAGAACTCTTTCTGAACTGTATGACTTGTCTTTAGTTGTTGGTGTTTATATTTTTTGCTCTAAAGGTGACACATACTGCGTCGGCTATTCTTTAAGTTTTTAGAGTATTTTTTCAGCTAAAGGCGATGCTTCTACATCGGCTATTTGTGCACAAAACTCTTTAAGTCTGTTCATGCACCAACCTCAACACTGGGATGAAATTTCTTAAGAAATCTTCCATTAATAGCTCTAGTAAACTCTTCTCCCAGTAGAGTCTTCAAAATATACGCGTTACCAGGTGCACACCTCACTATCCGAAAAGGTCCTTCCCAATTTGGAGATCATTTGTCGAATGCTTTATCTTTTGTCCCAATCGGCAATATAGTCTTCCATACCAAATCTCCTTCTACAAATTGCTTCTCTCTGACTTTTTATTGTAATATCTGGCAACACGTAATTTGTTTTTCTCAATATTTTCCAATGCTTTGAGACGAACTAAATGCAAATCCTCTAATTCATCCATCATCAGGTCCTTATAATCCTCTTTCTTCAAATTATTTTGCAATGTAACTCGTCTTGAACCAAATTGCAATTCCCATGGTAGTATAGCATCATGTCCATAAACTAACTCATAGGGAGATGCTTGAGTAGACCCATGACAAGTCATTCGGTAAGCCCATAAAGCCTCATTAAGAACCGAATGTCACTTCTTCGGCTTCTCATCAATCTTCTTCTGAATAATTTTAATCATGATCTTATTTGATGTTTCGGCCTGACCATTAGCTTGTGCATAATAAGGAGAAGAATTGTATAACTTGATTTCCATTTCTTCAGCAAAATCACAAAATTCAGATGAAGTAAACTGAGTTCCCTGATCTGTCGTTATAGTTTGAGGAATCCCAAATCTGTGAATTATATACTCCTTAACAAAATTGACTATGTTTTCTGATGTAACCTTCTTCAAAGGGATAGTTTCAACCCACTTTGTAAAATAATCTATAGCCAATAGCACAAACTTATGTCCTTTGCTAGAAGGAGGATGAATCTGACCAATCAAATCTATGCCCCATCCTCTAAACGGCCAAGGTTTGATAATTGAGTTCATAGCCGATGTTGGAGCTCTCTGAATGCTGTCGAATCTCTGACAATCCTGACACCCCTTGTAATATTCAAAACAATCTTCAAGCATAGTCAACCAAAAATAACTAGTCCTCCTGATTATCCACTTCATTCGGTAAGCCGATTGATGTGCACCACAGATCCCTTCATGTACTTCATACATCAGCTTTCTGGCCTCCTCTTGACTCAAACATTTGAGGAATACTCCATCTATAGATTTATAGTACAACTGGCCATCAAGGAGTACGAACTTGAGAGCTTTGTATCTGAGCTTTTGGGAAACCTTTTGTGATGGATCCTTTAAGTAATCGGCAACTTCGTTCCTCCAGTCATCAACTACCCGATTCTCATCCACATCATGAATCTCTTGATCCTCTCGGTACCTTGAAGCACGAACTTGCTTTTTTCATTATGCCCCCTAGGGATATGATGCAAGGTTGCCACCTGGAAATTCTTCAAAAGCTCTCGACATTCTTTATAATATTCTCTTAATACATAACTCTTGCATTCATATTATTCGATTAGTTGATTAATTACTAACTCAGAATCTCCAAAGATCTCAACAGCAACATCCTTTATTTCAACAAGAAGCCGAAGTCCTCTAAGCAGTGCTTCATACTCAGCTTGATTATTAGTAACATAGAATTCAATAGGGATGGCATACTTAAAAGTCACCCCTCGTGGAGAGATCAAGAGAATGCCAGCACCACCACCTTTGCTACAAGATGAACCATCAAAAAACAAAGTCCAAGGTGCAATACTTATCATGTTAGCAGAAGGATTACGATGTTGGGTAATAAAATCGGCGATAATTTGACCCTTTACTGCTTTTGCCGATTCGTACCTTAAATCAAATTCCAACAAAGCTAAAATCCACTTGTCAATCCTTCCATTCAAAATTGGCATTAATAACATATGTTTTATTACATCAAACTCAGAAACTACCACACATTCAACATTTAACAAGTAGTGCCAAAACTTGGTACACGAGTAGTACACGCACAAACAAAGCTTTTCCGTAGCCGAATAGCTTGTCTCTGGATCTAGCAGCTTTCGGCTAAGGTAAGCTATTACTCTTTCTTTTCACACGAACTCTTGCATGAGGGCCGATCCTATTGTCAGGTTATCAGCCACCACGTACAACTTAAAAGGCTTATCAAGCTGTGGAGGTACAACACAGATGGTGCCTTCATGTACTCTTTGATCTCATCAAAAGCCTTCTGCTGTACGTCACCCCATACAAACTCTTGATCCTTTTTAAGCTTCAACAGTGGAGAAAACGGCAAAACTCTTTCTGACAAATCAGATATGAATCTTCTTATAAAATTAACCTTGCCGAGCAGTGATTGCAACTCTGTAAGATTAGTTGGAGGAATAACCTTGTCTATTGCTTCCATGCTCTTTTTACCAACCTCAATCCCTCCTTTATGGACTAGAAATCCTAAAAACTCACCAGCCGAGACTCCAAAGGCACATTTGTTTGGGTTCATCCTCAAACCATGCTTCCTAGTGCACTCCAAAGTCTTCCTTAAATTGGCTAAATGTCCCTCGTGATTTCTAGATTTGACCACCACGTCATCAATATAGATCTCCACGATTTTGTCGATCAACTCGTGGAAAATATAGTTCATGGCTCTTTGATAAGTCGCACTGGCATTCTTTAAACCAAAAGTCATGATGATCCATTCAAACAAACCAATATGACCAGGACATCTGAAGGCTGTCTTGGAAATATCCTCTATTGCCATAAAGATTTGGTTATAGCCAGCATTACCATCCATAAAGCTGATGACTTCATAACCAGTTGCGACATCGACAAGCAAATCGGCAACCGGCATTGGATAACCATCCATTGGAGTAGCTTTATTGAGATCTCTAAAATCAATGCAGACCCTCATCTTTCCATTCTTCTTGTACACTGGTACTATGCTTGAAATCCACTCTGCATACCTGCATGGCCGAATGAAATTTGCTTCTTATAATCTCTCAAATTCTTTTTTCACATCGGCCAGTACCTCCTCTTTGAAAATTTTCCGAGGAGGTTGTTTGTAAGGACGATACCCGGGCTTAATCGGCAGTCGATGCTCAACAATAGAACGATCGAGTCCGGGCATCTCCGTGTAATCCCAAGCAAAACAATCCCTGAATTCTTTTAGAAGATCTATCAACTTTAATCTATACTCTGACTCTAAACTTGCACTGATATATATCGGCCTTGGATTGACATCATCACCAATATTTATTTCCTCTAGCTTATCAGCCGACATAAAACCACGTCCCAACTTTCCTTTATTGCCATCGATCGGGTTCCCCATTAAAAATTGCTATGAGAGCCGACTGCTTGGATCGGTTGTTGGTCCTTATTGGAGACATTCACGGGACCTTCTCCCAAGATTTTTCCAGAAAAACAATCGAAGCCATCATACTCCCAGTAGGCAGACTCTGTGGCAGCAACACTCACCGAATCATCAGCATGAACAATTTCAACATCATCCCCAATCCATTGAATGAGAATCTGATGCATGGTTGAAGGTATGCAACAGTTAGCATGGATCGAATCTCTTCCCAAGAGCAGACTATATGCCCCCTTGCCATCAATGACAAAGAAGGTAGTGATCAAAGTCTTTGATCCAATCATCAACTCGATGTGTACCGCTCCTCGGGTGTCAGAAGGATTACCAGCAAAGTCCCTGAGTACTAAGTCAGTTTTCAACAATTCTTCATTAGTCATCCCGAGCTTCCTAAAAGTGGTATAAGGCATAATATTAATGGCAGCTCCTCCATCAACAAGCATCTTGGTCAGAGGCTTGCCATTGATGTATCCCTTCACGTAAAGCGGCTTTAAATGTCGATGCTTAGTCGGTTTATCAAAAACTGCCCGTTGAGTTAGGACAAGCTGGGCCATTAGATCCTGATACTCGCTCTCATCGAAATCTGAGTACAATTCCTCTTGAATGTCTGTGCTTTCGGGAGCTATGAATTCTGACGGAATGAAGAAAGCCATGCATGAATCAGCCGAACGATCTTGCTCATCAGGCTTTTTCTTAGGATGCCATATCTGTTTCTTTTCGGCAACTGTTTGTGCTAGCTCTCTATTCCTCAAGCGCTATACTCTTCTCTTCTGGCTCTTCCTCAGCCCTGGTGGGCACCATTGCCCTTTCTGCCACACATATTCACGGTGCTTTTCCTCCTCAGCACCTTCCTCATAATGGATCCACTCTTGATCGGCAAATCTCTTGCCTCGCCGATTTTCAGAGCTGCCTATTTTTAAACGCTGATCGTCCTCAGAAAGCTATTTTCCAAGTATTTCATGGACCGGACGGCGGTTGACCTGGGACTGCCTGTACTCTGAATATTGATCACTGCATTCATGACAATTGTTCTTAGCAGGCAGCTTTAGGCCTTCATTCCAGCAATGTTTGAAAAACGGGCATCCCCAATGAGACTGCTCCTGCTCTCTCACGTATTCTTGCTCTCCTCCGGTACATCTCTTCCTCGTACCTGCGATGCTCCTCCATGAACTCCTATTCTTCATAATACCTCTGCCTCTGATACTGCTTTCGCTCTTGTCGTCATTTATTCAACAGAATCCGTGTCGTAACCCTGAGTTTGGAAGCTTCCCCTCTCTCGGTTCGGCTATTCTGGAACTGAGCCCGTTGCCGAAACTCCTCATTTGTAATTTGCCGATCGAGGTCAACAGCACCAGCTTTTCTTGCTCTGTCTGAGGTCAACACCTTCATCTTTCCCTTGTCTTTGGGGTCTTCCATGGCGACCATGTTCATAGAGAAAGACATCGTGTTCTGTGCAAAGGGATTAGCATCAATTTTCATCTTACCATCAAACTTCAGATGCCCTTCCTGAATGGCCTTCTGAATTCGCACTCTGAACACTCGGCAATCATTGATGGAATGTGAATTAGTATTATGGTAGCCGCAAAACTTCTTGTCTTTTACTCCTTCAGGGCGCAGCATGGGGTGCCCTTCCGGCAATTTGATGCGTCCCTCTCTTAACAACAAATCAAACAACTTATATGACTTAGAGACATCAAAGTCATAAGTACCTCTCTGCTGCCTTAACCATCGTTGACTAACCTGAGTCGGCTCTTTCGCCCAGACCAATTCGGCTGCAGCTATCTCATCTTCATCATCGTACTCTGCTGCCTCTTCCAAGAAACTTTGATACATTTCATTAGCCACATCACCCTTCTGAAAGCGGTTATCTCTCCTGAATCCTTGAGCTTGATTACTCATCATAGCCAACCATTGCGACAACTGCCCAAGATCATCAAAGTCCATGCAGAACAACTTTTCCCTGACATTCGGCTGCATACCTACTATCGCCATCCCCGACAATTGATCATCTGGCAGATTCAAGGAGTAGCAGAGGTTTTTGGTCTCTCTGAACCTGCGGAGGTACTCCTGTGGTGTCTCATTAGTCCTCTGCCTCAAGCTCATAAGATCAACTAGCTTCTTCTCGTTAGTACTCGTAAAGAAATACGCATGGAACCTCTGCTCTAATTCTGCCCATGTACCAATGGAATTTGCCGGCAGAGATGTGAACCACGTGAAAGCCGGTCCTGTCAGAGACAATGGAAAATACCGAATCCTCCAAGCTTCATCGGTGGAAAATACTGAATCCTCCAAGCTTCATCGGCAGATGCCTCTCCAAGCTGCATCAAGTATCAGCTGATGTGTTCTATGGTGCTAGTATCATCTTGACTAGAAAACTTGGTCAAATCTGTGGGAGGCTTAACCCTTGGAGGTAGTGCCACTTGGTTATACCATTCTGGATAAGGGGACTTGTATGCATAGGACTGATTCTTTGGCTTTAAGCCAAACTGATTCTGCATCATATCTGTCATCCTGTGCATGATAAAATCAATATTTGAATTTGGAGCCTCATGTGTTTACCCTTCAAATGGTGACCCTGCTGAGTTCTTATACCCTGGATTCGGGAGAGCATCAATAGCATTGTAATCGGCAAACTCTTGATATCCGTCTCCATACATATTCTTCTGCAACCTGTTCGCTACTGGAGACACCTTAAAAGCCGATTGTGGGATGTTTCCTGACGCACCGAACGCAAGCTGGCCATATGTCATGGGCGGTTGCTGTTTCTGGTGAGGAGCCATCCCACCTTGGTCCATGCCAGGCGCTCCGTTAATCTCAACACCTTTCTCCTGGTGCTTGGCACATGGAACAATGTCGGTCCTTGCATTGGACCAGAAAACTCTTCAAAGTATTTATCAGTAGACGGACTGAAAGTATTGACCATGATCGCACAAAAAGTATTCAGGAAAGCCGTATGATGATTTCCCATAGTCTCACTCATGGCCTTGTAAACGACTTCAGTCAGCTTCCGAGCATCTTCCTCTTCGGTGTAATCAGTCTGATGTGGAAGGAGAGACCTCGGAAGCTCCTGTTTCTGAAAAACTTTATTGCTTTTGTTCTTAGAAAAGGACATTAAGCACTTGCGTTGAAACTCATCACATGCTCGTTGAACCGTATTCCTCAGGTCTTCTGGCAACTCATCCATAGTCACGTCCAGAACCTGGTTATTATCGAATTCATGCATCTTGAAATGTGTGTCCCACCGGGTGTGCCAAAAAGTGTGTTGACACAAAATATGACGCAATGTGCCTCACACACAGCAAGCCGGAAAGCGTGGCTTCAATCGGGTGCCCGGGTGTTTCGAAATCTGGAAACGTGCCAGTCAGTTTGACCTGAAACTAACAAGGGATGAAAATCATTAAATATAAAACTGGAACATGTAGGGTGAGACCAGACAGTTCCATATATACGACACTGAAGCCACTTACGACGTTCCATATATACAGTTCCATATGTCGGGTGAAACGTTGATTGCCGAACGTATGTGCATGGGAAGAATACATATGAACGAATAACAATTAACTATGAGTTGAAGCATAACCAAGCTCGACAATCTAATCAAGTTGGGATCCATGATGAAGGAACACGTAAGTAAGACATAATTAAACTAATCTAAAGCTTATATCCGTCGTATGATACTTAACCCTATCACAGCTTAAACATGGTTAACATGCGTGAACCCGCAACATGTAACAATCTAGATTAAACTAACTCGGCTATTATGAACACAAGATCTATTTGTAGATAAAGTAAGATAGATCTACAAGAAAGAATAGAGCTGAACCATATTAATCTAGATTGAGCAAAAGAGTGTTACAAATATATAAAATATCTAAAACATGCTACACATGATAACTTAATGAATCTACTAGATCTTGCCAAATCTAATAGAGCCGATAATTATCTTGCTTTTGTTAAGCATATCGAGCAAACGCCTGCCGCACGGTATCTACTCGTAAACGAAACATAAGCGAAGACTTCTTGATTGTCAAGCAAGGATCCGCTGCACGATCATTGAAAACAAGCAAGACTACTTGCATCAACATCTAAATCCACCGCATGATACTGGACATGATAACAAGGTTGCCGGGACTTACAGAGGTCAACGGATCGATGGTTCCTCTCGAAGAACTCGACGACACGACAAAGGACTCAAAGTTGGCACGGGGCCGGGTGTATTGATTTGGTTGTGAACAGTTTTACAATGGCCAAGGGTTTATATTTATACCCTGATCATGACATGAGTCCTAAAAGGACACGACTACAAAACATTAAAGGAAAAAACACGAAATCTTGGACTCCAGTTTCTCCTTCGGAGTTTCTATTGCCTTAATTGTCGCGATCGTCGTTACCTGATCGGCTCTTACTTGCCGTTTTCGTCGCTCCTTCAACGGAAAACCGCCCTTCCTCAGAATAGCCGACCGCACGATCACTTGCCAAATCCTTAGAAATCAGTCGACTGCACGAACACTTGCCGAATCCTTGGAAATCAGTCGACTGCACGAACACTTGCCGAATGCTCTGAACATTTGTCTCTGCAAAATTCACCGTGCACTGGCCCACCTGTCATCTTCTTAAGCATGACAAAATCTAGTGTTGACAGGGAGATAGAGCTTTCTGGTCGTCAATTCACTTGGGCAAATTCCTTGCCTAATGCGACTTATGAAAAGCTAGATAGGGTGCTCATGACGACAGAATGGGAGTTCAAGTACCCTTTAGTTACTGTACATGCTTTGGATAGAGGAACATCTGATCATACTCCTCTGCTTTTAGACACGGGTGAACCAGCATACTCAGGACATGTGAAACAATTTCGGTTCGAGCTTAGCTGGTTTACACATGATGACTTTAATGAGAGGGTGTCCCAGATTTGGAACAAACAAGTAAGGGGCAATAACTCGGTGCAGAAATGGAACACTAAGTTGAGCGCTCTGCGGAGGCATCTGCGTGGTTGGGCTTCCAACAAGAATGGAATCTATAAGCAGCAGAAGGCTAAATTTCAAGCCACAATCATTGACCTTGACACAGCGGCAGAGGTTAGAGATTTATCCGAAGGTGAGCGTAACCAGCTAGCTGAAACCCGGCATCAGTTATCCAAACTTCTTAGAGAAGAAGAAATAAAATTATACCAGCGTGCCAAGGTAAAAAATATTCTGTTGGAAGACAACAACACTAGATACTTCCAAATTGTTGCTAATGGAAAACATAGGAAGAAAATAATTTTCTCTCTTGATGATGAAAATGGGAAAATAGAAGGGCAAGATAATCTGAAATCATACATCACAAAGTTCTACAAAGAGCTTTTTGGTGAACCTGAGGTGAATGCGTTTAGCCTTTTTGAGGATCGGACTGCAGATATCCCTCAGGTCAATGAGAATGAAAATAACCTTTTGACTGCTCCTTTTACCGAGGATGAAGTTAAAAAGGCAATTTTTAGCATGGAACATAATAAAGCTCCGGGCCCAGATGGATTCCCAGCTGAGTTTTATCAGAAATTTTGGGATCTCGTCAAAGGGATCTTATGCAAATGTTTCATGAACTTCATTCAGGAGAGTTGCCATTATTCAGTTTAAACTTTGGGGTCATAACATTACTGCCAAAAATTCAAGATGCAAATGTTATTACACAATATAGACCGATTTGTCTCCTAAATGTAAGTTTTAAAATATTCACTAAGGTAGCAACAATGAGGATTAATCTGGTAGCAAATAAAGTCATTAGCCCGACTCAGACAACTTTCATGCGTGGACGGAATATCCTAGAGGGATCGTCATACTGCATGAAACTGTACATGAATTACATAGGAAGAATTTGAATGGGGTGATCCTAAAGGTTGATTTTGAAAAAGCCTATGACAAATTCAAATGGCCATTCTTATTCCAAACCTTACGAATGAAGGGATTTTCGCCTAAGTGGATAGCTTGGGTTAAATCATTCATATCGGGGGAAGTGTTGCTATTAATGTTAATGATGAGGTCGGACATTTCTTTCAAACAAAGAAAGGTCTTCGACAGGGTGATCCTTTGTCGCCTATTCTTTTTAATATTGTAGAAGACATGTTAGCTGTTCTTGTTAGAAGAGCTAAGGTCGATGGCCAAATTAGTGGAGTTGTGCCACATCTAGTTGATGATGGCTTATCAATTCTACAATATGCAGATGACACCATCTTATTTCTAGATCATGATTTGGAAAAGGCTAAGAACTTGAAACTCTTGCTATGTGCTTTTGAACAAGTGTCTGGATTAAAAATAAATTTTCACAAGAGTGAAATTTTCTATTTTGGGGAAGCTGAGTTTGCACGATAGGAATATGTTGACCTGCTTGGATGCAAATCTAGTGACCTACCACTTAAGTATCTGGGGATCCCGATACATTATAGAAAGCTTAAAAATGTGGATTGGAGAGTGGTGGTAGAGCGTTTTGAAAAAAGACTCAGCAGTTGGAAGAGCAAACACCTCTCAATAGGGGGAGATTGACATTGATTAATTTTGTTTTAAGTAGCCTTCCAATGTATATGATGTCCTTTTTTTGCCTTACCTAAAGGGGTTCTTAGGAAATTAGATTATTTTAGATCCAGATTCTATTGGCAAGGAGATGAACACAAGAAAAAATATCGTCTCGCCAAATGGACTGTTCTATGCCAGCCAAAAGAACAGGGTGGTCTGGGTATTCATGATTTGAACCTTAAGAATATTGCTCTATTAGGTAAATGGCTTTTTAAATTGCTAACGACGGATGGTACATGGCAGCAACTGTTACGAAATAAATATTTAGGATCAAGACCCCTGGTACAAGCAGAGAGAAAACAAGGAGACTCTCATTTTTGGGCAAGTCTTTTAAGGATTAGGAATGAGTTTCTGAAGTATAAATCTTTTGTAATAAAAGATGGATCGCAAGTCAGGTTCTGGGAGGACACATGGTTAGACAATGATCCATTGATGATCCAGTATCCGGGTCTGTATAATATTGTTAGACCAAAATTTGTGTCCATTTCAGAAGTCCTTGCTTCAACGTCTCCAAACTTCTCTTGGAGGAGAAATCTGATAGGTCTGAAACTAGTTTCATGGAATCATTTGCTAACATGTTTGAGTAGTTTTCATTTATCACAAGGGCATGATGAATTTCATTGGTCTTTGCACCAAAATGGTCAGTTCTCGGTGAAATCTTTTTATAGAGCTATGATACAAACTCCAATACCAAATACTAACAAGAGACTATGGAAATTGAAAGCTCCCCTTAAGTTTAAAATTTTCTTGTGGTATCTCAAGAGAGGTGTTGTGTTAACTAATGATAATCTATTGAAGCGCAAATGGCAAGGAAACAAAACTTGTTGTTTTTGTCATGAGGACGAGACAATTCAACACTTGTTTATTGATTGTCGTTTTGTACGTTGGGTTTGGAGCGTTTCTCACATAGTGTTTAATTTAGCAAAACCCCAAAGTATATCGCATATGTTTGGTAATTGGTTGTATGGTGTCAAGAAAGATCTCAGGTCTCTAGCTCTTTTGGGAGCGGGAGTGATTGTCTGGTCTATATGGTTGCACATAAGTGACATTATCTTTGAAAAGAAAAAACTTTACTCTCCCTTGCAGGTTATCTATGCAGCTACCCATCGGCTCCGTTTTTGGGATATCCTCCAGCGGTCGGATATGCAGGGTATAGCTATAGTGGTCTCGCAACAATTGAAACATGTGGCGAAGGTCTTCTTTTCCCAGGTGTTTGGGTGGCGATCTAGTCTACGGATTGACTGTCATTAGTTTTTCATTTTCCGTTTTCTCTTTTGCTGTGTGCCTCTTAGTCAGGTAAAGGCTGGGAGTGTTCCAAAGTTTGTATATCAACTCGATGTACTGCTCTTTGTTTTAATAAAAGCTTCCGTTTCAAAAAAAAAGCTTTTTTCTTTCCTATCTCGATTAATGAGATATTTTCTAGCTATCTTACGTGTTAGATTTCCTGTTAATAAAAGATCTTAGATACAATTTGCATATATGTCACGTCACAAGGCATGACGCTATCAACTTTTGGGTTATGGGAAGGCATGTGAGATTGCTTCAGCCCACCGTCCACTGACCAATCAAGGTTCGCATCCCCTCTACTTTCTTTGACATAACAATTCTTCTTCTAGAAGAGGCACACATACACATACTAGTATAATGTCCGTACTAACGCTATGGTTTTTCTAGGAAACGATTATAAATCAACCAATATAGTTTTTGTAAACTTTAACTTTTGAAATTGTATTTGAGTCTATATATACATTTTGAGAATCATCACTGCATATAGGTAGACATCTTTACATTTTTCCTAACTTCTTAATCAAATGACAGGTGCTTACCGGTCTTTAGTGTTTGATGCAACCTTGGTCTTTAGTGTTTGATGCAACCTTTGTTGGGTATTCTCGCTTGCATAAAAATATATTATGGTTCTTCTTTGATTTTGATAGTCCCCTAGCGAGCATAATCATTCTAGCAATAGCGTGGAATGTAGAATTATATATCATATCTAGAAGCACTATGATCTTGTAGTAGATCCATAATACGCATAATATTTTTTTGCATGTCTATAATGAATAAAATGTACATGCCTTCATGATAATACGGTAGTATATTCTTAACACATACAGAGAATATATTATTGGTAAATAAAATAAATTATTTGTACAAAGTAGTACACAGAATATAACTTACATTGCTACAGTCGTCAATGTGATATTACATAACTTAGCAGATAAGCAAATAATAAAAAAAATGGTTATATCTGGTCCTGGTACACGGATCATAGGATGCTAGCAAAATTACCTCGCCATATGAATGGATAAGAAAAGGATCCAAGAAAAGCTGATGCACTAAATTTTTAACATTTTTTTTTATAAAAGAACTACTAAGCTCCTACCAGCTCAGTGAAACAAAAAGCAAAGATAGAAGCTAAAAGAATCAAAAGCATCTCAAGGAAGTTTGATGCCATCAAAGAACATGCTCGCCTCGTGTTTCTTTCTCAGAAAATCTTTGTACCCACAGAGTAACAGTATGACTGACCGATAGTAGAACAATAACAAAACATAAAGATATACAAAGTCAGATAGTGGAATAGCTATATGATGAAAGATCTGGATTCAGTCGTGTCATTTGTCTTTCCGGTCTCATCACACAGAACACGCCGTGATGCAGAGACCAAGCAGGTCAAAAGAAGACGATTAGCAAAAGCGCATACAGACAACAGAATGAATGCATTCTCGCACTATCTCTGCAAGCCAAGCGTCTCGGTTTTAGTACCAGCGCCGCCGGCAGCCAGGTTCTAAACATGCAGAAGGGGCACGCGAATAAAGCATAGATGGAACACATACATTGATGCAAAAGGGGCCTTGCATGGGACTGGCAGTCGCCGATCCAACAGTCCGGCCTACCTACCTGCCGGCGTGTGAGGTGGAGAAGGATCTTGATTTGCTTCATCTTCAACTTCTTCCACTTCTTGCGGGTTGATAGCACCAATTGGCATATTCTTCATGGCCTCCCTCAAGGGTTCATCACCTACATCAATATCCTCAAGCGCTCCTTGGGAGCCATTAGTTTCATCAAACTCCAAGTCATACGTTTCTTCAACTAAGCCGGTGGCTTTGTTAAATACACGGTATGCCTTGGATTTAAGTGAATAACCAACAAGGAAACTAATGTCACACCGCCGTTGGAATTTACCCAAGTGGGCGCTTCTTGTAGATGTACACCTTGCAACCAAACACCCGGAAGAATGAAATATCCGGCTTCTTCCCATTGACAAGCTCATAGGGGGTCTTCTTTAATAGCCTTTGGACGAAGAGACGGTTTGCCGCATAGCAAGCGGTGTTGATTGCCTCCGCCCAAAACTTCTCGGGAGTGTTGTACTCATCAAGCATAGACCTTGCTAGAGTTATGAGTGTCCGGTTCTTCCTCTCTACGACACCATTTTGTTGTGGAGTATATGTGGCGGACACCTCATGCTTGATCCCAACTTCATTACAATAGTCTTCAATCTTTGTGTTCACAAATTCGGTGCCATTGTCACTTCTAATCTTCTTGATCTTCACATCAAATTCATTTTGAGCCCTTGTAGCAAACTTCTTGAAGATGCCTTGTGTCTCTCCCTTGTCTTGAAGAAATAACACCCAAGTGTACCGAGAGTAGTCATCCACTACCACTAAGCAATAGAGATTTCCTCCAAGAATAGCATAGGTGGTAGGGCCAAATAAATCCATGTGTAGCAACTCTAGGACTCTTGAGGTTGACATGAAAGCCTTGGTTGGATGAGTGTTTGCCACTTGCTTGCCGGCTTGACATGCACTACAAAGTTTGTCCTTCTCAAACACCACATCCTTGATTCCTCTAACCATTTCCTTCTTGACTAGCTTCTTCAAGGTTGACATGCCCACATGAGCTAATCTTCTATGCCATAGCCAACCCAAAGAATTCTTGGAGAATAGACACGTTTGCAAGTTTGCTTCATTAGAAGTGAAGTCCACTAAGCAGAGGTTGTTGTGCCGGAACCCTTTGAATATCGTTGATGAATCTTCAATCTTGGTCACAATCACCTCATTTGGTGTGAAGAGACAATGAAACCCGAGATCACAAAGTTGACCAACCGATAGCAAGTTGAAGCTCAATGATTGTACTAGCAAGACATTTGAGATTGATTGATCTTGGGAGATAGCCACTTTGCCTAAGCCTTGAACTTTGCCCTTTGAATTATCCCCAAAAGTAATCTTGTCTTGACTTGCACAATCCTCATCAAGTGTGGTGAACATCCGGGGGTCGCCGGTCATGTGTTGAGTGCAACCACTATCAATTACCCAATGGCTCCCACTGGTCTTGTAGTTCACCTACACACACACAACTTGGAGTTAAGCTTGTTGTTTGGGAACCCCCTTAGTGCGGGGCCCCATTGCCTTGTCAACCAACTCCTTAGCAACCCAAAGAACCCTAGGCTTGTTCTTCATTGGTGGTCCAAGAAACACCACAAGTGGTCTACCCATGGAATCTTTGTTGATGACATAGTGAGCATCATGAGCAAATGGCCTAGTGTGCTTGGGCAAGGTCTTGGGAAGTGGAGTCTTGCATTGAAATGATAGATGACCAATTTGTCCACATCCAAACCACCTCTTAGGCTTCGGCTTTGGCTTCTCTTGATTGTAGCCATTGTACTTGTTCTTGTAGTAGTTCTTGGCTTCAATCTTGACCTTGGCCTTCATCACTTGATTTTCCTTGTACCCAATACCGGTCTTGTCACTCTTCATGACGATGCTCATTAGAAGCTCACTTTGGAGATTATGGCCCTTGGTGAACTTTTCAAGGCCACTTGTAAGCTTGGTCTTGTCATTCTTGAGCTTGGCAATTTCTTCTCGAAGAGAGTTGATCAAGGTGATAGCATCTTTGTCTTCTTCTTGAGCCGGCTTGATGGTGAAGGGCTTGTTTGCCTTGAGGTTGATTAGCTCTTCCTTGAGCTTTGAGTTCTCTTCACTCATCTTCACATAATCATCATACTTGTTGGCTTCTACAACTCTCTTGCCCTTGCACTTTGCACTTTGCTCAAGAGCTACATCATCAAGCTCGATATCACAAGAGGTAGCACTTGCACACTTAGCACACGGGTTAGTAGCAACATGTGTAAGATCTTGAGTAAGTAATTCATTTGCTACCACTAGTGTGCCATGATCACTTTTCACTTGATTGTAGTCATCTTTTAGCAAGTTAAACCTTGTGAGGATCTCTTGGGATGACCTCTCAAGCTTATCATGTTTCTCATTGGCTTGCTTAAGAGAGGCTTTGAGCTCCCTAGTGCTAGATGTGAGAGAGTTAATCTCAAGCTTCAAATTATCATTAGCACTAGACAAGTTATCAAGCTTATCATGCAAGTTTTCCTTGATTTCAAGAAGTTTGTCATTTTTACTCTTGTACTTCCTTATGATGCTAGCATATTTGTTGCAAATTTTAATTAGCTCATCATAGGAGGGTGTTTCTTCATCATCACTATCATCACTAGAGAGGTCATCACCATCATCCTCTTTTTGTACCTTCTTGTCACCTTTAGCCATAAGGCATAGGTGTGTAGAGGATGAGCCCCGCGATGAAGGAGGAGGTGGCGGTGGAATAGAAGAACCAATCACCAAAGCGGCCACCTTCTCTTCTTCACTCTCATCATCGGAGGAGTCGCTTGAATCATCAATGTCGGTGAGTCAATCACCCACAATGTAAGCCTTGCCATCCTTCTTCTTCTTGTGGAAGTTGAAGTTTTTCTTCTTCTTGTATGGCTTGTCTTGCTTCTTGTCATCATCACTTGAGTCATCATTGTCGCCCTTGTTCTTCTTGAAGTTCTTGAACTTGTTGTTCTTGAACTTGTCTTTCTTCTCTTCGGGACACGCATGGGCTAGATGACCAAGAGTGCCGCAATTGTAGCACTTCATTTGGGAGATTGGCTTCCTTGAAGAGCTTGTGAAGAATTTCTTCTTCTTTGAGTCAAACTTGACTCCATTCTTGTTTAGCCTCTTCAACATCTTGGCGGTCTTCTTCACCATGAGAGCGATTTTGTCTTCATCATCATCATCACTTGTACTCTCAACGACATATTGAATCTTGCACTTCTCCTTGGAAGATGCCTTGAGAGCCAAGTCCTTCTTTTCCTCCTTCTCTTTCTTCTTGGAGGATGATGAAGTTCCATCATTGATCTTCATGTACATCTCATGAGCATTGATCTTGCCCAACACTTGCGTTGGTGTAGTTGCGGAGAGATCGCCTTGATGAAGAACCATGACGATGTGGCTATACTTGTCTATTGGAAGGACACAAAGTATCTTGCGCACCACATCGGCCGGTGTCATTTGAGAGAGTCCAAGGCCATTCAACTCCTCTACAAGCACATTCAAGCGAGAATACATTTCATTAGCATTTTCATGAGATAGCATAGTGAAAGCATTTAACTTAGCAATGATAAGGTGATAGCGCTCTTCTCTTTCACATTTAGTGCCCTCGTGAAGAGCACAAATGTTTGTCCAAATCTCATGCGCGGTTTTGCAATTCCGCACACGGTTGAACACATCCTTGCAAATGCCACGGAAAAGAATATTCTTTGCCTTGGCATTGTTCTTCTCAAAGTATGGGTCCTCGGCGAACACCGATCCACCTTGGGTGGCGGCTTTGTGAACGCCGACATCCACGGCCTCAAGGTAGGCCTCCATCCGCACTTTCCAATACGGAAAGTCATCCCCATCGAACATGGGTGGCGGTCCATCCCCATGGGACATCTTTCTCTAGGCGGTGAAGCCTAATTTAGAGCAACAAGGCTCTGATACCAATTGAAAGGATCAAGATGCCCAAGAGGGGGGGTGAATTGGGCTTGTTTTAAAATTCTAAAGCAAATATAAAAACCTATCAAATGTCAATCACCCCCTAGTGCCTACCGTCCGTGTGTCCTAGCTAGAAAGCGGTAGCAGTTCATAGGAATTAAAAACAACCTAAGCAATTCTAGTAGGAAAGTAAAAACACGATGGAAAGTAATGCAAAAATGTAAAGAGTTAGGGAAAAGAAAATCTCATGAACGCAGCGATTTTTTCCCGAGGTATCGAGGTGTCGACACACCCTCCTAGTCCTCGTTGGAGCACCTCGCAAGGTATCGCTCCCCCTCTACCCGCGCAAGGGTAGAGTGCTCTCTACGGGCTGATTCTTTGCCACTCCGGCTCGGTGAATCGCCCACAACCGATCACAAGAGCTTGGAGAAGAGCCGCCAACAATCTCCCGGCGGTCACTTCCTCCGAACACCACCAAACCATCTAGGTGCTGTCGAACACCAAGAGTAACAAGCACAAGACCTTCACTTGACCCACTCAAGGCTAGGAAGGTGGATGGATGCACACAAGTCACTCCTAATCACTCTAGGAGGGAAGAACAAGATGAACTCTCTCTAATCTCTCCCTCACTAGCCTCTTGGCTCTCCAAAAGATTTCTCAAGGTGTCACCAGCTGAAACAATGGCCAAGAGTCCCTCTAAGGACCAAGGGGGCAACTATAAATAGTCCCCACCTCCAAAACTAGCCGTTTTTCACTTTTTCTTCTCTCTGCGTAGCCACCAGACTAGTCTGGAGCTCACACCACCGGACCATGCACACTGGTCCAGAGTTCACTCTCGTTTCAAACTCAGGCACCGTCGGACTACTCTGCTTGGTCCGACGCACTGGTCTGACGCTCTGGTCCGGAGCCTCGGTGCTCTCTGAGTGAAATCTTTTCTCTCTTTTACACACCACCGGACCACTCTCCTTGGTCCGGTGCCCTGGTCCGACGCTCTGGTCCGGAGCCAGGGAGCTCTCTGCATAGAACCAAACCCCTGTCATGAGGCGTCGGACTAGACGTCGGACGAACCGTCGGACTAGTCCGGAGCCTTCTGACTCTCTGAACCAAGCCACCGGACCACTCTCCTATGGTCCGGTGCTTTTCAGACGGGTGGTCCGAAGCTCCTCGAGCTGAAAAACTGCCTAAGTCAGGGACCACCGGACCACTCTCCTTGGTCCGACGCCCACTTAGCAAAGTGGTCCGGAGCCTCTTTCTCCCTCTTTTTCAACCGTTTTCGCTGAGGTTTCTTAAGGGATTTTGCTCCTACTATTTCTAGGGTTTATCAAGGGCTGAAAGCAAGGTCTCTAGGACTAGTTGTGACAAGTGTGCATATACCCACTTTCCTAAACTCTCCTAGGTCAAGCTACTAACCTCATACCCCCTTTATAGTACGGTCAAAGGAAAAACAAAAAAGCCCTAGCTATACTTAGTGCCCTTCTCAACCTTACGGCACTAAGAACTAGCCTAGTCTTCGTCGTGTATCTCCATCCTTTGCAACTGAAACGATTTCCATCTTGGAGGCATGAATATCTATTAAGCCCATTCAAACTACATCACTCATGACCTAACATAAATGATTTTGTCTCTGCAAAACACACGTTAGTCATAGTGACCTAGTATTATCGTTAATCGCCTAAACACAAGGGTCCATGATTCTACAGTTAGCACGGGCAAATATACTAGTTCTAGTAGTGCAATTATCTTTTAGGAGCTCAACGCTAGATATAATAACATTTCTCATAAATGCATATTATTATATGTATAATAAATTCTTTAATTTAAGTAAGTGAGAAAAAATGTCTAAACCTACGGTACGTACTAGTACATTTGAACCTAAGCCCTCTGAAGAAAAAGGAAATGTGAGCAACTCTTGAGGAAAAAATCATTTCTTTTGTCGAAATATTGACACGCATTTGAAAACATTAAACAACTGAACACACCTATATTAATTTGTATTATTGTGTATATACTAAGCGAACTGTTAACGACATATTCTTGACGGACAAAGAATCTAACGGACCGATGGAGATACGCTTTAGAATAGATGGGAACATTTGAGATATTGGAAATAGTGTGCAATCAGTGTGTCGTTTTGTGGAATTTAAGTAGAAAAAAAATGTTGGTTGTCCTTCAACGCGAGAGGGGTCATCTGATGCTGATCGTTGTCCAATGCATATGCTCCAATCCAATATACAGTAATGACCTGGATGGAACTACACGTCAAGTCGTCAAGCCGAGAGTTGGACCGGCCGTAGTATGCAATTAGCACGTTCCGAATAACAATTCACTACGGCTGTGTTACTCCCCAACTTTACAAGATTCCCCATCACATCCTCATCACATCGAATCTTTAAACGCATGCATAAAGTGTTAAATATAAATAAAAAATAAAACTAATTACACAGTTTATCTGTAAATCCCGAGACGAATTTTTTGAATCTAGTTACGTTATATTTGAGCAATATTTACCAAATAAAGCCGAAAACGCTACCGTGCTCTTTTCGTAAAATTTTTGCGAAAGTAACTTTCTAATGACAGTCGTCATTTGTCACTGTTCAGTGAAAATCGATCTCTGGGAAATTCAGTCAACTGCGGATCTGCTGTTTGGAAGCACGTGAGCGTGACTACAGTTGGACTCACAAGTCACAAGCAGGTAATTATACATTTATGGTCCAAGTTCTAAAATTAGTATTAGTATGGGAGAGCTGAAGAATGTGCTCGTTATTCCCCTCAAATCATATAAATTACATGGCATCACCCACCTAGATGACATTTTATGCCCCCCCCCCCCCCCCCCCCCCACCACACACAACACACACACTCCACACACATTATTTTGGTGAGGGTGATAGGTAACATGCCAAACTATATAAGAAAAGCACTTTGAGTTTTTTTCCTATTTGTATATGCGTTTTCATCTCTCAATGGTTAAAGTAGTTCCATATTCATGCTCCTAGTTAATGAACTAATCACACGTACTCCCTCCATATCAAATAGAGGTTGTTCTAGAGTTGGAATAGAATTGAGGAAAGAAATCCGTTTTAGCTTCAGAGCATATATCTGGACAACGCTGCCCCTCGCGTGGCTCCTGTGCCCGCTCTCTTCGACTCCTGCGTCGGCGCTGCATGCATGCGAACAACACTGTGCGCGCTTTGGCTCCCGTGCCCACTCGCTTCGGTTCCTGTGTCGCCGCTACATGCATGTGAACACAGCACTATGCAGAATATGCCACAACCGCTTCGGCTCCCGCGCCGCCGCTGCATTCATACGAACAACACTTGCCATGCAAAATATGCCACGAACATAAAAAAATATGGGAAGGCATGAAGAATCAAACCGGCAACCTCTTGCCTCGGGCAGTGCAAAGTCTAGCCACTTGAACTACACACTATCGTTGTAAAGGTAACAACCACAACCGTATTTAATAAGGGTAGAAAAAGAAAAATACCTCCTAATTAATCACTCTTTGGTACTCTTGATACGCATAATACTATCCTAAATGACTCCTAATTACGATATGGAGGAAATACTATTTCTAAAGAGTTTCATGCTAAAAGTTAGCATAACAACAAGTTACCACACTGGAACCTTTGGAGGAGTCCGAAGGTTTGTCGGTTACTAATCCCGAGCCGTGACTGTTGCCCGACACCAAAGACACACTTCTCTAGGTCATTTATGTTGTTCTTTGATAGCTTGCTTTGCACCACAATGTCATCCACATATATAGCTTGAAACGTTCTCCCTACTTAGATCCCGAAACGTTGATTGTCTCACTCTTGAGAATATTTTGTTGTTGGCTGGTTGTTTGAGGGTGGATTATTGTGTAAGATTGCTAGTGTAGTCTATATGGGTTTGCATTAATGTTGTATCGTTGTTAGATTTGTTTCATAGTATTGCGAGTAGTTTGGCTGAGATGGGTTTCATATAGCTTTGGTTTGATGTGGGTAGATGCCCGTATCCTGCTATTCATAGGGATATAATTGTGTGCATGGGAGTTGTTTGTTGAGTGGTGGGATTGGTTGAGCTGTTTTTTTTCTGAAATTGGTAGACTTTTATTTACTCAGAAGCTAATAAGTCATTAACAACAATTACACCAACGCATTCAGGGACTGAACTTGTGAGTTGCTCATCCCCTTCAGCACAAAGACACCCCAACACTGCTAGCTGGTGAGCAGCCCTATTATATTCTCTAAACTTGAAGGCACACTAAAAACTAATAAAGTTTGCAACCACAATGGACCTCAGTTCATCAACTAAGTTACCAACTGAAGATTCTGAATAAGCTTCCGAATTGATCGCCTGCATGGCAAGTAAGGAATCGGTCTCCAGAATAACCTTCCTTACTCCCATGCTAATTGCCACCTGAATACCTTGTAGACACGCCACCAATTGGTTGAGCCGTTTGACATACTAAATAGTGTATCCTACAGTGACTGTCAGGGTTGGTTTCGGAGTTTTTTTTACCTAGAACGAAACTAAAATTTTGAGTCTTTCTATATAAACATGATAATACTACTAGCATTACTCATTGCAGCACACATATACAAAAATGTTAGTAATAATAACCAATGAACTGAATGCAAAAGCAATATTCACAATATATAATTTCTATACATATTAAGTTATCTTAAAATTTTCTTCATTCTTAGATGTGAAGTTAGTGATGATGGTTTCATATCAATTTCTTGAGCAATTTTAATTTTGAAAAACTTCTTGATGACATGTTACTGTTAAAATTTAGATGAACAATTAGTCAAAGATTAAATAATTATACATAGAGAAAATTTATAAAGATTAGTCAAAGAGTAAACAATTATACATACCTCTGGGAGTTCGTGCCTAGCAGATGGGATATTTAAATACTCGATTAAATCGCAATTTGCAAATCCCAAATGATGCATGCCCTGTTCTCCAAAATCTAAATACTTCTGTACTATGAACTGACCGTGGAATTAGTCTTCTTCACATGTCTTCGCGTCATGATTTTGATGTACACCTTGACTAACATTAAAAAAGGCCATTCCTTACACATGCGTGGTACCCAAACATTGACTCTCCAAATCGGCTGCTCCTGTCCATTTCGAGCACAACCAGCTAGCACACTGGACTGGATTGGTAGGTAATGTGCCACCGCAAGTACGAGGCCAAACCTTCTGCGAATTCTCTCTCTCATATATATTCCAAATTGTAAGCCCTTTTAACTTTTTTATTTATCTATTTTACTATGTATTAGACAGATGTGTCTAGATATATAGCAAAATAGATGTAAAAAAAATCAAAGTCATTTATATCTTGGGACAGAGAGAGTATCTCTCACATTCTATTTTTTTTTATTCATCTATTTTAATATGTATTAGATATATGTCTAGATATATAGCAAAATGAACGTAAAAAAAATCAAAGCTATTTATAACTTGGGACGGAGGAAGTACTCTAATTCTATGTATAATGACGGATAGATATCTAGTGAATGATTTATTTTCAAAAGATAATTAAATTCGAACCAAAGTTTGACAAAGTAAGCTCGATCTAGAAGTAGCCAAAAGTAGGGAGTAGAAAATTGCAACATGTGTACATGATATAGCTGCATATTAATTATATGTACAGCACAAGATAAAGACAATCCGGCCACCTATCACGGCCGACATTTCCACATCATCACCAGAGCAGAGGCTTTGCAAGCACACGTTGGCATGGAAACGCAAAGCAAGCAAGCAAGGTCGGTCCATACGGCAGGTTTGAACTTTGCCAACAAGTGGGAAACAAAAGAAGAAAAAAGAGAAGCAAAAAGGATAAAATAAAGAAGACATGCGCTACCATAAGTCAACAACAAATATGATTTATAGAGACACCTTTTTTTTAATAGAGACGGCTCAATCTACAACCTCTTCTATAAATCACTCTCGAAACAAAATGTATTTGTACAGGCAGCTATTATTTTTAGCGCCCTCTACAAACACCCCTACCTTTAGAGACAGTTCTAGATGCATATGCCTCTAAAATGTATTTTTAGAGGCACTTAATCTACAATTGTCTCTAAAATATAGGTGCAGCATAGTCAAAATTGATTTTTATCAAAGAAACTACCCAAATCAAAATTATAGTCAAATTATAGAACGTTCTAGATGGTATCAATAACTCTGTAGTTGACAATTTTTTGTTTAAATCATTTATCCAAGAATAAATATGTTTGAATTTCTCCATTTGAAATTTGAAATTTTTAAATGACCTCGGATGGAGAAACTATCAAATTAATTATTGATTTCTAGACAATATTTGTAGAAGCAGATGTATTTTGAACTGCCTCTACAAGCTTGATTTCTAGAGGCACTACTGTTCCCAGCTATTCCTAGAAATCCAATCAGTAGAGATAGATGGATTTCTGCTTCTACAAATCAAGAGGAAAAAGTAAAGGTGGATGAGCTAGCCATCTCTATAATGCTTCCTAGCTATCTCTATAAATACTTTCATTAGTAAGGCCACTAAAACTAGTGACGTTCCACTGGCATTACTTGAGAACAGCTAGTATAAATCCATTTATACTGATAGTTAGCATAATATTGTTGTGTGATCATCCGGAGGAGCTTGTGGATGACCCAACTCGTCGTCTTGTGATC
This sequence comes from Microstegium vimineum, assembly GCA_022036555.1. Taxonomy (NCBI): domain Eukaryota; kingdom Viridiplantae; phylum Streptophyta; class Magnoliopsida; order Poales; family Poaceae; genus Microstegium; species Microstegium vimineum. Next base: position 9,056,818 of record CM039130.1, on the reverse strand, counting down.
AGTTGTGGATGATTCACCGAGTCAGAGCGATTAAGAATCATCCCGGAGAGAGCGCTTGGTCCTTACATGGACCAAGGGGGAGCTACACCCTTGCGTGGGTGCTTCGACGGGGACCACGGAGGAGTGTTGACTCCTTGAAATCTCAGCAAAACGTCGCCATGTCCCTTCCTTTGCTTTACATTCTGCAATTTACTTTAAGCATTTCAATTCCCATATTTACATACTTAGAATTGACTTCCTAGCATAGAAATGGAACTAGGTTGCTAAACTTTGTGCAGTAGAATCAATTAATACACTTTTAGGCACAAGGGGTGTTGGCTTTTAGAATTAGGATTTAATTCTTGCAATAGATTTTAGAAATATCCAATTCACCCTCCTCTTGGGCACTTTGATCCTTTCAGTCTTCAACATAGCTCGCAGTGTCTTGTTTAAAGTGTTGATCGCCCTAATCTTCATGTTTCCTTTGTCCAAGACAACATGGTATCCATTTGAACTTAACCTTGTGCATTGGCATACATATATCAGTAGTCCAAATGGTTATGTTGTTCAGCAAACACCGTAACCATATAATGTTCCTTTGGAAAGGTGATGAAAATGCAAACATCAGCCACTACTTAGTTAATTGGCCCCAGACCAAAGAAACTTGATGGTATAGGGATAACTGACTTGGGAAAATTTAGGAGAGTGCTATGGCTTTGTTGGTTATGGAAAGACTAGGTAGACGACTCCAAACCTTGGGTCGGGACCGATTTTCCTTGCAACAAAACAAATCATCTCCTCTTTAATGCCTCCACCATAGTTACACAGTCGGGAATAGGAACAATTAAAACAAGGTTTTGGCACCATAGTTGGCTCAATGGAGAAGTCACCAGAGATCTAGCACACCAACTTTTCTACCTAACAAAAAGAAGAATAGAACGATCCAATAGGAACCCCTAAACAATAGATGGATTCACTCTAAACTTATCACCACCGCCACTCACATTGAAGAATTTGTCTCTTGTGGATCAGAGTATAGAACATGCAACTACAACCATATGTGCAAGGCTCCATAACATGGAAATGGACAGTTGATGGCTAATACTCCACTCGCTCGGCTTACCGGGTCCAATTCAAAGGATTCTACATGTGATACCGGATGGACTTAATTTGGAAAGCACCCATGGAAAACAAGTGAAAAATCTTCACTTGGACACAAAAAACAAAAACCTTATGGAAGACAACTTGCAATTGAGAGGGTGGTCACACCAGGAACAATATGTCATGTGAAAAGAGTCGCTAGAGACCGACTTGCATCTTGCCCATATGTAAAAGTCATCTAAAACCATGTGATGACTTGGGAACATTTTTTACATGGACCTACTCCAGCTAGAGGTCGAGCCTTGATATCAGCTTGTGGTGGGAAGCAGTAGCCGACAAGGTGCCAAAAGATCAACAACGGTGGCACTTGAATGGCATGGTGATTTATAAAATATGGAACCTATATATGGAAGGAAAGGAACCAAATGATTTTTGCAAACAAATCCAAACAACATAGGAAGTGGCCTCAAGAGCTAAGGAAGACATCGAACAAAGAAAGAGGGCTCTCGAATCAACATGGTTTGTCACTTGAGAGTTTTTCTCCTTTCACATTGCTTGGGAGTGAGGGACCTACATGTCCCATCTGAGGTCTCTTTGTCATGCCTTCAAAGGTGCTTAGCCTACCGTACATAAACACTCTTTTCTATCTCAACTAAAAAGGCAAAGCTCCTACCATATCTTTTTTAAAAAAGGTGTCATTTCCTTATGTATCAAAAGGTCAGCTACCAACTTGATCATGCTTGAACCCGAGTACAATAGTATTTTTGCATCCTTTCTCATTTGCTCCAAGTTGTTCAATTTTTTTGCATCATCGAACTTTGACTCTCGATCACTAACCATCATCAACAACATCATCAACTAAAGTTTATTAGACGGTTTCATTTATAGTTTCCTAGCCAGTGTTATTCTTAGTTTCCTCGATGGTTTTATGGGCGATACCTCTCATGGGTGTGCAAACTATATCCATGAGACTTTCTAGTTTTAGTGGCATAAGTAGACTATCACAAGATGTTACATGTGTTCTTAAGCTCTAAAAATAAAGTAATAGAGAACTTCATAAACAAGGGATTGATCTAATAGGTGTCAAAGGGAACTAGTTTGATAGTAGAAGTATTTGTAATTTGAAGTTACTTTTGAGGGTCTACTTTTCATTTTTCCTAAGTATTTTGGCTATCATTAATTTTTATCCTTTCTAGGACATTTGTATATCTTAAATTTCTTCTTCAGCCATGTTTCATTTTGTCCCCCTTCTCATAACAAGTGACTTTATTTCATTCGCAACCAAATGGAACTTGGTGGACAGACAAAGTTTCCTTCATACACATGTTTTATTTTGTCCACCTTCTCATGACAAGTGGATTTCTTTCATTCACAACCAAATGGCACATCGTGAACATGCAAAGGTTCCTTAGTATGTGTCTTTTCTTTTGTTCACCTTCTCATCACAAGTGGTTTTAATTTCCTTTCATTCACAACCAAATGTCACATGGTGGACATGCAAAGGTTTCTTAGGACGCGTGTTTTGTTTTGTCCACCTTCTCATGACATGTGGCTTCCTTTCATTCACAACTAAATGGCATGTGACAAACATACAAAGATTCTTTAAGACATGTGTAACTTCTTGTTCTATAGGATGTTATAAATAAATGACTTCTATTTAGTCATGGATAGAATTCAGGCTAACAATTATAGCTGCGGTGTAGGAGGTATCTTTTGTCTATCTACATATATTACTTGCCATGCCACCCAACTCAAAGATGATCACTGGCTAACGCCAAGGAACCCATGAAAAGGTACCTCGCTCAGTCAGCTGCGGAGAAATATAGGAGGGAAAAGATCTGCTTGTTGTCGTCATTTGCAACCTTGGTTGTTGACTACGGTGGCTCTCTGGTAAAGTTACTAGGTCAGTGTCATCACTTCGTGGACACCATGCCATGCGGCCTGCATTCGGCAACATGTCATTTCCAGCACTGGGTGGAGTGATCCTAGCAAACATGCGCCACCGGACTAATGGTACTAACTACTCGGTCAGGGGCTGTACATAGTCATCCCATCCAAGGCTACTAATGTCGAGGATATTAGGTTGTTGCCTTCAATAGTGAAGTGTCGATCTTGCATGGTGACAGCAAAGAACTCCATGATGCACGTGCACTAGTCCAAGCCCTCCTTCACATTGCTGGTGATCCAAGAGATTTGCCATAGAGATTGGTGCATGATGCACATGATGGTGGCCTTTTGGGATTGTGTATTCTTCATCAGGTGTGCTTCTTTGCTAGTATAAAAACTTAGATGTCTAATAATTACAAAGTATGAATATCTCTCTACTAAAATTGTACCAAAAATGGTGAAATGATCTGACTATGTTGAAGAAAAAACATCTTGTTACAAATTTCTATGCTGAAGACCTGTAATATATTACAAATTTATTACGACTTCAAGAAATATTCACCTTTCATGTGACGGATTACTTTCATTCTGATTCTATTCTCACCCAACTTGCCAACTGCATTTTTTTACTTAACTGTTACATCTACTATTCATGACTATAAAAAATTATGGTCTCAGTGGTTTTGCATTCCATTTTTCTACCTTGTTTTTGACTAGTAGAGAAACAAAGATCACACTACTGATTATGATGAGTTCTATATCAAACTTCAAACCATTAATCTAGATGGGAGCAGATAAGCAGATCATGAACGCTAGCCAACAGACAGTGCTCCAACCCAATTAGTTGTTGTATTTTTCTTGTGGGCTTTCTTAATCTAACTAGCCATTTTGTCAGTATCATTTGTGCTTCATTCCAAATCCTTTTTCTTGAAAGAAAAAATGTACCTAATATAAATAATTATTTTGGTGGAAGCACTTGTTCCGACCCATAAGCATGTAATGGATGGAAAGAATGATCAAAATTGTCGGGCTTGCAGAGCTGGGGCATGCAAATGCAATGCATATGCATGGTCACTTGGTCAGGTTGTTGCTCTTCGCCATGTGCATGATGAAATAATCTTGGTTTTGGGTGCAGGCGCATCTTTTTGTTGGAGATTCAATGTGCATGTGTTGCTGAACAGAAGATTATACATCGGAAGAAAAAGAGCAAGAACCTCAAGTAGAAGTCAGGATGCATATGGTCCTTGCTTAGTCAACACTTTTGTCATTCTCTTGTTAATTATTTCCACCTTCCAGTGTCCAACTGGGGAGAGTTGCTGCAACAGAACAGACAATGACACTCACTCCGTGTTGCCTTGTGGCCGACTGCGGCTAATTGTAGCTTTAGCACAGTTAAGATTAGCTATGATGTGATGATTTGCCCGGGTCATACAACAAGGTAGTCAAAACTGGAGATATTACAGTAGGTTGATACTGTGCCAGCTTAGGTATCATCATCACATGTGTTTGTCAAAGAAGGAGCCTACAAGTGTTTGAAGTACACTGCACGAGAGCTAGGCTCCAAGAGCCCAAGACCAAGAGTAACCAGCTTTTTGTCCTGTTTCTCCTAGTGTTGTATAACCCGGTTGAAATGTTCAAAGAGTTGAATTTAGTTAGCTAACGGTTTTGGTTTGGTTAGATCTATTTGGAACTTGTTTTGAGTTGTTGCATACATACCTCTGTCTCAAAAAAAAGATGCAATTCTAGGTTTGTTTTGACTCAAACTTCTTTTATCTTAATTAAGTTTATAGAGAAAGTTATTAATATTTATGACTCTAAATAGATATATACATGTTAGTACTTCTTTATAATAGATTTGGAGCCTAGCTCTCGTGCAGTGTACTTCCTTATAAAATGTTAGTACTTTATATAATAATACTTCTTGGAGATGTTAGTACACTTATTCTATTTTGGAGCTAGGATAACCCGGTTTAAATGTACTTCTTTATATAATAATAGAATAAGTGTACTTCTTTATAATAATACTTCTTGGAGCTTAAATGTTAGTACTTCTTTATATAATAATACTTCTTGTACTCCTACGAATCTTGATTGCTGTTATAATAAATGTTAGTACTCCAAATAGAATAAATATTATTAGATTTAGTACTAACATTTATTAATAAGTTTGAAGTACACTTATTCTTTATAATAAATGTTACTCAAGGTTAAAAATATTTGTTTTGAGAATTACATCTGTTTTAAGATATGGAGGTAGTAAGATTCACTCTACTCTACACTAGGATTGATTTATGTTTGTAAGTCGGTTTCCTTTTGTACTCTCTCCTATTAATTTAAGCCGTCGGGGGACTTTTGCCCCACAGTTTCAGTTAAAAAAAAGTTTCACTCTCTACACTCAGAATACACTCATTTATTTTGGGGTATTAGAACGAGGGGATAGGAGTTTAGAGGCACAAGTCTAAAAATCTATTGTCTGTTTCGTAGGAGTGGGAGTTAAGGTGGGATAGGGCAATGGGAGTCTAGAGAGTCAACTCACACCAATCACTTCCACTAGTACACAGAACCTCTATTCTGGCGGTTGCTAACTCATTTCCACTGGCGTTTTTTAATTCCGCTAGTAGAAGCGTCCAATGGAAATAATTCTCTCCACTGGCGATTATCTGAGAACCGTCTATGTAAATCTATTTCTACTGGCGGTTCAGTTTAAAAACCGTCAGTGAAAATAGCTTCCACGAGCGGTTTTCTTAACTGAACATAAGTGAAAGAAGTTAAAGAAATTGAAGAAGTTGAGTAGAAATCTATTCTCAAGGCAAGTTAAAGAAGTTGAGTAGAATTAAATCGTGCTTAATGTAGAACATAAATGAATTCATCATGACTTGTTAGATAATTTCTCACTCAAATATTTTGAATTGGATAGCATCTAACCAGCCTATCCAAAATGATATCTCATATGGAATCCGGAAATCTTATACATGGATTCAAGGTATGTCGGCGTGCACCTCCAGTATCCCACCTTTTATTTGCGGATGATTCTCTTTTATTCTTTAAGGCTAATGTTGTTGAGTCCTATAACATCAAGAAACTGCTGAGGGATTTTGAAAAAGGGTCTGGGCAACTGATCAGCAAGGAAAAATGCTCAATCCTTTTCTCAAGCAATACAGATGATGAGACGAAAAATATGCTAAGGGAAATTCTACAAGTAGAGAAGGAAGCTTTCGAGCCTCAATATCTTGGTCTCCCAACGCCTGAAGGAAGAATTAAAAAGAGGCTTTCCAGTCAATTGAGGAGCGCCTGGGGAAACGACTTGAGAACTGGAGTGAGAAGTACTACTCAGCTGCTGCAAAAGAAATTCTCATCAAATCCATTGCATAGGCTCTGCCAGTCTATTGTATGGATGTCTTTAAATTGAGTGCAGGCTTATGTGAAGAACTTATGCGGAAAATAAGATGGTATTGGCGGGGAGCTCAAAGAGGGGTCCGAAAGACTCACTGGTGTGCATGGGAGACGTTGATCAAAACAAAAGATAGAGGAGGGATTGGGCTTTCCTGATCTTCGCATTTTTAACCAAGCTTTGCTAGCAAGACAAGCATGGAGATTGATCCAATTCCCAGATAGCTTGTGTTCACGCATTCTGAAGGCAAAATATTATCCTAATGGCCATATCATTGACATAGTGTTCACACCTACATGAAGATCCATTGAACATGGTTTGGACTTGCTGAAGAAAGAAATTATATGGTGTGTGGGGAATGGGTCCAGTATCCGGATTTGGTGGGATCAATGGATCCCAAGGGAGACTTCCCTTTCTGTTTTGGGGAAGAGGCGTCATAACCGGCTCAGTTGGGTGTCGGATCTTATTGATCAACATACTAATACTTGGAACATGGAGACTGTAAATGAATTGTTCCATTCACCTAATATTGAGGAGATTCTGAAATTGAAGATTCCTTTGAGAGGGCAAGAAGATTTCTTGGCTTGGCACTATGAAAAAAGTGGTATTTTTTCCGTCAAAAGTGCTTACAGGTTGGGCTATCGCTTACAATATGAGGAGAACCAATCTTCCAGCACATCTCCTGATGGAAGTCGGTCACTGTGGAATAATATTTGGCATGCAAATTTCCCTCCAAAAGTAAAGATCTTTGCTTGAAAGACTGCAAATATTTGCCTCACAACAACAAGAAACAAATGGAGAAGAAATTTAGAAGCAATGCCAACCTGTCCTATTTGTGGTACAGAGGAGGAAACTGAATTCCATGCTCTCATTTGCTGTCCAAAAGCTAAAGCGCTGAGAGAGGCTATGAGAAGAGAGTGGGTTCTACCGCCTGAAGAAATTTTACTTTTAACTGATCAAAATTGGCTTCTCTTAATACTTGATCGTTGCGGAGTTCAGATGCGTGATACTTTTCTCCATTTGTTATGGCGATGCTGGTATGTGAGAAATCAGATGAAACATGAAGGAGCTTCCATGCCAATTAAAGGTTTTGTGCGCTTTCTTGTTAGCTATCAGCATAGTTTGTTGGAAAGCCGTCAACAGGTAATAAGTGACAGTAAAGGAAAGGCAAAAGTGGTTTCTATCCCACGGTACCACAGGTCTAGTGCACAAGCAAACTGGTCACAATCTCGGTGACAATTGCCACAATCTGGGTATGTGAAAGTTAATGTTGATGCTGACTTTAAGGATGGCCAGGCTGGGCTGGGAATCATTGCAAGAGATGCACAGGGGCCAGTTTTATTTGCTTCAAGCCAAATTCGCTTTCATTGCTCTGATCCGGAAGCTGCTGAAATTATGGCGCTGATTGAGGGGTTGAGATTGACGATCTAGTGGATTGAACTGCCTGTTATCATGGAGACTGATTGTCTGTCTATTTGCAAAACTCTAAACTCTAATGAAGACAAACAATCTAAAATTGCAATACGGTTGAAAGAAGCTAAGTTGCTCGGTCATGAGCTTAGAGGGGTTGAGTTTATTCATTGTAATAGAGTGTGTAATAGGGTAGCTCATGAGTTAGGCCATCATGCTTGTAAACAGTTCTGTTCCAAGGTGTGGATCAGGAAAGCTCCAGATTTTGTTGGTCACTTATTGGCGGATGATTGTAACCCTGTTTCAGCTTTAATATAATGCTCAACCTTTCCCGCAAAAAAAAAAAGAATATCCACCATCAAATAGAGGATATGAATTCTCTTTCCAGTGAGGCAAGTCTTTATTTGGCCTTCTCTTGTTATTTCCAGTGTGTGCTGTGGTAGTAGGTGCCGCGTATGGTGCATAACTGTGTAACCATTTCACACCTTCCATGTTGATAGTGATCATATATGACCAAGCTGGCTTATTTTCACTATGTGCCCGGGTCTCGGTTAGCACGTGCATGTGCCAGTTTCCATCAATATGGGCAGTGCACGTACTTGTCCGTGAAATGTAGACACTGTTGTCAGTTTCTACCAATTTGTCGGCCAGTTTTTGCTAAAGAAATATCGACATGGACGTGTTCCAGTTGGGAATCACCAGATACTCTTTCCTTGAAAAACATGTACTCCTTCCGGCTGGGAATGACCACAACTCACTCTTCTTTTGGTTGGAAATTACTACAATTTGAAAATGACTACTCCGTATGTTGTTGGTTGTCGATTGATGGTTAGTCAAAACGGAAGTACAATACGCTGATGGTATTGTCTCCTACATCATTAATTGCAAGTCTGAAGTACATTGTATATAAGCAAGGCTCCAAAAGTTATACTAGTTGCGCTGTCACAATCCTAGCATTAGACATTCTATAATCCTGTTGAAAATACTCAAAACAGTAAAATTTAGTTAGTTACCTAACAGTTTTTGCTAGCCAGGGTTAGGTCGGTTTGGAACTTCTTTTTTCGAGGAAGGTCTGTTTGTTTGGAACTTCCTATGAATTGTTGCATTCTAAGATTTAGTCTACACTCCTATTGCAAGTAAACATTTTGTTCGGTTTTAACTTATATGTAGCTTCAAATGGAGACATGATGAAAACATGGTAATTGCAAGAAAAACAAGTGAAGAATTTGTCACTATTTCAAGAAAAAAAATCTGCAGTCATGCATTGACGCATGCTGCTGCACAAAGGATTTCTTGTCAGGATGATAAAAAAACAATTTCTATGGGCTGTCTCCAAGACAAACTGTAACAGTTGTAAAGATTTTTTTTTCTCGAACATACAAAGAGTTACATGTATATATTGTATTAATGGAAGAAAAAAAACATACATAGACTCAACATAGATTAATCACCTATTAACTATGACCTGCACGGTCTCAACATAGCCTTGAAATCACAACTCTATAGTAGAGAGCAGGGGAATACCCTTAGCTCCTGCCAACTTCCATAACTGAGCTTCCTCCTTCATAAGGATCCCAAGGCTGTGACTAAGCAAAGTCTAGGCATCGAGGATGACGAGGGAGTTTAATCCTTTATGACACACATCACCACTAAGAGACCCCTCCACTCTCGCCCACGAGCTATCAAATTAGGCATCTGCATGCTGCAGTATCTTACCCTTAGGGCCGTGTATGACATCAAGGTATTGAAATAAAACTTACCATTAACAGGATCTTTGTAACACCCAAAATTTTGTTTGCTTTTAAAAATAATAGAAAATGATTTGTTAAAGGATTTTATGAGCATTTCATTTAGTGAAATAATAAAAATTTATTGAATTAAAATCAATTTCTAGTTAGTAACATGAATGTGCATTCATGCAGCTGCATAATTTTTGTTGGGGTGATTGAGTTTGCAAAACCAAATTCAAATGAATTCAAATTGTTTTGAAATTGGATTTGGAAAAGGGAAATAAAAAGAAAATGTTTTGCTCTTTCTCTTTCTCTCCTGAAGTCCAGCCCACCCCACACTCTCTCTCTTTCTCTCGGGCGGCCCAGCTAAAAGGCCGAAGCCCATCCAGCAGACCGGCCCAGCTGGCCACACTTCCCTCTCTCCCTCTTCCCTCCCACTGACAACAGGGCCCTACATGTCGGCGCCAGCTTCAACCGTCCCCTCTCTTCTCTCTCTCGCTGGCGACCAGACCCCACCTGTCGGCGCCGATCTCCACCGCTCCCTCACCCTCTCTCTCTCGCTGCTGCTTGGCCCCACAGGTCAGCACCGTCGTCCCCAACCTCCCTCCGTCGAGTTTGGACGCGCACGAACGAGCGGCGATCGGGAACCGCCTGCACGCCCCGCTCCCACTCCCCACGCCTCGCCCACGATGCCGCAACTGCTCCACACGCTCCGCGGTCCTTCTCTCGCTATAAAGCGGAACGCCGCGCATCTGCTCTCCCCTTTCCCATCTGCTCTCCCGAATGCCGCCGCTGCCGCTGAGTCGCTGAGAAGCCACCCCGGAGCTCGTTTCGCCTCGGTGAGTGCCGTTTCGTAACCGCGATCTCCCCGCGAACCTCCTTAGCCTAATCTCTCTCTCTGTGTGCCCTGCCTTTAGCCGCAGTATGCCCGACGCCGTGGACGCAGAGCTCAGATCGCCGTCGCACGCCGACCACCGTTCCACGCCGTCAAGCCACCCTGAGCCGTCTCCGTTCTCTTCGAAGCCGCGGTGAGCTTCGCCATCGCTCTCTCTCCCTCCCTGAGTCTTTAATTCGACGATTTCACGGCCCTGTGGCACTGCTCGCGAGTATCCCGCGCCGCCGTCAATGGCACCGCCGCGGGCAATGCACCCCGGCCGCACACCACCTCGTCCGAGTACCTCACGTTCATCGCACGAACACCCCGCACCTTCCCGTGTTCTCAATTCGGCCAGTAGTGGTCCCTGTGGCGTTACCTACGAGCAGCCGCGCCGCCGTCAATGGTGCCGCCGTGAGCATCACGCTCCGGCCGCGCACCGCCTCGCCTGAGCACTCTAGCAACACTACACGGACACGTCTCACCTCCCCGTGTCCTCAATTCGGCTTGTCGCGCCCTGTATCACAGTAACCGCACAGCGCAGAGGCCGCCGGCCATGGCGCACCGCCGCGCCGTATCTGCTCTCCTCCCCGCGTTCGACCGAGTGCACCAACGCACTCTCCTCGTTTCCCTCTTCCTCCCCATGCGTTCGGTTTTCGAAACGAACGTCGGACGGACGTTTCCGATGAACTCCAGCGAGCTCGGCCCTCTGTTGGCCATGGCGCCGCCGCGCCCTCCCTCGGCTCCAGCCGACTATCCCTCTCTTCTCCCCTCCTTTTATTCTCTGCCGTCCGATCCCTGATCTGTGGCTGAGATTAAAACGCCGAAGGGGTACGCTCCCCGGTCCACCGTGGACCCGTGAACCCTCGGGCCCGCGCTGAGTCAGCGGGTGCACGCACTGTGCGGTGCACCGCACCAATCCCGAGCCGCCACGTGACAGTCCTGTCGACCCCGCGCCTCTACCCTGGCGCATTCCTGAGCTTACGCTTTCCCGGTTCAGAAAACGTAATCCTGCTCGGCTTATTTCAAAAATGGAAAACCTCTATTTACAATTTTGCCACTGCCTTATTTTGTTTATAAAAACTTTATTTTAACTCCGATTTGGACGATTCGAATTGCGTTAGATTCGTAATGAAATTCTCTACATGTTAAACCATCTGTTAGTCATGTTTGAATTATTTAAATTCAAGGTTAATTCAAATACTAAAGATGCTCTTAGAGAACTAGTTAAATTCATATCTTTTGCGTTTTAAATCCGATTTTCGTGAAATTCGCGTTGAAATGATCGTAGCAATGCATAGTATCTTTTTATAAACCTTTTAACTCTGTTTACTGTTGTTGGTGTACTGTTCTAATAATAGTTTTGTTTGCTTTGTATGTATGCAATTGGAATGCGTGTTGTTGCAATGTCGTGATTGAGTACAGGCAGTGAGGAGTTTGTTGGTGACCAAGAGTTCTTTGATCATGAGTGTTTTGACCAGCAAGACTTTGAGAACCAAGGCAAGTATAGCATGGGACCTACCTTGTTATCCTATTCACCGTAATCATAATTTCATGTGCATGTGTTTAATGGATACCCGTAGTATGTTTCCATAGAATTGACAATCCTTTACCTTGACTCCTATGGGTTATGAATATGGGTAGATGGCTAGTGCTATATAAATGAATACTTGATCCCTGCCAAATGTTATAATGTTTTGAATGAATTGGTGATCCTGTTTATGGCAATTGGAACATAACCTTTTATAATAACTCACTGTTGGCAAAAGCTGGGACTAACAGTGCTACCGTGGGAGCTACATGGCTCTGGCTTTAACTCAGTAGTAGGCTCTTTTCTAGCTCGTTAGCGGTTACCCGAAAGGGCGCATTAGGCTCTTGCCGAGCTGGTTATAGTGCGTCATCTGTCCGAGTTTGAGCGTAGGTTGCGGGTCTTTATGCTACTCGGAAGGGGGGCTCTATCACCCCTTGCCAATCCTAGCGGCCCTAATCTTGTTAGACGAGATACTATGAAAGGTTTTATAGTGAACCCCGCCCACTCACCTTGGCAGTGTTATGGGAGTAATTAACCCGGGCATTCGGGGCATCACGACTCACGGGTAAAGATGCACAACCTCTGCAGAGTGTTAAAACTGATATATCAGCCATGCTCACGGTTACGAGCGGCCCGGAAAACTGACGGTTTAATTAATTAACTTGACCAACCTTTAAGTTCCTGTTGCCACCATAATGATGATGTTTATGATTCTTTAAAACTTCAGCAGTGATATAAGTGAGTTCACTTTGGGGCTTAAGCATAACCTGATGTTACTTAATAATAAAACTTTGACCAACTAAAAGTGCTAAACGCGGTAAGCCAGTGTCATCCTTTTGAGCTTCATAACCCCATATTATACTGCTGAGTACGAGTGTACTCACGCTTGTTTTTTTTCAATTTTGGATAAAAATCCCGGATGGGTAACAGAAGCAGGAGGCTATGAGGAGTTTCCTGAAGATTTCTAGGCTTGGTCAACCAGTTGACCTTTCCCTGTGAGATGGAGCCTCAAGAGCTAGTTGTATCTTCCGTTTGTTTTATTTATTCTTGTAATGGATATATGTTCGTTATGTATTAAACTCTATGATGGTACTTTGTAATTTGTGAACTTATGTGTGGACTATTCCTGGGCACACATAATGTTATCCTTCCTATTTCGTCCTTGAAATTGGGTGTGACAATCTTAAACTTAGCCTAAACATGATCACTAACTAATCTTATGCGGAATAGATCTTAAATACTAACCAGAGCCTATAAATGTCATCTGTGCTTCTGGAGATGCGATGGAGTTCGAGTTATTAGACGATGTCATGATATCACCGCCTGGGGACGAGGATGCCCTCTGTTGGTGAGGAACATGAGACGCCGGTGGCAGCTCCTCTATGAACGTCTCCTAGATTCACCTAGACAGGATGAACGTGGGAGACGACCTTCCTAAACCCTCCAGCGCCTTATTGACCGGTTACGTGGTTTGATTCATGTGTATGAATGGGATGGTAACACCAGGGGCGTTGCCTCTTATTTATAGATGCGCTGGGGCCGAACCTTAGAATATCTAAGGAATGCCGCCGATCACGACAAATCTGATTGTTGGATATATGACAGGTGGATCCTTCAATCAATCACTAATTAATCTCGGTAATTAGCCGAGATCACTTTCCAACATTCTCCCACTTGATCGAATGGCTAATGCACTTATGCAACTAATGTTCACTTATTCTTATGCTCAGACTCAGTACCACAATAAGACTAGACCAATGCGTCGTCAGTAGTTATTAACACCACTGGGACCCCATTACCCATAGTTCACTGCAATACCTTGTAAGAACACTTATCAATTATTGGGCGTATATGGCCCTATATCCAGGAATCAAGTTAGAGGCTACACTATAAACCTAAAATGATTTGCGTGCTCATTAATGGGATAAGTGTTAAACCTCAAGTAAGTAGATATGCTAGTATCAACTTAGTTCTTAATTCTCAGACTTAATATTTGATCCTGGGTTCTTTCTTTTACAACATATTATCAATGTGCTTGGCATCAACATTTGATGTGTTGTTACTCGAAATAATACTGCAACTCAATTGTAGGCCTATAGCAGTATGTAAATACTTAATTTTGGGATAATATCTCTTAAGCCACATGGCCTGTTGTATTCATCTTTATACATGCCACTAAATTGAGCTCATCTTAATACTAATTATGTTTGGAGCTTTCAATGAAATTATCCTTTTCTGCAAGAGTAGGTATAATCTAATTGTGCACATTCTTATACATACTCAAGAGAATTGGCAATCAAATAATTCTTAACTCTTATAAGTGACATGATAATTCTTTTGGTGCCTTATCAAAAATTTAAACTTAAGATTCTTTAGCACCTTCCAGTAGACCTATTCTGGATTAATAAACTAATATTTTGCCAAGTATCCCGATGCCAAGTATAAACTAGTATTGACTTTGAGCATCTTTAAAATTAATAACAACTGAAGCATATGGAACGTCTTCCTCTTCAACTGTTACTAACTTATTCTTAAAATATTTAGGATAATTAAACTTAATGCATTATGCAACTACACTATGCAAAATAGACAGGCATGGCATTACTTATTCAAATTCTACCACTTATGCATTCACTTGATATGCATTTTGTGATAATCCTAGTACTCATTGGTCCTTTATTGGTGTATCTCAATGCCTAGAAAACTTAGAGGCTTCACCAAAATATTTTGGGCGACTAAAAAAAATTCACCCATGTAGAGTATTAGGACAATAAACTTTCCCACCTTTTTATACATAATTGTCCTCTTAATGAAATTCTAAACCGTAGCGGGCTTTAAGCTTAGTTTAAATCCTTCAAAACTCCCTTTGAAGTCACATTTAAAATTGTAGACCCTTTTATAGCCTACTGTTTTGACTTCATTAGGAAACTTATTGGTAGCCACACTTTACATAAACTTATGGACCTAAGCTCATAAAATTGCTTAGTCTAGAATAACAAAATTCCTCTCTTGATGTAACAATAGAGGTTTATTATCAACTTGGTTGCTACATATATCTGTTGTAGCATACTAATTGACTCTTGAAAATCCTCAACAGAAAATGTAGTAATTTAAATGTAGGTATACTAATGTCTTGTGTCACAACTAAAATATTTATGTCTTCTTGAATCATTGATACAGAGTATGTATCTCTCCAAGACTTAATTTTCCTCCTTTGTGAAGTCCCACTAGCTCCCACTGATTTTTGCATTCTCAAGGAAAACATTCATCGCATTCTCAAGGAACACATTCATCATATCTTAACTTAGTGAAATACTTATAATAGTAGAAACATAATCCCTTGGATTTTTGCTCCCACTAATTTTGGTGTTCTCTAGGAACATAATCAGGGTCATATGGACAACTCAGTTAATTTCTTATCCTTAGCTTGACTGTACTTATGTCTTGCTAAGGTCTTGCTCAATGAGTCTCCAAAAACAAGCTCTATGAACTAGTCTAATCAGCGTTGGCCAGAATAAACTAGAGCAAGAAACTTGGTGAACATGCAAACACTAATCAACTTTGGCCAGAAACAGTGAAAACAAGTCATACTTTAATTAGAGACTAATAATGTTAGGCTAAGGGACCAAATTAATATGATTTTATTTCTCAAGTCCCATGCTTCATAATCTTATTTAAACCTTTATTTGAATAGAGCATCTCTTTCCTGATGAGACAATCCATTCTCCCCTTCGAAATGTGGCTTAACCGTAGTGCCATAATTTCGACAAGGTCTCATCATTTAACTAATGATTAACTTATTTTCTAAAACAAACATAAAGAAAACTCATATCACAGGAAATAAATCTCTTTGCCAATTAATAATAAATCATAATAGAATAAATTTGAAGTATTCATAAACTCCAAACTTAGGATCATTTGTTCAAAATACAAGAAGTATCTCAAACTAAGATAACTTATGCATCATCAATGACTAAAAAGTAAAACTAATCTAAAGCGAAGCTCCAAGGCTCAACTTCATCTTTATTCCATCAATGGATCCTTAGACTTTAATCCCCTTTCTCCCCTTATAACTTATGGTTTGGCAAGACCTGAAGAGAAAATAAGATATGCATTATTGCACCTTAGTTAATCCACCATATGTTGGGGAAATCACTTAAGTAAAACTTATGAGACAACTGAGTTACCTGTCTCTCGAAGCCATTCTTATACTTATCATCAATTTGGTAACTTGCAAAATTTGCAGACAATTGGAAACTTATCATTTTTAGCATGTTTGTTATGGTTTTCCGGCATAGAACTCATAAGGCAGCTTACCATAAAATCATCAGAAACATTTAATCCAAGTGCCTTTAGCTCATAAGTCAGATCAAACAAGCTTTTAACGTGGTTACCCAGACCACTAGTCCCATCATAACGGGCATTAACTAACTTATCAAAGAGGAAAACCTTTCTAAAGTGTGTGCTTATGGAGTTGTGAAGCTCCTTAGCACTTATTCCCTCGATGTTCCTTTCATTAGAAAGAAACCTCCTCATCATGCCAACTGAGAGCGAGCATCTTATTATCATTTTGGCAATCATATCGGATTCTCCCATTTTTCTAATTTTGGGATATACTCCTTCATCCTCTCAGCATAATACTCATAAATAGGAGAAGGAGCATGTGGTTGTTCCTCATTTAGCGCATAATCAAGGTCCAACTCCTTGAGAATGGCATGCCCCTGATTATTCCAAGTAGAAAAATTAGTGCAACTTAAGGTTCTATGGTACTTATATAGTCTGCATAATTTACTGAAAAATTTGAAGAAAAATATTGTCTCAGTTAGTAAGCTG
This sequence comes from Microstegium vimineum, assembly GCA_022036555.1. Taxonomy (NCBI): domain Eukaryota; kingdom Viridiplantae; phylum Streptophyta; class Magnoliopsida; order Poales; family Poaceae; genus Microstegium; species Microstegium vimineum. The sequence continues at coordinate 9,040,082 of CM039130.1, read as the reverse complement.
TATATAAGATGTACTTAAAGCATGCAATTAAATCAACGTTGGTCAGAATTAACAACATGCTTAAGGACTTTAATTTTGCATCACCGTTGGGCAGAAAACAAAATAAAACCCATCTTAATAACTCATAATTAAATCAACGTTGGTCAGAAATTAATTATGAGTAATCTCCAATTAAACTTCTCGTTGGTTCCATTTAACCAGAGACCATCTTATTATACAGTGGTGGATAAAACATATAATTAAATGCAAATTCATGCAAAACTTAATCTTATACTTTAATCAAACATAAAAAGCTCATGAAATCATAAAATTTAATGCTGGAACTGAAATTAAGAACTTAGACTTAAAACTTATTTAAATAGTGCATAAAATTCACTAAGTAAATTGCACTAAATAAAAAGAATTTTCTTAAATTTAAATATTCTCAGCAACATTTTCCCAAAACATACTTAAAATTAAATTAAAGATCACTTAACGAAAAGGATAAATAGACTTTATATGAAATGAGAATATTCATCATTATGAGGGCATTAAGCTTAATATACTTAAAACAATAAGTAAGTTGCTGATAATAAACTTAAACTAAAACTAAACATAATGACATTAAAACTCAATACTTAATTAAAGCGCTTAAAAATGTGCTTATATTAAATAGCCGATGAAACTTATATTTTGAAAGTAAAACTTAATTCGGCTTAAAAAATGGACCCAACAGTAGTCCAATGGTACTGTCAGGCTCCTTTTCTTAAAAAAAAACCTTAATAAATGGCCTATTTAGATAACCAAAATGGCTGGGATGCACTCATCTCAAAAATTGGCTAGAATTTAGCAAAACTTATGGGGTATAAATATCCAGCCGAAAAACTTAATATCCAGGGTAACTTAGTTTCAAACTTTTACTTTAAAAATGGAACTAGCCCGGTGGAGCCCATGACCATGCTTTAGAGTAGGCACGGCCTGATAGGCCCATTCGGATTCTTCCATGGAGTCCAGTAAATAGCCCACTCAAACAAAAGCTAATCCCTGAGCAATCCTCAGCCGTTCAAGTGAATCCAAAGGCCATGATCTAATCGGACAGGGTGGAGCACATATAAAATGCAAAATGAAACCCTAAAATGCACTCTTTCCTTTCTCCAGCCGTAACAGAGAGAGGAGCGAATGGAGCCCGGTGCAAAAGCACCGGCCGGTGCTCTAGCCGGCGCACGCATGCGGGCAGACCGCGCGCGGCTCCGTCTAGGTAACCCGTCGGGTGCTCTCAGTCCTGCAGCCTGCGGCCCTTGCTCATGGCGCGGCAGTGGCCGGTCCTGAGGGCGGCGCGGACCAGACGACACGTGCAGCATAGCTCACGGCGGCGGCGGCCTAGGAAGGCACGCGCGCGGCTCCAGTGCACGGGCGATCGAGGCTCGTGGCAACGGTCCCAGCACGCTGGCGGAGCGGCGCGTAGCTGCGGCCTAGCTTGCGCAGGCGAGGCGGAGCGTTTGGGCATCTCGACGCGGCCACTGGTGTTGCGAACGGCAGCAGCACAGCGGACGGGCGGCTCACAGCGCGGAGGCGGCAAGGCGCACGCAGCGGGCGGCGCTGCTCACGGCGGAGCACGCACCGGTGGCCCGGGCCAGTGGCGACCCAGCCTGGATGCTGGGTACGAGCCATGGCTCGGCGGTGCCCTTAGCCCTGTGGGATGGCGACCCGACCAGAATGCCGGGTACGAGCCATCTCGTATGCGCAGTGCGGCGACCTGGCCTAAATCCGGATACGAACCGCACAGTTGAGCCTTCAATCTTAATCTTAGGTTACTGATTACATAGGCGAGCCCTTAATCTCAATCTTAATCTTATGTTACTGATTTGGGGAATTTTGGGACTTTACTCGGGTATTGCCCAATCCTCTCCTTAATGCTTACTGAAGAATTAAATAACATGAATAGAATGCTAATTTGCAGAGATATGGACTTAATCCGAGACTAACGTGATGAACTGTAAACCCAAATCCCCTGATTATACTTAGCTTAATCATGAAGTTAAACTTAGATCGCATCTAAATAAAGTCTGATTACTTACTAAATTTTAAAACATAACTAATACGGTACTTATAATAACATAAACATACATTATAGAGGTTAATCATGCGTATAACGTACAAGATCAATCTTAATTAAAACTTAATTGCATCTGATCTGATTTGCACTTAAACTAAAAACCAGATAGTACACAGGGGGTACGTGATTTCCAAAAACTTTGGATGTGCACGCACTTGACAGGCACAAAAGAAAAATATATTAAACTTAAACTCTGGCGTAGGATCATGTTAGATCTAAGCATGCTCTTGATATCGATTATTGAAATAAAACTTAGCATTAACAGGATCTTAAACTTAGCATAAACATGATCACTAACTAATCTTATGCGGAATATATCTTAAATACTAACCATAGCCTATAAATACCATCTTTGCTTCTAGAGATGCGATGGAGTTCGAGTTATTAGACGATGTCATGATATCACCGTCTGGGGATGAGGATGCCCTCTGTTGGTGAAGAACGTGAGACGCCGGTGGCAGCTCCTCTATGAACGTCTCCTAGATTCACCTAGACAGGATGAACGTGGGAAACGACCTTCCTAAACCCTCCAACGCCTTATTGACCGGTTACGTGGTTTGATTCATGTGTATGAATGGGATGGTAACACCAGGGGCATTGCCTCTTATTGCCTCTTATTTATAGATGCGCATGCGTTGTGGGTTAGGGGGCCGAACCCTAAAATATCTAAGGAATGCCGCCAATCACAGCAAATCTGATTGTTGGATATATGGCAGGTGGATCATTCAATCAATCACTAATTAATCTCGGGAATTAGTCGAGATCACTTTCCAACACAAGGTGTTGTTCTCCCACAACTAGCTCGTGTGCCAGCCTCCTGTTATCTCCTTGGTGTCTCAATGTCTAGACAACAGCGTCCTAGATAATGTCACACATGGCCAAAACACAAAGCAATTTAGGTCATATTTGGCACAGTTGCCATAACAAGATGAATCTAGGAAAAAAGAGTTCTGCCAACAGTTTTAGTGGTCCTATATGAACTAGGGAGACGAGAGACGAAAAAAGTAGCTTCTCCTAATTTACTCCACGTGTAGAGTCCCTATTACATAGACCTTATCCTATACATTTACACGGAAACATTTTGTCATATAATCAGTTTTCCTAGAGAATCTGGAGGAACATGAGCTCTACCATATAAGCTCTAACAAAACACAATGCTTCCAACTCAAGTGCAACTTAGGGCCTGTTTGACAGTGCTCCTTTGCTCCGCTCTATGAGAATCGGTGCAGCGCTGCCAAACATAGTCGCTACGCTCGAGAAGCACTCCCCCCTTCTCCTCTTTTGCATCGCGGGTTGGGAGTGGAAAAAATCATGCTCCACCGCTCGCTTCACTCCCTCGTCTCTCTCCCGCCCTTCTTCACCTTCATTGCCTCTCTGCCTCCACCACGCGCCTCTTCGCCTTGTCACGCCCTCTCCCGTCTTCACCGCACCCTTTTAGAGGGTAGGTTCTTTGTGTCGTAGAGCTCACCAAGATCTAACCTATTTTGGTTGTTGAGATCCAACCCACTATTGTTGTGTCCAAGGCCGCCTACATCCTTCTGCTAGTGCCTTCTCCCCTGTCCTCTTCGTCTGGCAGGTTAGAGAGGGAGCTATTGAGTGAGGTCCACCAAACGGTGTTGGTAGCTGGAGGGGAGCAAGAGCACTGAGAAGCTCAAGTTGGAGGATGAGTAGATGAAAGTGAGTTAGGAACTTTGTCAAACTGTTATTTAGATATACTTCTAGTCCAATCCAGACAGTCTCATACTCCTAGTAAAAATTTTGCACGGTAAAGAAAACGATTTGTTCAAAAAAACATCGGATGGGTCCAGATTTTGCGTTATCGGTCCAAAACTTTGGTCTTTTTGAATTTGAGCCTACTAAAAGGTCAGCAGAGATAGGCTGCCTAAAAACCACATTTTTTTCTTCTCCCGTTCCCCGGCTCTGGCCGCCGTTACAACCTATGCGAGTGTCCCGTCACCACCACCGCCATTCCTCAGAAGCCTCTGACACACACCTATCTCCTCCTCTCAAATCACGCCCTCACCATTGCTCCAATTCCTAAGCCTCTCCTTGCCGGCCAGTGAGCCGATTATAGAGCTTCGGCGATGGTGAAAGTGTGAGCAGGGCCCAGGCACGTACACGTGGAGGCCGGCAGCTACATAGGTGGCAAGGGGGACGCCCCCGAGGTGCCGCCTAGCCAGGCGGCAACAGCACCAAGACAAAACCAACGATGTCTGTGCACCAAGGCAGTAAGGACAAGATTATTAAATCTTCGGCTATAGCTGCCACTTTAGTCAGAGATAGCTGCTGGGATAGTTAGCTATTTAGTTAGTTAAATGTGACACAATATGAAAAAAGTAGAAGAGAGAATGATCACTGATGACAAGCACATAGCCTATTTATATATTTCACCTAGCCTAAAACTATGTAAGAGGAGCATGTAAATCTGACTATATAGTTAGTATTAGTTATTATCTTTGTAGACGCCCTAACATATGCATGTTTTAGCGCTAAGAAAAGCTGGGCGCTCATAGGGCGGTAATAGCCGCTAAATTGGCCTTCAGTTATCTGCCGCTAAAGTCTCCTCGTGCGTGAGCGTGGCGAGGCGGACCGGCCGACGCACGAGCTCACGATCACGGCACGGGAGAGCAGCAATTAGCAAGTCCTAGTCAGTGGTCACGCACGAGGAATGGCAAGAACCAGCTGGGCGTGAGGTGTTGTGGGCTTTCGTGGGCCACTTGACTGGCCTGGCCCAACCAAGCGTGCTATGCGAATGAGGTGACCTGTGGAGGCTTATCCACTCATCAATATGCTGCAGCTATCCACTGAGCGGCCGAGTTGAGCTCCCCTGCTCAGCTCCAATGGCCACCGCCGTGGCCGCAGCTAGTGCCTTCTCCCACGGGCGGAGGTGTCCCCCGCGCTCGACCTCACGGGCCACCGTCCCACGCTGTGGTCTCCTAGCTGGTACGTACGCGTTCTTCTCTCTCTCTTGTGGCTGTTGAACCCACAGTTCCCCAGCTCCCACATTCAACTCTACCACATTTGATTGAAAAATCGCTGCAATCGACAACGAATGACACTGTGTGTTGTGGAATGCTAAGGATACTTTAGTTTTTTGAGCAGCTATGTATGATTAGTTGTGACTCTCTCGCGCCCCCGGGTCAAAAAAATGCAATTAGTCAGAAATGGAAAGACTGCGATAGGTTTCTACTGTGCCGCATATCAACATGACATCGTTGCATGCATTTGTCAAACAACGAGCCTACAAGTTTGAAGTACACAGCACAAGAGCTAGCTAGGCTGCAAGAGTAATTAGCTGCGCTGTCACAATTTTGGGTTTTGTCACATGTAGTTACCCTAGCTAGTGCTGAATATTCTGTATACTCCAGTGAAGTATTCAAACAGTTGAATTTAGTTAGCAAATAACAGTTTTTGATAGGTTAAAAGTTACATCCATTCGGAACATGTTTTGACTCGTTGCATGCTAAGGTTTCAGTCTACACGGTACAGTCCAGACAAGGAACTGATAGGATTTGATGGGAGCAGTTTTAATTGTTGGTGGTAACTTCAAAAGCTTGGAAATTGTTTTGAATTGTTGCATGCTAAGATCCGGTCTACTGTCTACACTCTACAGTCCAGACAAGATAACTGACAGGATTGATAGGAACAGTTTTAGTACTGGTTACACCGAAATATTTGTGCAATTATAAAACGTGATTATTATTGCAACAAACTGTTATTATAATTTTTTTATTGTGTCCTGCTTGTTAAAGAAAACAACACTGTAGCTGTCTTTTTTTTTTTTTTACTTCGTGGGTCATGCGACCTGAAAATGTCACGATGCATGATTATCTGTACTGCTCTAGCATAACAGAATTTACCTTCTAGGTTACTGCAGTAGTAAATATTCCAAGAATTTGACCATAGATTGCTAGTGTAGCAGTGTATCCCTCTTCATTTCCCTAAACCAAACGTGGGAAAGCTTATCCACAGCCCTTCATTTCTCTTTCCTACCTTCCGTATCCTCCCATTATCCAAACACCACCTCACTCGGCTTTCCTCCACACCATCGCGCTTCAGATACAGGCGCCATCGCGCTTCAGAATGGCTGAGGTTCCCGAAGGCAGTCCCGTGTGGGGCTCCCTCGGGTCACCGCCGCACGCGGCGGTCTTCCGGCGTCCGGTACGCGTGCGTGCACTGCTTCTCCCTAACCATGGCTTGTTTGATCTGTCAGCGCGTCTTGAGTAAGTACGAAATAGACCACCGGACTGTATCGTTGTTGGTACCGATGTGTGGATGATTTGATTTCGCTGGATGTGCTTGGCCATTCTGGTTCCACTGTCCTCCAGTGTGTATACAGAATTGGGCATGATTAGTCTGTCGTCCTTTGTCATGTGAGCGAGCCTCCAAGAATTTAGGGTGCCACTCTTTGTAGAGCTGAAGCTGAGGCCGACCACTAGGTTATGTGGATGATTGGACGGAATGTTAACAGAAAAGATGTGCTCTCAAAGTCTGAACAGCAACCTCACTTGACCGACTGGACTTGTAGCCAGTATGGTTCTTCCTCAGGCATGGGATCCACATACGTCAGATTTCCAAAATATTCGTTAATGGAACATTCCATGTGCACATTTCAAGGCGTGTGGGTTTGATAGGGTCCTGACTTAGTCATTCCTTTTGTCCTTTTCTTGTTATTTTCAGTGCTTTGCCCTAGTGTTGAATATTCTGTACAGCTATTTGGAACTTGTTTTGAATCACTGCATGTTAAGATTCAGTCTACACTCTGCCATCTAGAATCTCCAGATAAGGAAAGGAACTGATAGGGTTGATGAGGACAGTTTTAATGTTGGTAACTTCAAAAGCTTAAAAGTTGTTTTGAATTGTTGCATACTAAAACCCAGTCTACACTATATGGTCCAGACAAGATAACTGAAAGGTTGATGAAATCCAGTCTACATTCTGTTTGGAAATATTGATGTGATTAAAAAACGTGATGATTGCAACCAACTGATACAATTTTCTCATTGTGTCATGCTTGTCAAAGAAAGAAAACTGTAGTTAGTTATCCATATATATTGTTTTTACTTCCTGGCTCATGTAATATGAAAACGCTCCGATGCATGACTAGCTGTTATAATAACAGAATTGAACTTCTTGATTACTGCATAGTGAATATTCCAAATAAGAATTTGATCAAAGATTGCTAGTGTAGTAGTGTGAAAGAGAACCTTTGTTCCTAATAAGATAGCTGCAATATGCAGTTGTTCTTTCCCTAGTTTGCATCCTGAGTTCATTGACCGAAGCTTAGAACTCAGCTCAATCTCAATCCCCCCAGAAGTGGCCGGATAAGCTGAACATGTGCATAAAAGCTGCTCTCAAATTCTGAATTTTAACATCGCCAGGATATTTCTTTGCATGCGTGGGATTCACGTTGGATTTCCACATCCATGGAGTGATGGAACATCTCCAAGTCATGACATTTTACATCAGTGCATTTAAAGATGTGGATTTTTTCAAGTCCTTGTTAGTCACTTTCTTTGGCCTTCTCGTCTTACTTTCAGTGTCCTATGTTTCTCAGTATACAGGTTTCGTCTAAGGACTTCTACCATATTGCTGCCACTGTAGTGCATATAACTATGTAGCCATTTCAAGCTTTCCATGTTGATAGTGATCACATATGACCTGGCTTCTTGTCACTATGTGCCTTGTTTCATCCAGAACTCAGAATGCCCATGTGCCTTATTTGCAGCAATATTGGGAGTTACTGCACTAGTCGAAGAAATGTAGACACTGTTGTCTGTTTGTTGCATCAGTGCATCACTACCAATTTATTGGCCAATTTTTCGTAACGAAATCTCCTCATGGATGTGTTACAGTTGGGAAGGACAACTCACCCTGTTGACCACTTTTTTCTAACAATTTTTCTACATGGTTATGTTCCAGCTGGGAATGACCATAGCTTACCCTTTTTCGTGTTGGAAATTACTGCAACTGGCAGTGATTAACAAGATGCTAGTTGTCGATTGATAAGGACAGTTTTAGCATTTTTTGTAAAAGCAAAAGAAAAAACAAAAACTTGTCTCACAAGGGAAGACCCACCCCCCCCCCCCCCCCCCCCCCCCCCAAAGTATTTTTCTTGTTTATGGCATGCAATAAGTAAAAAAAAAACAGAACAGTAAACTAAGCTGGTGGTATTGTCTCCTACATTGCTATATTGTTGTGTTCATCAAAGAATGAGCCAACCCACGAGTTTGAAGTACATTGTATATGAGCAAGTCTCCAAAAGATACTAGTTGTACTGTCACAATCCTAGTATTAAACATTGTATAATTCTGCTCAAGCATTCGAACAGCAGAATTTAGTTGTCGAACAGTTTCTGCTAGGTTAGGTCTTCTTGGAACCCTTTTTTTAAAAGGAAGGTCTGTTTAGATCTTGCTGTGAATAATTGTGTATTAAGCTCCAGCCTACACTCCTATTCCATATAAACAATTTGGTTGGTTTTTAACATATGCAACTTCAAATGGAGACATGATGAAAACATGGTGATTGCAACAAAAGTGAAGTACAAATTTTGTCACTATTCCAAGTGAAAAATCTGCAGTCATACCGCAGTTTTGATATTTTTAACTTCAGATCACTCATTCCAAGTAAAAGAGAAATTGATGTAAAAGAGAACCTTATTTCCTAATATGATTCCTGAAATACAGATCTTCTGTTCTCCTAGTTTGTGCCTGTACCATGTCAAGAAATCGAATAGGTACAAACTGAATGATAACATGTGCAGAAACTATTGATAATCCTTACAGTTGCTTCATTATTACTCTCTGTTTCATATTATTAGACATTTTGGCTTTTGCAGATACATTATTTTTACTATGTATCTAGACATAGTGTATATCTAAGTGCATAGCAAAACTTATGTATCTAAAATGCCAAAACATCTTATAACTTTGAATGAAGGGAGTACCTGTTTACACAATATATATTTTCACAAACTGCAGCAACTAAGATTTCTGCAGTTCCCAGGAGGAATGTGCTGTCGACAATGCTCTCCACTTCGACGATCCTGCTCTTGGGGCCGAGACAGATCACTTTAGCAGAGACAACCGGTGGCACATTCAGGGAGTACATCGACGTATTTGATGGCTACACCTTCCTGTACCCGAAGAGCTGGATCCAGGTCCGAGGAGCTGGCGCGGACATATTCTTCAGAGACCCCTTCGTCCTCGACGAGAACATGTCGGTTGAGATATCCTCGCCTTCATCGTCCAAGTACACGAGCGTCGAGGATCTCGGCCCTCCTGAGAAGGCTGCAGAGAAGGTTCTCAAGCAGTATCTAACGGAGTTCATGTCGACCAGGCTGGGCGTTCGGCGTGAATCCAACGTCCTGTCGGCGGTGTCCAAGGTCGCTGACGATGGCAAGCTCTACTACGAAGTTGAGGTGAGATGAAACAGACAGAGCTGCTGCAAATTTCGTTTGAAATTCGGAGAAACGAGTTTCAGAGGGAACATATGGCTTAGGCTAGTACAAATCAGAATCTAAATTCGATGTGTGCTTGTGGTTTAACTGCAGGTAAACATAAAATCCTATGCGAGCAACAACGAGCTGGCAGTGATGCCGCAGGACAGGGTGCAGAGCCTGGAGTGGGACCGCCGATACCTGTCGGTGCTCGGTGTTGAGAACAAGCGGCTCTACGAGCTCCGGCTGCAGACGCCGGAGCAGGTGTTCATGCAGGAAGAGGACGACATCAGAAGAGTCATGGACTCCTTCAGGGTCATCAAGACGGCGTAGCGAAATATCACAGAAGAGTCATGGACTCCTTCATGGTTATCAAGACGGCGTAGCGAAATATTGCAATGTTTTGTCGATTGTAGAGTGCAGAAGTTTTTTTGTATAGCTGATGTAATACCTTTGTCCATAACCTTCTGTATCAGCAGAATTGTTCATATCACATGTACCTTGTTTCCAAATTTTGCAAAGCCTTAATCCGTTTCCATTCATGTCTAGTGGCAATAACCAGATACAAGTGAAATGTATGTACGGAATTCATATCAAGGTATCACAAATAGAATATACAACCAATCAGTTGCATATGAAATCTATGCTTTTTTTATATAGATATGTAAGGTGTCTATATAAGAAGTTTAATAATGCCATTGTATCATAGACGTGCAACTTGCGTCCTACGTGCCTGCCTCTGCCTCCGTTGCATTGCATCCTGGCCTCACCAGTATGACGCCAAAGGGATGTTTACACTTTACAAGCATCAAAATGTACTCCCGGCGAGGCTGCGACCTCCAAATTTGCCTCAAGTGACAAACCACAACATCTACATACTTTCTGCAAAGACAAAGGTTCACATCCAGCGAATCGGGGATGGGTCAAAACTTCAGTTCTTCGGGGCCACCGATTACACACTAGTTCTGTTTTGCAGCCTTCTTCCCCTTCTGCTTCTGTTTCTGCTTCAGTTGAGTGAGGCCAGGCGCTGTGATCTTGGCATTCCCGACGATTGCAGCCACCAGCTCAGGGTCTGTGCATGCCTTCATGAGCTCCTTTTCACGGTTGGTGGCATCAGGTGTGTGCAGGAACAAGCTCATAGCAGTTTTGGCAGCTGAAACCAACATACTTGAGCATCAGGGCAACTGATATACCAGGGGGAAAATGAAAACATAGGGTGAAGCTAATAAACTTTTTTTTTCTGTTCCTGAAATGATAAAAGAAACATACCTTTCCCTTTCTTTGCAGTCCCCGGGGTAATCTTTACACGATATTTGTATGTCTGCAATGCATTGTACGGGGCACATACAGGTACAGCGTATAGCAAAATATCATTTGGTAGTGGGTTTCCAGTTAAGTAGTCCAAATCAATCAACTTTTCTTTCTCTTCATCACCAATTTCTTGAACATCATCTTCGTCCATGGGACTGTTACCACCAGCAGGAGCAGTATCGGTACCCATAATGTCTCTGCTTCTCCTAATGCTGCCATCACTTCGGTCCACCTCAGATGTACTTTCTGGGCAATCACGAGAAAGGTGTCCAGCTTTTTTGCATTTATAACATATTTTTGACGAGTCATCTTCACCTGTAAGAGTACAGAGTGTGAATGTTTTGAACTGTCAAACATGAAAAAATGATACTCCACACTAAAACTTTCATTTTCCAGATCAAAATGGGAGCACATTATTCAGCAAACTAATATTATACTATTTCAAATAAAAGCAAGTCAACTATCAAAAGACTGATCAACAGAACATTCTGGCAAAATTGCTTTGTACAGAGTAGGAAGAACAAAAAACATAAATCACTATCGGTGCAAGGAGCTACCACATATCACAAATAGAACCCTGAAAATGAGAGGAAAATATCAAAGTACCAGCTGATGGTTTTGATTCTTTAACAGAGGTTTCTTCTCCATCTTGTGAAGGCTTGTCCTTCCGCAATGCTTTCCCAGATGACTAGCATGACAGATACGAAGGAAAATGTTAAAACTTGCAGTGCGGAAGGTAAAGGACAATAAAATAGGAAAGAAGATAAATGATGTTACTACCGCAAGCAATGCCATACGGATCTCCCTTTCTTCTTCATCCTGCTCTGCATATTTCTCTTTAATCTTCTTAAGCTTCCCTTTCTGTCCACGGCTTACTTTAGCATTAGCAGGCTGAGTGCTTCCCTTGCCCTTTTCTTGCTGTGAATTACCTGGCTGGCTTAATTTAGAACCAGTAGCCTTTGTGTTTGCCTTTCCTTTTTCTTGCTGTGAAGTACCTGGCTGACTTGCTTTAGAATCAGTAGCCTTTGTGTCTGCCTTTCCCTTTTCTTTCTTTGAAGTATCTGGTGTTTCTACAGTTTCACCAATTTGAGAATCAGTGACAGTTTCACCATTAACTTGGCCCTTCTTCAATTTTCTTCTCCCTGCTTTTGATATGTATGGTTTGTCTTTTATAGTTGTCCTTTTCACTTCAAGATCACCCTCATCTTCTACTAAACTTGAAGGGATGTTGGTGAGCAAAGTGCTTTTACCTGACACCTTTGTAGGGCCAAGACGAAGAGTCTTATCTAGCAGATCATCAAGTTGAGATGAAACAGAAGCTTCAATTGTTTCTTCCTTAGAAATGGAACTTCCATTGTCCAAGGTTTCCTCAGCTTGGATTTCAGGAAGAAGTTCAGGTGAGTTGGCAGCAGTACCAATATTGCTAGGCAGACCAGGAAGCTCAATATCATTATTTTGTTGAATGCTTATAGTTTTCCCGCTTGGTTCATCTTCATGAGTTTCCTTGTTTGCATCTTCATCAATACCAATTTCTTCATCAGATTCAGGGTTACTTTGCTTCTTGTGAGACTCTGCTTCCATTTCTTGGAGGGCCTCGTCTTCACCCCTAACCCTCCTTTCGTTCAGATGAGATGCTAAGGAGCTCTCATCCAAACGGAAGAGTATACCAAAGCCCATAACAAGGGGATGAGGTGGAAGAAAATTTTTCTTGCCACGGATCATAAAACTACCAACAGTAAGGTACTCGCCAGTAGGAGCTGTCTTGCTAACTTGATGTGGATACACCCACCAAGCACTTGTAACAATTTTGAATCCCATGCTTTGCTGTGGCAAACCTGAAGCAAGAAGGCCATGATCATATGAGCAGACTTTTTAAAGGTATTGTCCTAAATATTTAGAAAAAAAAAACTTTAACTCACAGTGAAGCATCCTGCTTGGTTTAATGTTAACGGTGGAATAGGAGTGTCAGGTTTGTGATTCTTGATTATAGTACTGGAAGCTCCATGTAACTCGGCATGCACATACCTATTCAAGATTCAAAATCAACCAGAACATATCACAGCAATACAAAACTTGTGAGGCATTACAGTGGACGTTATATTTTTTTTATGATCAACTGTAAAATATGACAGATGAAAAACAAATGCATTAACATCATTGCTAATCTAAAAAGACTTAACAACAAATCCAGCGACACTACTCACTATGATCAATCCAAATATTTTTTTCTTAATGAATGGTCAAAAATAAGTCATTTTTTAAAATTATACTCTTGACTGCATGCTTACTGTACAAAATATATGTTAGCACACCTTATCAATAACATTGAAGGACTTCTTGTGACATACCAGTATAGTTTTACTTTGCAAATATATAATATTTTATATGTACCTTCATATATTAAGATTGAAAATAAACTGGAAGCATTCTAAACAACACTAAGGGTACTTACAGATCTCCTTTGGACATATAGCGCTTCACAATCAACTCGTTTTGTTGAGCATCTCGGCCACTGATAATCAAGTAGTTTTCACTGCTGATGAACCAATTGAATTTCTCAAACCAGTGAACTTTGCGCATATGAGTGATTGCAGCTACCGTTTTTTCCTACAGGTGTACAGGTATAAAAGGTATGCCATCCAAACAAACCAAAAGACAAAATAATTGCTTCCAAAGGCAGGTATGCCTTTTATTTAATTATCAGCCATTCTTATGAACTATGCCTCTGCTATCTGGGATGAAAACCAATCGAATATTGTTGAGTTTTTCCAATAGTAACATATAGGATAATTTTTTTTGTGCAGGGCCCACAAAAGTCTGAACTTAACAGGAACCAAATAAACAATCAACTTTTGTGTTGCAGTACAGTCTACGTCTATGTTATAAAAAAGTACCCGAGCAAGCTGAAGGCGTGTCTTCTTCTCAGCTGCTTTAAACGCTTTCTCATGAGCTGTGACAGTCTTCTCTTGTTTACTTTCCTGTTTCTTCTTCATTTCATACCACCGTCTTGCATTTGCATGTGCAGAAAGTGCTATATCAACCTCTACCTACAGAAAAAGGCCTCAAGTTGATAAGAAAACAATGTGACAATATGATATTCCATTGTAACTTGCAAGTTAACTATTGAAATATAGTATGTACATGTAAAAAGACCAAAAATGTATCATGAGTTTATGGGTCAGCATAAATAAAATAATGAAAAGTAGTAAAGTACTCTAGGACCATGGAGATGTGGGTATGTGGCCTGTGGGTGTACCAGGAAATACTATATGTCGCGTATGTAACTATAAGTCATAGTCATCTTGTTGAACACACACGTGAGATCCAAACATTTTTTGTCCTGATGAAACATAGTTTTCTTGTTTGTCAAACATTTTTCCTACCCAAATAGATTTTTTTCTAATAATGCAACATTTCCTTTTCCCTTCTCAGTGGAATAAATTATTTTCCCCAACTAGAACAACTTTTATCCTTTTGTTCCATCAAAGAAAAACTTGTTCCAGCAGAAGAAAAATGTTAGGATCACAGCATAGGTGCGCGACAAGACGAGTTCCAGTTGCATATGCGACATATAACATCCCACTATAGCGGTGGTGCTTGATCAAATAAAGTACTTTACATGGCTGTCTTTTTTGAAATAAAAAGGTAAAAAAGTTTTACTCACCAAAGCAGAATGTAACAGGGAAAATAAACATACATAGTTACACACAGTATGCATAATACATGACTAAATCTCTTCCCAGAAACATCAGATCCAAAGAACCATAAATTAGAAAGTGCCAACACAATTCCATATGGTTGACAAATAGAATATCTTCCCATGTTATAGACCATGGAGGAAACCTATGCATCTGTGTAACATACCTTCTCCACAGGTGCAGTTTTTTCATCATCATCCATGTCATCAAGATTATTGCTCAAGAGTAGAGTGATACAATTTCTTTCAAAATTTAGTTTATCAATAAGGCCTGCTACTGGGTTTCCAGCCTTTCTTTCCTCTTTAATCATGCGAGTAAGAGCTTCCCAACTCATCTCATTTGCAAGAGAAACACGCACAGCCAAAATTGCTGCATCTACATCCTCTAAATTGTATTCAATTAGTTCTGCCATTTTGACACAATAGTCCACTTCCTTCCTCAATGTATGCACACGATTCTCCTGCATGGCAGAACAGACGAATGGACTATCACATCTCCTAATATATGCACCATTGCACCAAACAAGTAACAATAACCTCGAACGGAAAAAGAAATGCTATGAGAAATGCAATAGGTGAATTGCATAGGTGCATTAAAAGTTAGGTGAGATACCTGATCCAATTTTATTTTATTGAGCCTCTGAGCTGCTGATTCCTCTTTTGCCTTCTGCTGTTGATTCACCTTTTGACTTTCTATTTTGCTGTAGAACTCATCTAGTGCAGCATCAAATGTCGCAAAATCATTATATTCCCTTGACTTGAATTGATTCAGCAGAATAGGGCAATATTCATCATATATCTGCATATAGGAACTCAAAACAGTATCAGGACATTGAATCAAGCAGATGGTAACGTGCAAGTGCCAGTGCCCAATAATAATCAAGCATATATGATATTATGGGTAACAAACATTTCTTGTGCATAAAACAAAAATGAAAATCTGCTCACTCAATTCCAACAACAGTAATAAACCAAGCAAGGAGCAAATTATACAGACCTTATGATTAGTCGAAGCCTCTTCTGAGGGTGTGAGGTTCTTCTTTGCCGTCATCTTATTCTGCATGAGAATATAACCCTCAGGAATCCTTTGGCCAGACATAATATCTACAAGCCAGTCCTCAAACCTTGTAATAGATTCCATTAGAGCCTGAACAGTGCTTTCATCGATAGTGCTCTCTGGATCTTTCCCAACCTTTGTACTTGGAACCAAACCAGCATCCAATATGATATGCTCTGCTAGCGCAGGGCCATAAGCCAATGCCTCACCAAGAATTGTCTTCAGAGTATATTTATTGGATTGAGCACCATTGTTTGCTTTGCTATTTGAACCACACTGCTTAGCTTTTGCAGCAGCCTTCTTTTCTTTTCTACTCAGTGATTTTTCAGATATTTCAGTTACCAACACTTCATCATTGGTGGATTGAGAAGGTTCCTGAGCATCAGTTGATCCAGATGTAATTTCCTCTTTATCATCAGCCTTGTCAGGCATCGTCAACATGTCCTTTAACTTTGCAAAGTCAGTCCTGCCAAAAACACGGCAAGCTTCTACTGGATAGCGATGACGTGACATGATGGCCAATCCTTTGTTATCATCTCTGTGATCCATGCAATAGAAAATAAATACAATGAACACAGTATATATGAAAGAAAAGAAAAGAGCATCCTTGCATTGTATGTTAACTCTGATATTCTCTTGTGCTTAGTCAATACTGCTGCAGCAATGGTACATACTAGGTACAACTTATCAATCAGGCAACAACCTGTGAGAACGTAGTAGTGTCAACACTGTGTATTCTGAATCCGTGAGAAGAATGTTTCCTTGTGCATAGAGCTCCAGAATTATGAAATGTGCATTACTGCCAAGCCCAAATTGGAAAAGGATAATCTGCCCATACAAAAAAAGGGCTCAATTAAATGACCAATGAACTACAATACTAAGCTGCTGACATGAAATGTTTATCTGAGAGGAAGCGAAACTGGAGCAATACCCTGTCATATCCGAGCATACGGACATCTTCAAGTCTTTTGTTACGAATGTGCTTTCGTAGTTTCAGAGTGAAACCTGAAGGGGTGGTGCTCTTGTCGCTGCAGAAATGCATACACACAAGGGTCTAGACATCAATGTTACAGAACACGGTGATGAAGCAAACACTAATCAGGCGCAGTGAGTATAATCTCACCGGACGTATTGGGTGGTGTGGAACCTGGCACCACTCTCCATGAGCAATAAGACCCTCTCACTTTCCCCTGATTCAGTAATCCCACTGCTATTCATCAGCTTGAAAAGGTACGTCTGTCCAAGTGCAGAAAGAGGTTACTGAAACTACATCTGTACTAGTATCATCATATACAGTATAATACAAAATTACGCTGTGTGAGACTGCCGAGAATAATATGATTAGTTTGTATAACGCACTGGTGATACTGTACTTTTATTGATGGTCCAAAGAATTCAGGAAGCTAAGCCTTACTTCGAACCTAGAACAACACAAATGGGAGCAGCCACCTGGCTGATCCTCACAAAATACTATTGAGATGACACGCAAGGATATTGCATCCCACGAAACTGCCCCAAAAATGGGCATCAGAGCCTCAGTTAGTCAGCTCACAGCGCAATATATAGTTTATGTCAAATTTTAAACTACTGATGAAAAATAACACAAGGAAAATCTCACAGCACAAGGAGTCACCATTGACGCATCAAACTAAGAAGTTCTCTATGCCCTAGGCTCACGCTAAAGTTTGCTATGGCTCTGCCACTGGTCGAGCACACTACTAGACACCGGTTCCTGATAGCAATCCCAGCAGGCCGAAATTCACTCCAGATTACAGAATCGCCTCCTCCGCCACGCATGTACCGATCGCAGCGGCGGAGGCCCAAGGACAAGCCCCTCTTCCCGTCCAACCTGCGCCGAAGCGGGGCGCTGACTAGGGTTCGCGGCGGGCGGAGCAGCGAAGGCAGGGGACAGGGACCCAACTAACCTTGGGGGTGATGTCGTAGACGTTGGCGAGGCGCATGCCGATGAGGCGGCGGAGGCACTTGACCTCCGCCGCCACGTCCGTCGTCGTCATCCGTGCCTTCACCATCTTGCCTCAGCCGCCGGTTGCTACGGCAGGGCCGCAACCTTGGTTCCTCCCTCCCGGGGATTTGCTCCCTTCTCTCCGCCGCCTCACGAGCTCTCTCCTCGTCGGCTCGAGTCGGGCTCGGCCCTGGTTGCGGCCGCCCACCACCTGGACCTGGAGCGGCGAAGGACGCCGCCGCCGCCGCAAGGAACGAGATGGGCCGGTCCGTGGTCCGTGGATTGCCTATCCTCGTAGGTCCAAGGCCCTTCTTGTCACTGATGACGCGGGCCGCAGGTCGCGTGATCCGTTATACAGGGCCCATTCCCTCGTTTTAACCGTAGACCATCAAGCCTCAAAATGGTAATGGGCCGGGTCGGCCCACCGGGTCATTGACCCGACCCACAAAAGCGAGGCTATTGGGCCATGCGGGTTGGCCTCAAATTGAAAACGGGCCATCAGAGCCGGTATCTATTGACCCATCGGGTTAGCTCTTTCGTCCCTGACTCCCTCCGTCTCCGTTTGTCTCTTCGTCTGCAGTCCACGCGAAGACAACTTCGGCGATTCGTTAGGGTTTGGGGCCACCGGGGTTGACGCCGGCGAGGTGGGTGCTCCTCCCCTGCCAGTTGGTCCGCTCGATCTGTTCATGCTGTGCGGCAGTCAATCTCCCATCGTTTGATTTTCCTTTCCTTGTATGCTAGTCGGCGGCGGGCGTGGTGGCTACAGGGTACAGGCGGCGGGGGCCGGGCGGATACTCACATGAAAATATCTGGTCTTATTTCCGTACACAAGTAACTATTGCGGATGCTCTGGTTCTTGGGAGAGAGCATCAGACGGAGCCAATTGGATGTGCCACTGTTGCAAGATTCATTATGTTCAGAGGTATACTCCCTGTTTTTTTAGCAATTGGATGTGCATTTATGCCGTGAACACTGAATGCCTGTTGTCTTGGGAAGGATTTGTTTCTTGTTTTTTCCATTATTTAACAGGGTCTAACTACATTTGTTCATGCATGCAAGGATTAGTTGTTGTAGTGTTGTATCCGTATCAGACTCAGGTTTAGCTAGGTGGTTTTACCACGGCCATGTCAGTGATAGAGTATGTGTACTCCAACAATTAGTCAAAAAATAATCTCTTTAGTATTATTCTAGGCCATTTTGTGAGAAGTGCATGCCAACATAGTGTTAGTTGTGCCCATACAGGCTTGCTGAAAGGCTGAACGACAAGCCAACTCTTGTGTCAGTGATGGATTTATGGTTGCGTGCAGTTTCCCTGACTTCGGTATTGTCTATGAATTCAAAAGATTCAGTCACCAGAGCTGTTGATTTTTAGAGGAATTCTACTATTATTATATGTCTATGAATTCTACTAGCTTATGGGTCAGATGGAGCTCGGTGTTCTTGCATGCTGTCGACTACGTGCATCTGATTTCATTAGTTGTTGTAGTGTTGATTAGTTGGTGTTCTCAGTTCTCACTACACTACTTGATGCTTACAGTATGTTTGTGTTTTGTGAGTACCACATTCATTCATCAGTTATTGTGAGTACCTCCTGGGCTTCAGCACATTCCTTTGACATATCCTAAATTTGATACATGGTTACAAGGTTTCATTTCTTATTACTGTGATTGTCAGTACGTAATTCCAGTTGTCCAACAATCTGATGTTGAAGTGTCAAAATACTGCTCTGCTCCCTAAGAATAGTCACTCAGTCAGTTCAGTCATTGTGGTGGAATATGCAGATCATTTGTCTGTCTTTCTAACATTTTAACTACTATAGTCATTGATGGCCGATTGTTAGGCTGTAACTGTATGCACCATAATCCCACTACTATCAACTTCAAGCTCTGAATCAACACTGATCTCAACGACATTGACACAATATTCCTCCAAATGCTAATAAATCCATTGATCTCCATATGTTAGTTTTAGACCAATAGTACTTTGAGCATGCATGCTCTTTGCTTGACATTGTATGCTTTTGAGCTCCAATATATGTATGCTTGCTGGAAACAATCTCATCCATGTTTATTGAATGTTCTCATGAGTTATGATTTCCTGATAGTTTGGGAAGGCATACATACTTCGGTTTAGTGTGCCAATTAGCTGAAATGATTTACTGATAATTTCGGAACTAGTTCGTTTTACCAAACATTCAACCATATATTCAGTTATAGTAACTAATTAAATTTACTTAATTTGCAGATGAGGACAGTGAGTCTTAGTAAAGGATTTCTGATTGTTTGTGAAAGAGTGATGTCGACATTTTCTTGCTCTCAGTTCGGATTTAACTAATTGGGAATTTGGATTGACAAGACTATTTATTTTAGTTCAAATTTAGCTGGTTGGGAATTGGTTTGGATTTAACTGGAAATTGGTTGGCAAGACTGTATTTACATGGATGTAAGAAGGGGGAATCGAACTGACTGTGCTTAGTTTTAGCTATGTCGTTTTTATCTATTTTTAGTCATCATCCAACACAATTGTTGCTTGATTGATGATTTTAGAGAAATTAATTTGAACTCCAGTGTCTACTGCTATTACATGGATTTTTGGTTGTGTTTAGTTTTCCTCGCTTTGGTTGTGTATGTGAATTTAAAAGATGTGTTAGAGCAGAGTACAGATTAGCTGCCATGGAGCTGAAAGAAAAGGAAAACAGAGAGCAGAGCCGTGGAGATTATTTTTTTGCTCTAAATGGTAGTTTCCTTTTACTTACGAACATCAGAGATTTCATATAGTTACAAATATTTTGGGTCGGCCCTAGGGTACCCATTGGGTCAGTGAGGCCGAAGGTTTTAGAAAATTTGGGTCGGGCCGTGGCCTTGCAAATTGGCCTTGGGGCCGCAGGGCCAGGTCCAAGGCCAGGTCCGGGCCGGTCCATTCCCATCTTGACAAGCCGAACAGACGGTTTTCTTTTGTTCATCATTTGGAACACAGAAGAAGATTCAGGTGATTTTCTTTTTCTTTTTTGATTGACGGGTCTAGCTCGATTTTCTTTGAGTTTACTCGTTATACATCATGCATCGTGTTCCGAGCTTGGTGTGTTTGGCGAGGTACGGTGACGGTGGAGCTCCTTCCTCCTTGCATTGGGTGCATGAACGGGGCGTGCTGCTTCCGCAGTGGCGGGTGCTAGAGAGGAAGGAGGCAGCCTTTGTAGGTCGGCACCATGGCGACAGGTAATGCATGCATGTGACCTAGCTTGTCGTCGTGGCAGCGAGGTAGGGCCATCTTGCATTGCTAACATTGGTCTACTTTTTGCTTGGATGTTTGTGCTTTGTGGATGAGAAACTTGGGGTAAAAGCCTACGCGGCTTCCTATGACTCTCCGACAATGGTGATGTCTTTGTCACGGTCCTTGGTTGGAAGCAGGTGACGTTTTTGCTGAAAAACTTTGGTCACTTGGTTGGCATTTGGTGGCATCTATGGATGTCATTTTCTCAGGCATCATCGTAGGAACCATTCCTATATCCAAGCTCTTTGTCTGTTTGTTGCGGCATGCGAGATGGCTTTTGTTCATCCTTATTTTGCTAGCTTTGTAGGCAGTTAGTCGTGTCGTTGCTTCCCCCACGTGGGCGGTTTTTTTATACACAATAGATGAAACACTTATCATTTAAGAAGACATACTTGCATTCTCCCTAACTCCTTAATTAGGTCGTGTTTAGATTATGAAAAGAGCTGAAAAGTTTTTGCAAAAAAAATTTGCGCCCAAAATGCAAAACGTAAAAACTTTTTACATACCTGTTTAGATATAGTGAAATATTTTGCAAAACGTGGGGAAAGAGAGGTCTGACACGCGCAACAATGCAATTTTTTTTTGGTTTTTGCTGTGTTGGGTGCCAAATTTAAAATATAGTATAATTGCTCGTGCTAACGCTACGATTTTATTCAGGGAATGCTGTAAAAAAACAATCAATTTGTTTTTGCAGAGTTTAACTTTTACATAATTGTATTTGAACCTATACACAATAGATGAAACACTTATCATTTAAAAAGACATAGTTACATTCTCCCTAACTCCTTAATCATTTATGACCGTGTTTAGATTATGAAAAGAGCTGAAAAGTTTTTGCAAAAAAAATTTGCGCCCAAAATGCCAAACGCAAAAACTTTTTGCAAATATACATGTTTAGATACAGTGAAATATTTTGCAAAACGTGGGGAAAGAGAGGTCTGGCACGCACAACGATGCAATTTTTTTTGGTTTTTGCTGTGTTGGGTGCCAAATTTAAAATATTTTGGGGGTTACTTTTTGCAAAATTTGGTACTCTTATTTAGTTCCATTTTGCAAAAAATAGCCCAAACGCAATTTTTTTTTTGCAAAATGGAGGAACTAAACAGGGCCCATTGTTTTTTTAGATTTAGAAGGGTGCAAACATGGTCGGGCGAGACATATGCGGCCTCGTCTGACCCCTCGACCGTGGGACCGCCTCGTCCAACCCCTCGGGCGTAGACCCTGTCTCGTCCGACCCGAGGGCACAGTCTCTGTCTTGCCCGACCCCGAGGGCGTATGCTTCGTCTCGCCTGACTGCTCAGACGTAAGCTTCGTCTCGCCTAACCCCGAGGGTGCAAGCTCCGCCTCGTCCGACCCCGAGGGCGTAGCCTATATGTCTCATGGACCTACTAAGCATACAACAACTTGGAATTCTTTCTGCATGCAATACCTTCAAGACACAAAAGATGAGTGGCAAACAGTGACTATCATTAAATTAGTCTAAGGTTGGATGAGTGGCAAACAGAAGAGAGAGATTGACTTACAAATGAGACGACAGCGACGCAATTGCATGTGCATTCGATGTCCTTGGGTAACACTGAAGTTCGTTATGGTACGACAATGCAATGGCATGTGAGGGCTTGATCCACATGAATTCTAGTTACTCGCTGTCAGTCCTTCCACTGCAGTGGAAGGATGTGAGTTGCCTTATTAGAATTTATATTGCAATGTCAAAACCTGTTAGAATATGAATCAGCCCATGTGAAGTTGGGCCCATGTCGACGATACCCAGGTCTTGACGCCCTGTCAGATATGAGATATGAGGTTCTTATCAATGAACAACCGGTTGCTCTGGGAAAATTCAAGAAAACTATATAGATGGTAAAATTTAAATTATACTGAAATGGGGACCACATTGTAATGGAAATTATAAGAAATTGTGATTAACTGTACGTGCAGGCACACCCTCAAATCCAGTAATTACCTTCCATGTACTACCAAAAGATTAAACTAAAATAAAGACCACATTCTAATGAAAACAGTAAATTTTGATAAAAAGAAGCACGAAATATTGCAGACACAGACTATGATACTTCACTCAGCCTCTAACCACCACAGATAATGAGGCATATGAATTAAGACAGACAACAAATATCTACATATCAACAAATTATTTTTGTGGATAAGCAAAAGTTGTAGTAGTACCTCTGTTCTTAGGATCTGACATTCATTGTTCCTGTTTATATTTGTGTTTGGATTGTATCTCAGAGCTCTGCTGCAGTGCACTAAAAAATCTAATAAGAAAAAACACACTTATATTTGTTCACATATATTGGCACTAAAAATTCTAAATCAATTAAACATAGGAGTGATTAATAGGAGAGTGCACTGAAACAAAAGCTAAAATACGAAAATACCTAATCTTCACCGAACCTAGGTAAAGAAAAGATAAATAACAAGACCATTAATAGATATTTCCTTTCCACCAGTAGGTTCAGTTCCCCTATGCATTTGTCATATAGATGTAAGTTAATCCTCTAAAACTACACATTTCAGCTAAACATACAGACATCAACACCGTGTGACGATATATTGCATGACTGGTATTATACGTGCTATTTTATGGATTTTGAAATTAAATCTCTACTATAATTTCTTAGGTGCATAGTGATTGGTCTCTCTCAGCATTTGTTAAGACTTACACAGACCTGAATCCAATACTTTTTTAAATAAGTCTGTATTATGTCATAGATTGTAGAAGCTGATGATAAATATATAAATATTAACGATGGGGATTTTGCAGCAAAATAGAATGCATAACAAAAAAGATACATTTAAGTGATGTCAATACATTTTAGATGGGGAGCCAAAGCTGGCAATTTGCTAAACCAAAATTATAAATATTAACGATGGGGCTTTTGCAACAAGATGGAATGCATACCAAAAAAATATATACATTTAAGTGATGTCAATACATTTTAGATGGGGGAACCAAAGCTGGTAATTTGCTAAACCAAAATTACATATTATAATTTCCCAAATGTGACTATGTTCACAGATATATAGCTATTTGATGGTCATTCCATTATTGATTGTATAAGTAAGATTGGCTCATCCTGTTTATCGCCGAATCCATGGAATAATCATTTCATGCTCCAGAAAATCAATGGGTCATTTGTGATAATATTTTCATGTTCACAGATCTATGACTGTATTGTGATAATATTTTCAGATATAAACCAACATTAATTTGTATAGGTAATACCTTCAACAACCTAATGGGTCCTTGCAGGCAAATCCTTCCGGATGTAGCTTTGTGGGCAGCAACAGGGGATTGCTAGACACATCTATAACAGGGGATTGCCTTAACCATAGCACTCGGCAAATGGACCATTCCAGAGCACCTGGGAAGTGGCTTTGCCGAGTGCTAAAGCTTTGCCGAGTGCTATGGTCAGGGCACTTGGCACATTGCACAGCCTTTGCCGAGTGCCGTGCATGGGGCACTCGGCACATTGCACAACCTTTGCCGAGTGTCAACATGCAAAACACACGGCAAAGGGTTTGAGTTTGCCGAGTGTCGACCGTCGGGCACTCGGCAAATCCTCCGTCACCGTGGCAAGCGCTGTGACCGTACGAAATTTTTTACCGAGTGTTCGATCGTTTTGCCGATTGCCCAACAGAAAGCACTCGGCAAAGAAGCCTTCGCCGTTACAATTGGTGCCGTGTGCTGCTTGTCGAGAGCAACACTCGGCAAAGAGTTTGCCGAGGGTTTTTCTGCCTTTGCCGAGTGCCTCGTAGCCTGATGGAATTGATCATAGCTGAAATAATGGATCTGACTAAATAATGGATCATAGCCTGATGGAATGAAGAGCTACGCACCTGACACACGGGGTGGTTTGCAAATCGCCCGGTCCCTCTCGCCGGGCAGATGGGACTCGTCTGTCTCCCTCCCGACGGGAGAGTGCGCCACCGCCACTGTTGTTCGCGGTCGAGTCCGTGGCCTCACCAGTCGCTAGCCGCCTGCGCCCGATCCCGATCCTCAACTGGGCCCTCCCGCGTCCACCGGACAGGCCGACACCTAATCCAGACGTGGCGCGGCGGACGGAGGGACGTGTGCATGGAGGTCACGGGGGTGTGGGCGCATGTGAGAGGTGGGTGAGAAAGAGGGTGGGAAGCCTGACTGTGGGGTTAGGGGGTAAGATTCAGACTTTCTACTCTTTTAAAAGTTTTCAATTATAGTAGAAATTTTGTTATACAATGCTTCTTCTCTATTAATGTATAGCAACTCCGTGAGGCTTTTAAAAAAGAATTGACGAATGTCCAGCACATCTTGTGTTGGCTGAAAGTGAATCAACTTTTACGGTTCTTAACACAATGACAGTATGACACATACGTGGTTCTTCTACGTACGTACATACTTCCTTCATCTCAAATTATAAGTTATTTAAAAAAATTTGAAGAGTTAAACTATCTCAAGTTTGATTAAATTTATAACATTTACAAAGCTAACAAAGTATCATTATATTTTTCATCAATTATTTTCATGATATATACCTATTTGATGTAAAAAAATGTTTATAATATAATTCTCTCTATAATTTTGGTCAAACTTGAAATATTTTGACTCTCCAAGATTTTTGAAATAATTTATCATTTAGAACGGAGGGAGTATATTCTAAGAGAACCTATCTGGGTCTGTGTGAGCAGCCATGGTTCTTGATCGAATGTGTATGAGCATTGAGAATGATTGGTCGGATACTTGGATGGTTTGAGGGGCAATTGAGAAGGAGGAGAAACCTTATCTACGTCATGGATGCCTAGATGGAGGACTAGCCTCTAGAGCATAGGTGGTATTGTTGTCGACGACTCGACGCCATCGACATTGCTCGCTCCCGTGGCAATAGATAGCGGTAGCAGCATCCTGGCTCGCACACCGGTGGCTCCATGATCTACCAAATCAATAGAGATGTGGGTGAAACCCTAGCGGATTGAGAAACTACACTAGATAGAAGGAGATGTTGGTGGAGGTGCACTAATTTGCGAGACATATGGCAATGGAGATGGCGACGACAGACAAGGAGAGAGGCGATGATGGAGAGTGAGGCAACAATGGAGGAGCGAGGCGGCGATGATGGAGCGCCCGAGCATCTCCACGTCGCTCGCATGCACGGGAGAGATCTAACAACATGGAACACTGCCCAAGGAAATTGAGCGGAATCTAGGATGAGATCCCCACATTGATGAGCCTACAAAGAGACATGAAGACAACAAGGGTATACTTGTGAAGGATTCTGTACGTGTGGGGTTTCATCATGGGGAAAAGGTCGAGATCCCCATGGAGAATGTTGCCGCCAAAGTAGCCCTAGGATATTTTTTATCAGGTACGACCCACGCACTCCACACTCACACCACATGCACACACATGCGTGGGCGTCCATACACATGCAAAAGAAGAGATTGAGAAGCTCTCTAGTTGTTGCTTGGGAAACACGCACCTAACACACAGCATGCATAACAACAAAGAGATTGGGAGGCTCTCTAGCCCCGGTACATAAAAACACGCAGTATCACCAAATGTAACTCACACACTCTACACACATGTGTGCACGTTCATACACACACAAAGAGAGTTTGGGAGGCACTCGAGCCCCAATGTACGAGAAACGCGCAGTACCATCAAATACGCACACGTACAGACATAAAGAAGAAATTAAAAAGACACACGCGTACTAACGCAAAGAAGATGGAAGGCTCTTTAGCCTTAGTGCACGGAAAACGCACAATACCACCGAACATGTATGCGTATCTGTATCCTACTTTTTCTAGCAAAATTAAGAAAAAAGTACAACACCATTGGTTTAAACCCTGATAGCTAGCGTCGCACTGGACAATTCTACCACTTGATCGAAAGCCCTTTCATAGCCCTAAAGGATTTGGAGAAAAGAATAAAGAAGATGAAGAAAGATTTGGAAAATAGTAGGAGAGAGGATAATATGAAGTTGCTTTTCCAAAAGTCACATGTCATTCAAACAATGTTTGAGATTTATACTAGACATACCAAAGATGCAGATGGATATGGAGGTAGCAATCTAATACCAAGTGGTAGTAGCTCGGAACTAAAATTTGGAGAGAGAATAGCTCTCTAGGTCATGCCAAATTGAGCGGAACGACTTATTATTGTTGGGAAACAATAAACCTAACAGATAATTATGGGTTCATACCAAATATACCCTGAAGAGTTAAGACTATATAAAGGAACTTGTACCCATCTATAATAGATAAGAGAATACAAGTTCCATAATATTGTCTCTTGCGTGTTCTTCTGTGTTGTTCCTGAGGATTAGGAGAGGAACACATCTCTTTCTTGGGATCGGGAACGGTCCGTGTATATAGGCCGATTCTTAACACGTTATCAACAACTCTTCTAAGTGGTGAGTCGTTCATAATTTGTTTGTCATCAAATCAAGATCTATTTGATTTTGGTAATCATAGATTGATTTTTTTTAACATGGCTCGGCGTATCTCGATTCGGCAACATGCGAGCCTTGACGCTGCCGCGGGCAACCACCGCGAGGAGGCGGATGTGACCACGAGCGACCTGTGCGTGTGGCTCTGGCGTGTTTGACGATGCCTCGGTCGTACGTTGGTGGCATGTGGCCTTCGTGTTGGCGGCCGGCAGCAAGTACATGCTTACATGGATACGATCTGCGCCTTGTTCACGTAAGAACAAAGGCCAGCGTAGCTATTGTCATAGCTCTAGCGCATTCATCGTTGAGACGGCTGGCCACGGTTTGTCTTCGGATTTTTTTTAATTATTCTCTACTAGAGTTAATCTCGTAGATTGATGTTACTAGATTTTTTCCCCCAGGAGGATAAATCAAGTGGATATGTTTTGTCTTGCTTTATTTGCATTTGATCGGATCGATTTATGGCTAATCACATAAATTCATTTTTTTGATCCATGTTTGATTCACTGGGGATGAGTTGATCCGATCTTGGAGTGTCACCTGTGGTCAGTCCACTACACATGTGCCGCCATTATTGCCCTTGGGCACAAGAGCGAGGCATGATCGTCTCGACATCGTTATGCGGGTCTCGGTCATTGCCGTGGTCTTGACCAGCCTCAACTCGTCGCCACACAGACAGGTCCTTGGCCTTGCCTATATGCCCTACAAGGCACGAATTTTCCAAGCAGCAAATGTGTCACGGCTTGTTGTTCAGTTTCTTCATCATTATTATTCTACTAGATTTATTATATTATAAATTCTGTAAATTTTAATATTTCTAGTAGATCTTGTGAAATGTACATGATTAGTAGATTTTTCTATATATAACACCTGATGTGTTCTACTAGTATTTTTTCGGTGCGCTTCATGAACCACGCTCAATGATACTGACATGCTATCTTGTTAGATCTTTGGCTTTTATTAGTTTTTGAACCGTGTTGTCATCATATGTTGTTCAAGTTGTACTAGATTAATCCTAAAGATTAAATGTATATGCTAGTAGATTTTTTTCTCTTGAACAAACATATTGGATATGCTGGATTGAGCTCTAATATATTTTTTAATTGGCATAGCTCGCACCAGGCCTGGAAGGCATATTGCTCTCACTACCATTGTACTGGAACCACACCGCTCGAAGCGTGATGCCTAAAACTGCCGTTGTTCGGTTTGTGCTACTCGCATACCATTGTTGAGTGGTCAATATGCACTTGCTCTCCACTATGGTGGTGCAGCTTCGTCGTCGCCAGTTGCCTGTTGCTGCAAACACCATCTTTTCTCGATAGGCTTATATCGTGGTTCAATACAATCAATCTATCACGGTGTGGTAATTGTCGTGCCTACGATTGGTGCACATAAATTTAGATAGTTGTGTTGTCATGTAGCTTTTTTATGTGTTTAAAAAGCCCAAGGTTTATTTTTGTGGCAATATCTTGCTTATGAGCTTGAGCATATGGCATATATATATTTCTGCTATTAAAAAACTTGAAGTTAAATATAATAGCAGGAATATTTATGGTAGTGGTATTTTATGCATATGTTTTATGGTTTGGACACGACGTGTCTCTTTTAGAGTAATAATTAATTTGAATATTATGTTTTTTCCAATCTATAATCTAGAAGCTGAATTTTCTAGGTTTATGTGCTTACATAAATTTTGTGTTAAAATAGTTTTAACCCCTTGAAATTTTTCGTATTGATTTGATATTGTCCTTGCAATATTCATATGTATGATTATGTTTTCTATGGGTTATCTAATCCTGAAGTATATTATCATAAGACCGATATAAATACCCTAAAACAACATCTGCTTGAAAAGTCCTGGGAAATAAATAAAACATACTTAATATATATAAGACTTTTATCTCTCTCTCTCTCTAGCATTCTCTTTAATGCATTGGTTTATTTACTCGAAGTAACCAGAAGAAAAATCTTTGTATGGGAATTGTTGGTATGTCAGAAACCTGAATTTGGGGTTCATTTTGTAACTTTTCTTGAGGAGAGCTAATACCTTGTCAGGTATAATTCGTAAACATGATTATATAGACTTACAACTCTAGTTGGGTCAACATAAGACCTGAAGTCACCATGTGTGCCCTTGTCTCTATGCTGCAGAACGAGTATGAAGTGTTATCCTATTTTGTGCCTTTAAGCTAATAGATAATATATTCCCTTGGCAACAGAAAGTTGCTATAAAAATGAAATTGATTAATATTCTGAGATTTTTTCTAGTTAGTGCGAAAGCACAATACTTCTTTCCGATGAAGAAAATTTATGTTCTTTCTTGGACTATTGAAGCCCTGAAGTGCACATCAAAACTCAGAATTAAAGATACCTACCATCTCTGAAATGATATTGGGCATCATAGTGGGAAACTATTGTATTATCTATTTGTAATGTAAGTCGGCTGATATGGGTGGAGTGACTACTCGATAATATACTAGCTAGAGTCTAGTATATGCCACACCACACCTAATTTATGAAGATCTTCCTGCCAACTACCAGAAGATGGAAAGCAGGAAACAAGTATGAATCCCATGTCACAGTATAGCTTGAAGCTAATTTTGATTTTAATAAATTATCATAGTTATCTTAGGCTCTGAAAGGCCAATTGGATCTTGACAACTACGTATGTCTTATATATATTTTTACCTATGAAAGTTGCGCTATCAGTTGAGATTCTATCCCAGAAGGATATTGATCATTGTTGCTCTTGATAAGGAGCAGTTTTTTACATAAGTCAATGACTTTGCATTAAAATAATTTTTCCCAGACAAAAAATAATTCTTGGTCTCATCTGTTCTATTTTGAGAGCTTCTTTTCATGCTGAACAGTGAATTGATCCAAGCCAATATGAAACATGAAATACGTTGCAATGAATATAATTAATGATCCAGTTTTTCTATATGGTACGAGTAATTTGTCAAATTTTTGGGCAATAAAAAAAAGAGCTAGACTATGAAGTAATTCTACATCCGAAATCTACTCTGCAACCATGGCTGAATGTCATATTCTTGATATCATACTTATGCACATCAACCTTAACGTGCTTGAAAGCGCAATGCCACCATTAATTGTTTCTTTTTTTCCATGCATATGACCTAGAAGGTCAATATATATGGAATGGACAGATTGATTGTCAATTATACAACAACTGGTGAGCATTGGTCCCTGAAGGATTGTTATGGCTAGATTATGAGTTACATCAATAACTATGTGTTAACTCAAGAAGGTTGCATATGCATTTGTTGAACTAAGAACTTGCAGAACAAAGGTTTATAATTCACCAGAAGTTGTGGACTTAACAAGAGGTTGAGTATACTCCTCCTGTAGAAAGAAATACATACAGTATTCATGCAACTACATTAATAAAGTCCAAGCTCACTGCATATATCAACCCCCTAATATTAAAGTGCATAATATTTCCCAAATGAATCACCACTAAAGCGTACATAATATATATATATACCACTAAAAGTTGGTAAATGGGGATTTTTAGTATGCTATTAAATATCTTGGCATTAGGGGGAGATAAATGTCGATCTTATGGAATGCCTTGATATTTATGAATTTAAACGCACAATTACAAAAACTCATGTATTCTATAGCATGGAGTTATGCCAGTTAATTTTGTATCTGTGAGGAGAAACTAGATTATTCAAAATCTAATGCTTCTACCCGAAGTAGATGTGGATATACCCGGGATTAATTTCATATCCACTTGACCTTGGCATTTTGATCAAATTATGCGGGGACGCCTGCATTTAAGATCTAGAGGCCTAAGTCACAAGCATATGCTCACAAAAGCAAACTCACATTATGTGTGATAAAACTCCTCTATTCCTCCTATAGAGAAATCACCCAGTTGGTGTGTTACCTCCCGATGAGGTTCATCCTAGAGATGAAAATCCTAGCAATGCGCGTGTAATATAAAGCTTGGAATATGGAACAATAATGGATCTATCGTTTTGGGAAATAATGAAGATTATTATTAAGTCAAAAAAAAATGTGTTGACACTTGTTTACCTCTATAATTGCTAGACGAGTTTCTTTATGAGAACATGGATCCGGAATAAAGTCCGTGGCAAAAGTGCCTGAAGCTCTCGTATTGGGTCAAATGAAACATGCTATTGAGGTTGAACCAAAAAATCGTTAAATGAATATCTTGAACCTGATGTTCGGATAATTATGGGTCCTCATTGGAATAAAAGGTGGTAAAAAGCGATGGTTCAAAAGGTCTTAATAGAGACCAATTCCGACAAAAGTTTTACAAAATATATTCATCTATATAATGAATATGGCTAATGACATGAACTTAAATATGCAGTTATTGCATTCTGAAAATCCATGGAGAGCAACATCAAAATCTTGTACCAACTTTTTCAACCCCTGAAGGTTTTTCCTTGAAGGAATATATGGTTATAGTCTGAATGCACCAAATTAGTGAATTCCTTGAAAGGAAGAAAAACCCATGTGAGACCCATGGTATAAAAATAAAAAGAGGAACTCAAATTACCATATAGACACATGCACTTTTCATGAGCTTTTATTATGGGTGTATGTATACTTGTGATATAATGTGTTCTCCACCTGAAGATTTGGAAGTTTAGTATCCTCTAAAAACTGAGACTATAATTTGGTGTTACTAGCAATACTTTCCCCGTTATGCTAGAAATACAGACTTGTGATATTTTATTATTTATTAAAGATAAAAGTTCTTGAAGAATCTAGAATCAATCCCAGAAGGAGTTAAGAAAATACTTAGATATCTGAATGGCAACCAAGATCTCGGTCTATATTTCCCAAAGAATCAGGACCTAAGACTGGTTCTCTATGCAGATGTTGGATATTTGTCTGATCCACATAATGCAAGATCTCAAACTAGTTTTGTGTTTCTCTGTGGTGGTACTGCTATATCCTGGACATCTTGCAAACAAACCTTAGTAGCAACGTATACAAACCTCTCAGAGGTTGTTGCACTATCTGAAGCCGCACGTGAATGTGCTTGGCTACAGCGGATGACTAACCATATCTAGAAGTCATGTGGTCTTAGTACCGTTGATACCCCCACCATTATTTATGAGGATAATGCAACATGTGTTGCACAAATACAAACGGGCTATATTAATAGTAATATGACTAAATATATATCTCCTAAATTTTTCTATACTCACGAACTCCAAAAGCACGTGTGAGATAAATATCTTGAAAGTCCAGTCATGTGACAATGTAGCCGATTCGTTCACTAAGTCTTTACCAGGCTATGACACCCTGTGTCAAGCTTGCATTAGGATCATCATTTACCACTAAGCACAAGCATTTCAGTGCATTCATGTTTGCATATGCTATCATTTCATGTGTATGTTTATATGTTTTGAAACTAGATTTAATAGGTGTTTGTGCTCAATCTTGTGATCTATCTGTTAGCTAAACCTTGCTATGCTTAGAGTAAAGTATGGTTTGCTTTATGTTTGTTTACCCTGCTTAGTTTTATCTGTTAAAGAAATAAAGTAATTCTTTCCTAATTAACTTAAATAAGTTTTTAATCCTCACCTCTTGAACTAATGGTTTTCAAGATTTATGACCTACCTGAAAAAGGTAGAGAATAATATTCTGAACAACTTTGGTTTAGGTGTCAAAACTTGGTTTGGAGTTTTTGAAACTGTTTTGAAGCAAATTTCAGTTTGAATCAAATAAAATAAAATGGGAAAAGGAAATCAGAACCGAAACAGGTCGAGTACCGCTTTCGGCCCGCTCGGCCTCGACTGCTGCTGTATAACGTGACGGACCGACGGTCGAACGACTGACCCCACGTAGGAGGCTCGATCAGCCGATCGACCCCTCCCCTCGACTTCGACCCCTCGACGTGACGGACATAGGGTCGAACGAACGACCCCGCGCAGGAGGCTCGACCGAGTCAGAGGCTCGATCAACCAATCGACCCTCCCCTCGACATCGACCCCCTCCCGCACGCACGTGCCGCGCACGCCCACGTGCACTCGCCCGACCGCGGCTGAACCGTACGTCGACGTCGTCTGCCGTGTGGCCGACGATGCCTGACCGCGGATGTTGAACACGCCATCGCCGCCGCTGCGGCCCTGCACCGACATCGCTGTCGCCGATCAGCACTCGCTCTGTCTCAGTCGCGTCCGCACCCGCGCCCGCGCTAACGGCGCTAGGACCGAGTCTGCACCGTTTTCTCGCCGCTGACGTCCTGCTTCGCCGCCGCAGACCTACCAGCCGCACTGTCGCGCGCCGCGCCGTCGTTTCGCAGTAACGCCGCCGCAGTGCCGCGTCCGATCAGCTCCACGCCTCGTCGCACTCGCACTCTAACGCGAATCCGCGCTAACGGCACGACGACCAAGTCCTGCTCTGATCTCGCGCGCGCAAACACGCCAGCGTCGCTGCCACTGCCGCACCTTCGCATCACGTCCCCACTGGCCGCGTCGGTCGGCCATGACCGCGCAAAGAGGAGTGCCTATACCTCCTCTACTTTCCACACTTGTCCGCACTCATCCTCACTCGCTCACTCGCTCGTGTTGCCTCTGTTCTCGCTGCGCCGAGCGCTAACAGCACCGCAAGCGCCCCCTTCTCAAATACACCACCTCCGAAGCTCCTCTGCTCGATCCATCTCGCGTTAGCTTTCGCCTTCGCCCCGCACACACGCTGCTCGCCTCTGTTTAACTAGCCGAGGACTCCAGTTGCCGGAACACCTCCGCCGTTCCCCGATCCCGAGTCGCCACCGCACTGACCCACCGGTGTTCACCCTTCACCGTCTCGCCCCGACGCCTCCATCTTCGTGGAAGCTTCACCGGAGCCAGCAGAGGTGAGAACACCTTTCCCTAGCTTCAGTTCGACCTGTATCAACACAACACCGTTGACCATGCGCCATTGCCGCCGCCGCGGAGCTTGCACGTGGCCAGGGTTCCACAGAGCCCCTCCGGCTCAACCAACCCTCGAACCGCACTCACCACATCACCACGATGCTCACGCAACCCTTCACAAAGCCTCGCATCGTCGGTGATCACCTAGCCGTGTCGCACCGCCGTGCTGCACCGCCACCGCACGCCGCCGACCACTTTCACGGTCGCAACAGTTCAACCAACACCACCAGTGGATGCGCGTCATCATCCCGAGCCTAGCACACCTAACCCCACCGCCGGAGACCTCACCGCCCGCGAGAACGCGCCAGTCAGCACCGTCCTCTATTCCCTGCACGTCGACAGATAGACCTTGAGTTGATCAAGGGTCCTGCCTGTCAGTCGCCCCGCACGCCTCTGCGTGTATCGAGCCGGTTTCCGAAATGAATTCCTTTTCTTATTTTCAGTAATGTGTTAATGCTTGTTTAATTTATATCTAGAGTTTGGTAAATCCTTAGATGGTGAAATCAATTTTGATAGACTCTTTAAATGTTGATCTTTCTGTTAAAAATATAAAAATGATTTTTGGAGAATGTCTTCAGTACTAACGTTTAATTAGTTGTTTTCCGCATATATCAAAGTTATTTGTGTTCCTATTTAAAATGGCTAAATAAAAATGTGAAGTTTTTATGGTAGCTCTGTTATCCTGTGTAGAAGCTAGGAAAAATATAACATGCCATGTTTCTGTGTAAATTTTATTTATCATCTATTAAAATGTGTTTCTGTTGTTTTCTTAGAATAATTCCCGTGGTAAATATGTGCATGTATAAATCATGAAACTTTTTGTGGAGTCTCTGTATGTCATGCCCTGTCTAAGCAAAATATCATATGTGGTATGTTGTATGGCAGAAAAGATACTTGTAGTTCAAGTGTCCTTTTCTAGGGCTTTCTTTGGAAAATCATATAGAGTAGTTTATGTTTGTGTTGATCATGGAACTTTCCTGATAAATATTTTTTTAAGTATAGATTCTGCTAAAAATAAATTATAGCATGTTTTACCCTGATTAGCTAGTAGCTCTAGTTCTAAGTGGCTTTGTGGTAATTTATTTGGTTAAATGCGTAGAGTCGCTTTTAGTGTGCTAAATCTTGTCAAGCATCATCCCTGCATCATCAAGTTACTTATTTATGCATTGCAATCATTTAGGATCCGTGGAGGAACATCAGGAGCCAACCCCAGAGACAGAAGTCCAGGAGGTGCAGGAGCTAAACGAGGAGTATCACGAGCTCGACACTAACCTCCCCGAGTGCCCTGACCACCAGCCCTCCACCTTCACTCAAGGCAAGCCCCGGAGCATTCTTAAGCCTCCCAATATTTACAATTAATCTAATTGAGTATTTTATACTGTGATGCATTAGGTGACAGGAGTTGTTTGAATCCCAAATTGTTGCATTACCTTCCTTGATTATTGTTTTACCTACCTTGTTACCCTGTTAATAAAAGTAAAAGCAACCGCTTAGCCTGCTTAGAATAAATGGTTACTTTTATATTTATGTACGTATTATCCCTTGGAGGTAATACTATCACGGTTGGCTATATTTTTGCTATCGTGGAAAGAACCTATGGTAGTAATGAGATGCGGTCAACTGGAAGGAAGAGGCACCGAGTGGTTTAGACTTGGGGGCAGTCCGTCCGTTGGATCGTATAGGTTTGTATACGATGGTGGCCCTCTTACATCTTTGAATGCGCCCTTTCACATAGGGGCCGTCGGGAATGTAGACCCCGAAGCCGAGTAAACACTGTCCGGGCCGACTCTCAGCCTACTGTGAGCACTCTCTAGTTTGTAGATACGACCTGCCCCGTGGTGGCCAACTGATTTCTACAATTGGGTGGACTACTCTGAGATCGCGGCGGTTACCACCTGAACTTTGTTGAGCGGTAACCCAATGCATGGACCCGACGGGGAAAGTGTGGGTGTGTGTTAAAGGTAATCTTGCCAGCTGGTTGTATATCGATTCGAATTGCCGCCCCCCACTGGATATGGGGGATTATGCTGAGCTTCACCACGGTACAACTCCATGTGACATCGTAATGGTTCTACTAAAATTTTGATGAAGAAAATTGGATATATGTTATTATATTGTTTGAGTAGATCAAGTGTGTGCTCTAGTACAGGTGCAAACCTAGAAATAATAATAGGATGCGCTGGACTGACATTTGGGAAGGTGGCCTGTCATTGCCAAAGCATGCGGAATCAGCTCTCACCGGTCATAGTCCTGACCTAGCAAACAGAGAGATTTGTGATCAGCTGTAGGTCCCTCTTTATTTATCATCCGCTGCACATTACCTACTTTATTTATGGCATGTTTGGTACAACTCACAACAGATTCATAAATCATAAGTTGTTGTGAGCTGTTTTTTTTGTTAAACATTTATTTTCAAAACAGTTTTATGCATAAAGCTATTTTTCTTCCCCTCTCATAAAAAAATGAAGTGGGATGAAGCTGAAAAAAAAGTAGTTTATCTCAGCCATCTCCCACTATTTTTCTCTCTATCCATGTATAAAGTTGTTAATGAAGCTGTTTTGTCAAATATTTTTTCCAAAATAGATCAGCTTCATCTAGAAAGTTGATTATAAAACTATTTAAAAAAATAGTTTTACTAGTGAAGATGAACTATGCCAAATATACCCTTATTATTAAATATAAAATATTGAATGGACAGGAGAGGCTTTGCTAATTTCCATCGAGACAGATTAGATGTGAATGCTTATCTTTTTTTTCTTCTTCTTTTATCATTCGCCCACAGTACATGATCGCGATGGGCTGATTGACATAGCCATTATATAATCTTTTTTTTTCTTCTTCTTTTATCATTCGGCCACAGTACATGATCGCTTAAGCAGCGCGATGGGCTGATTGACATAGCCATTATATACTAGCAGGGATCCCCGCGCGTTGCCGCGGTCAAGAGTCCAATCGCATCGCTATACTTAGCCAAAAAAGAAACCGCATTGATATGTGGACATATATATTATTTAACCCAATTAAAAATGGGTAAGTATTATAGAACAATAAACTGGATCATCTATCACCAATAAACTTGTGGATAACAATTTCATTAAAAGTAGCAGTATGCTAGTGCTCAATGGATAGATAGATATAGAAGGAAGACTGAGCAGAAAAAAATATTTGTGGAACCTATAATCATTGGGAGCAGAGCAACCTAAAAGCACATATATACGTAGAGTAAGCTATCTAGCTAAGCATGATAACATGAAACAACCTTTTTTTGGTACCATTAATAATTTCATTTAATTAGAAGAGGATAACATGGATCATTAAGGTCTAAATCTATACAGTTAGTAGCAATCAAATAATTTGGATTCGACAAAAGACATTAAACTATTTCATTGATCAAGGAATGCCATGATAGTAACATGAAGCCTTCCCTATTCTTCCACTCGATGTTCCCGATGCGAATTAAGACCATGTAGGTATCTGCATAAGAAAATATGATAAGACTGTACTATTGCAGCGCATATCCAATTCCAATTAACTAAAGAAGCGAGATGAAGAACTTTATTATTGCATTTGTAGTTACCTGTACAGTTGACATGTACCAAGGCAATTTAAATAAAAAACAACGGGAAAGAAGCAGGTATCAAAGTTTAGGAATATTATTTGTTATTACTATATCATACATTGAAGAGGAATATTGAAAAAAATGACATCCTAATCTATGTAATTAAAAGAAGACTTGTCTTTTGAAATCATATATTATTCTAAGTTAGTGTCATTTCATATTTTCATTCCACCAAATTCATCAGTGTTCTTTAAATTTGGATTTGCAATTAGCAATGATGAAGCAATTGATAGCACACGGAGGCTAGCCAACGCATGAGCAGGGCAGTAACCTTGGGAGTCTTGTATGATCCCATGTCTCAAGGCATAGTAAGTATTGTAATAAAGACATTATGGGTACCTGTTCATTCGGGAAATAAAGAAATCACAGTTAGCTGTAATGCAATGTTCAGGATAATATAGGCGAGTGGTATTCATCATTGCCATTAAAAAAACGCACTAATTATCTTTTGAAATACTAAGCATCATTGGCTAATATGAAAATGAGGCTTAGGAAAATATGTTTGGCCACCAAAGGAGTTTAAGGCAATTTTTCTGTCAGAAACAGTACCTGAAGCCGCATTGCATCAGGGAACACATGCCACTTAAGAATTACACATCTATCTGATAGACTGCATAACGAAAAAGACACATGTCGGTTGGGCTATGAGGGCCTTGTCATTTGGAGCAGGCAAAATTGATGCCAGTTCAGACAGGACGGGGCAATTGGATAACTGAAGAGACACATCCTTCAAAAATAACAAAAAAAAGGTAGAGTGCAATTACAACCGGTCGAAACAGCATGTCCAAAATAGTCAAAACTGAACTTCAAATTTTGGAAGCTCATTGGCATGAGAACACATGGAAATAACAGGTACTGTAGTTCATTAGAAATAACAATAGGTAATGTACAAATTTTTTTGCCAACTAAAAAGTGTATACTGATCAGGCTACTGGGTATACGTAGTAAAGTCAATAACGAAGATCTAGCCAATTAGGTTGGCTAAGGAAAAAAATAGGACTACTATAGATTTATCCTATATTTAGGGACACATGTGTTGTAAGTAAATGAATAAACTAAGCATGTGACATATCATTATGGCTTATGAATCACAAGTACTTATAGCAATAATACACCATGTAACTATATATGGTGAAGGAAGCTGATAAAAGAGAAGTGGAAATTATGAATTGTAAAAAAGAAAATAAAGAAGTGCATGTACTGAATGGTAGAGTGGAAATGGGTGTGTTGTAACTGGTACTATGCGGTGTTTAGGCATAATGGTTTGCTCCAATATATGGAGTGCCGTCTAATCGTGGCACATTTTCATTTCTTTTCTGGAGTTCTGGTCCTATGTTGCCTGCATTGATAAAAATGTTACTGTTGTTACTGAAGCTACATATTCATTTCATCATAGTGCCTTTGATTTTTGTAGGACAATGGAACTGAAATGTGTTATATGCCATAACAACCTAACATTATTTGCTCCAAATAGATGGAGGGGAGATAATTCCATTTGACTGATACTTTGATTCATGACACATCAATTGCGTGATTGTGTGTCTTCATATCAAATGATTTCATTTAAATACCAAGAATTTATTTTTGACTCTACTAATATATTTCAGACAGTCGAATGACTCTATGAATGGATACTCACCTCTGTATT
Organism: Microstegium vimineum; assembly: GCA_022036555.1. Classification (NCBI taxonomy): domain Eukaryota; kingdom Viridiplantae; phylum Streptophyta; class Magnoliopsida; order Poales; family Poaceae; genus Microstegium; species Microstegium vimineum. The sequence continues at coordinate 9,000,618 of CM039130.1, read as the reverse complement.
TTTGTCTATGCTACCTGACCTACAAAATGCAGTTCGTGGGTGGTTAGAACACAGATTCTGGAAAAAAGCACTATGAAACTGGTAGTAGTTCAGGTCTTATGGAATGGAAGGCAAAGGAAACGTGGACACAATTAGGAAAGGAGAAAATACTCTTCAAGCCCCAACTCTATTTAGTCGTGTGCTGAAAAAGCTTGGTTCTGATCAAAGAATCTATGATGGAGGTGGAACTGCTGATCCTTGGGAGATTTTGGACATGGCTCCTGTGAACTATCATTATTGTCATCCAAGTTATTTACTGTATTATTTATTGCCATTAGATCAGCCCAGCAGTGCCAAGCCTAACTTGTTGCAAAATAAATGCACAAATTAGTTCATGGAACATACTAGATAACTTACACAATGCATAGAAAATTATATGAACAATGGTACCTCAGATATTTTTCCTAAAGTTTTCAATCCTTTAGCTAAAGCTCGCAATTCCTTTGTGTCACCTGATACTAATAAAAACAATAAAATATTTGAAATTAAAAAATATTTAGACATCTAAATGACCTTGGAAAAAAATATTGTCAACTACAAAGTTTCAGATTACATTTAAAGCTACAAAACATCCAAGATCATTTGAAAAATGAAAAAAAAAAACATAAGTTTCAAAACCAAGAACTTAAAAATGGATATTTAAGCATATAAACGATCTCAAACAAAAAATTGTTAACAATCAATTTGTAGATCATATTGAGACCTACAACTTTACTATCAACATTCTTGATCATTTGAAAAATTAAAAAATTAGAATTCAAATGTGATAATTTAAAACAAATATGTGAGAGCTATTAAAATATTTTATCAAAAAATTGTCAACTATAAAGTCTATACTCATCGAACTTTATATGAAAAAGGTGATTATGTTTTTGATAGGGTTCAATGTACGTATATGTACGTGTACTGTGATTTACACACACAAAAAAACACCATCTGACACATGGGCTCCTGAGGCAGCAAAAGTGCAAAACCCACCCATAATTAAACCCCATTTGAAAATGACGTACCGATGGGGGTATCTTACCTGCCTTTGATTTGGAAATTAATAATGTGTGTGTTCGCGGAGGTATTGTAAATTCGGCGATTAGTTCAGAGAGATAAATCAAACTCTCCTCTTGTTTACTGTCTGTGATTTGAAATATCATCAGTATTTTGGATCAGATTGTTACATTTCCGGCATTATTCTATATTTCCGTTTTGGTTTCACCGATGGGATTCCCCGATTCCGATTAGGTACCATGCAATGCATAGCGGCGTTGAGCACACGCACGCACCAAAGCAAGCATGCATGGCGGTTCGTTTGGTTGCAGTTGGCGAGCCTCTTCTTGCATGCGGCGTTCGCGATCCAAAACCGATCGGAGCAGCGAAACCGCGTCCCGCTGCGCCCGACTTCGACTCCAAGTCGACAAACTCTCGCCGGGCGGCCGGTGCTGCCCCTGCCCTGCCCTGGCCGGGTGATAAATACGGCGCCCCCATCCATCATCTCGCCGCCGATCCCATCCCATCCGCCCACCACCTGCCTGCCTCTCTTCCTTCGATCGCCACCATGTGCAGCCTCGCCCCCGCGCCGCCGCTCCAGCAGGCTTCGCCGCCACCGCATTCCTCGACTGCAAGCGGGGCGTTGCCGCCGCGGCGATGGCTCCGGCCGCGACTTCGGGCCACAAAGCTGGGGTGGAGCCGGCCCGCGCCACCGAGGCGCTTGCTCGGAAGCGTGGCCGCCACGACGACGCCGGCTTCGAGCACGTCGCCGTCGACCCTGCGTCAGCGCTGCGGGTACGGATGGACAAGGAGCTCGTCGCCCTCCAAGGTCTGCTCAAGAGAGCCAAGCTCTTGCCCCGCTCCACCGCTGCCGAGAACAACAAGTCGTCGGCAGCAGCAAAGAGCACCACGTCGCAATCCAAGCCTGCAACTGCAACTGCAACCCAGGCGACGCCGGCGTGTCATCAGGCTCAGACAAAGACGGCACCAGCAGCGAATTCGAAGCAGCAGGAGCGCCCGGTGCAGCGCGCAGCGGCCAAGAACCACCAGATCGCTACGGGAGTTCCCAACAAGAAGCAGCGACCAGCGGAGGCACCAGCAGCAGCAGCAGCAGCAGAGCGGCGACCGGAGGAGGAGGAGAAGAAGAAGCTTGCGGCGCGCGCAGCAGAAAGGGAGGCGTTCCGGCAGATGCTGGAGGAGGTGGAGAAGTCGGCGCTGCCCGATCAGATCATCTCCCCGGAGGAGCTCAAGGCGCTCGGCATCCCGTTCGAGTTCGTCGTCACTCGCACGTGGAAGCAGGCATGTCTGGATTATCAAGAAGCCAACAAGAAGAAGAAACTCTCTACTAGTTAGTTCGTAGGCGTCTTAGACTAGATCACACGGATGCTTATGCATAATTGCATAGCATAATCTTGTTTTTGCATGTATATGACCCTAATTTTCCGGTGCTTAACTAATTGTTTGTATGCTGTCCTCGATCGAGTAACTCATCTTGTAAAATTCAGATTGTGAATGTATTCGGTATATCATTCTCTGCACGTTCTACAACCAAAGCATATTGTCTTTTCATGTAAACTTTTGTTCAGGCTGTGTGTGTATAACTGAAGAACATCTACTGAGTTACCTGAATGAAGCACGTCAGGTAATTGAAGAATAAAACAGAAACAAAATATAATATAATAGAAACATTACAATATCAGAAACGGTGGATTTAAGTTAGCTGATGACTCGTCAATAATCATATTGTGTGATATATGTAACAATGGTTCATATCATTACGTAGCTGTTTCAGTGCCACCCTGCTGATCCTGATGGAGCTATCGGTTGAGGATCTTGTACGTATAATACCACACTCAGCAACCAATTACTACAGCATTTGCTGGTCCCCAAGAATAGTGCGCGGTACACACTAGCAACCGCAGATACAACAAGTTACAGATAGCTGGGCACCTGGTATCTGCCCAGCTATATATGTTTCGAAAATGGGGAAGTCAAAGAAGAGAAAATTAGCCGGCAAAAAAGGAAACCTCATATTGTTCCAGATGACCCATCAGAGCCATCTGAAACTTTCTACAGGGTCCGAGTCCTCGAGCATTGAGGCCGCCTGGAAGCAATCGGCGGCATCAGCTAGCCTGCCGTCCTGCTTGTGAACCTCCCCCAGGTAGAACCAAGCCATTCGGTTTGTGGGTTCGAGCCTTAGGGCATCCGAGAGGAAACACCTCGCCACAGGTAGGAACTTCGGCCCTTGTTTAGAGAGGAGGGCACCGATAGAGACCTTGGATGGGACATGCTCTACCTCCATGGAGAGGGCGTTGAAGTATGCAGCCAGCGCGTCCTGTATCTTCTCTTGCACCTCATGTATGTTACCTGGGGAAAGGCGAGGAATCAAGAGATCAGATATATGGTACAACAAACACAAGATATATTCAACTTCTCAGGCTTACAAATATCTGGCCTATATGAACATTAAAGTACAAAAAAGGTGAACAATATGCATTGTAAATGAGTTATTATCTAATAGCCATTTATGATACATACAAATATACAAACAGGCAGACATGAACGATACATTTCAAACTTATTGCTGTTGGAATGTGTGTGACACAGGCCCATGAGGCCCATGTATGACTCTATTACATTGCTACCCATCTAGGGTTGACCCATCAATCCAAGGACATAATTCTAGCATGGTATCAAGCTAGGGTTTCTCTCTTCCCTCCCTCCCTCTCCCACCACCAGCCGCCAGGCTCGTCGGCGCCGCCGCCGGCGGCCGTCGCCGCCATGTCCGGCCCCTCTCCTCCCTCCTACTTCCCCTCCACATGGGCGCCGTTCGTCGGCTTCCCTGCACCCGCCGCCACCGGCTCGCCTGCACGAGCAGAGGCTCCTGCCACCGCCGCCGCGGCCCTGCTCGCCGCTGCGGGATTGGACGCCGTGCCCCCTCCCGGCGCGGGAACGGGCGGCGCGCGGCCTCCCGGCGCGGGTGCAGCCAGCGCGCGGCCTCGGTCTGCAGCCCCTGCAGCCGCGCGTCCCCTCCCGCCGCAGCCCCTGCAGCCGCCCCCTCCCGCTGCAGCCCCTGCAGCCGTGTGCCTCGGCCAGCTGCGGGCTGGCACGAGCGCGGGCGCAGCTGGCTCGGGTGCCGCTGCCGCCCCCGCCGCTGCAGCTCTCGCCACGGCTCTCGCCGCCACCCGGGTAGCTGCTGTGGGCGCTGCTGTCCCCCTGCCCCGCGCCGGCACCGGTGGCACATTCTTCCCCGCCACACCTGCTGCAGCCGCGAACCTCGGACCGCCGTGGGCTGGTGCGAGCGCGGGTGGTGCCGGTGCTCCTACAGCCGCCACGGCCACTGCCACTGCGTCCTTCTGGCCTGCGCTTGGTGCCAGTCATCCCCTACCCAGCGCCGGCACGGGTGGCCCCTCCCCACCTCCTCTACTGCACACTGCAGCACCACCCGACTCCGCCCTCGCCGCGGCTCTCACCGCCACCCGGGTCGCTGCTACGGAGGCCCAGGCTCGCCTGCACGCGGCGGCCCAAGCCTGGGAGCGCGAGCGTGTTGCGGCCGACGTCCTCGCTCGTCAGCTCGTCGAGGCGGAGCAGCTGCTCGTCGGCTACCCTGTGTACCATGACGCCAGTGCTCGTGCTGACCTTGTCATGGAGGAGCTCACTCAAGGCATCCAGCTGGGGTCCTCGTCTTCCTCGACTGCCCTGGCCGCCACCCCTCCGCCCCGTCCTTCCGCTCCGCCACCGTCGTCTCTTCCAGGTCCTCTCGGGCCGAGCGGGGGTGGGGGGCCGTGGTGGCCGCCGTCGACGCGGGAGGGGACGTGGTGCTGGCACGCTGACGCCACCACAGGGTGCACCCTGGCCCTCCATGTGGCCCTTCCAGGCTACCAGCGGCGAGCCTTGTCCACCGGCGGCCATGATCGTCGGTGTTGTCCCGTTCGCCCCGCTCTCGTCACCATGGGCTCCACCTCCCGGGATCACGTCCGGGCCTGTCGGTTGGGACCCGACGGCCTTGGCTGGCTCTTTCGGCACCATGGCTGTCACTCCTCTAGCCGGCCAAAACTGGATCGCTGACTCGGGTGCCACTTTCCACACCACTTCTGATCCCCGTCAACTCTCCTCTGTTCATCCTCCTTCTCCCTCTCACTCCTCTAGCCGGCCAAAACTGGATCGCTGACTCGGGTGCCACTTTCCACACCACTTCTGATCCCCGTCTCCTCTCCTCTGTTCATCCTCCTTCTCCCTCTCATCCGTCGTCCATCATGGTCGCAAATGGTTCGTGTCTTCCTGTCACTTCCGTGGGTGCCGCTCACACTCATGGTCCTTTTCGTCTTCCTGATGTCCTAGTTGCTCCCTCTATGGTTCACAACCTCCTTTCCATTTGTCGGTTTACAGCTGGCAATTCTTGTTCCGTTGAGTTTGACTCCTCTGGTCTTACTGTGAAGGATTTGGCTTCTCGGCGTCCTCTTCTCCGATGTGATAGCACGGGACCCCTTTACACCCTTCGGTTTCCTGCGTCCACTTCTTCCGCTTCGTCCTCCGCTTCGTCAGCTGCTTTCACCGCCACTACTTGGCATCGACGTCTTGGGCATCCTGGTCGTGCCGCTCTGACACAGCTTAGTCGGAGCTCCGCCGTTCCTTGTACCCGGTCTCATGATGAGCACTTGTGTCATGCGTGCCAGTTGGGCCGTCATGTTCGTCTTCCGTTTCCTACCTCCACTTCACATGCGACCCATATCTTTGATCTTATTCATTGCGACCTATGGACGTCTCCTGTCGTGAGCATTTCTGGTTACACGTACTATCTTGTCGTGCTTGACGATTTCTCTCATTATTCTTGGACGTTTCCTTTGCGTGCCAAGTCTGATGCTTTCTCCACGCTTCTCCACTTTTTCGCCTGGGTGTCTACTCAGTTCGGTCTCACCATCAAGGCCGTCCAGTGTGACAATGGGCGTGAGTTCGATAACCACACCTCTCGGGTCTTCTTCCTCTCTCACGGTATGCAGATACGCATGTCGTGTCCTTATACCTCCTCCCATAACGGTAAGGCTGAGCGCATGATTCGTACCACGAACGATACCATGCGCACCCTTCTGTTCTAGGCTTCACTTCCTGCTCGCTTCTGGGCTGAGAGTCTTCACACCTCCACCTACCTCCTTAACCCCCTACCTTTCGTTGCCTGTCCAGCTCCCACTCCACACCACGCTCTCTTCGGTACCCCTCCTCGCTACGACCACCTTCGTGTCTTCGGGTGTGCGTGTTACCCTAACACCACTGCCATTGCTCCCCACAAGCTGGCCCCCCGTTCGACTCTGTGCGTCTTCCTCGGGTACTCCCCAGATCACAAGGGGTATCGTTGCTTTGACCTCACCTCTCGTCGGGTCCTCGTCTCTCGTCACGTGGTGTTCGGACACCACGAGTCTGTCTTCCCTTTCTCCACCACCTCACCACCCACTACCACCTCAGACCCTGACGACCTCTTCTCCTTGTTTCCCCCTGACACCATGGACCAGCCACCTTTGCCGTTGTTTCCTGCAGGTACTGCTCCTACGTGCCCCTCGCCCGGCCCGGACACCGGCTCGTCGCCCTCCGGCCTCTCCCCGGGTCCGGACACCGGCCCGCTGCCCTTCGGTGCTCGCCCTGCGCCTGATGCGGTGCCATCGCATACGGGGTCGTCGGCTCCGGGACCCGCTACTTCTGTGGTCCCGCCACCGCCTGTTCCTGCTGCGCGGTTCGGGCATGTCTACCAGCGCCGACCGCGGCCGTCTTCGCTGCACCCGGAGCCGGCCGCCCCGCTGTCGTCGCCGCTTCAGTCTCCACCGGTGGCATCTTCTCCGCCGGCGACGCCTACACCGCCACCTCCGCCGCCTCCGACTGCACCCGACGTGCCGTCTGTGTACCACCCGCCTCTCCTGCACCGTCACCCGCGTCATGTTCACCCCATGGTGACGCGGCACGCGGCTGGTACCTTGCCGCCCCGGGCTCTTGCGGCGATGCCCGGTGAGCCGTGGATCTCTCTGGTACCCTCTTCCGTTCGTGACGCCCTGTCGGATCCTCACTGGCGTCATGCAATGGAAGAGGAGTACGCGGCCCTCCTCGCCAACCAGACGTGGGATCTGGTGCCTCGTCCACCGGGCTCCAATGTGGTCACGGGCAAGTGGATCTGGACACACAAGCGGCGGGCTGATGGTTCCCTCGAGCGGTACAAGGCTCGATGGGTTCTCCGGGGTTTCACTCAACGCCCTGGAGTCGACTACGACGAGACGTTCAGTCCAGTGGTGAAGCCGGCTACCGTCCGCACGGTTCTCTCACCGGCTCTCTCTCGCTCCTGGCCCGTGCATCAGCTGGATGTCAAGAATGCCTTTCTACATGGCACTCTGACTGAGACAGTCTACTGCAGTCAGCCAGCAGACTTCGTTGACTCTTCTCGTCCCGATATGGTCTGCCGGCTCAACAAGTCCCTCTACGGCCTCAAGCAAGCGCCTCGGGCTTGGTATTCTCGGTTTGCTGCCTTCCTGCTGACACTTGGCTTTGTGGAGGCCAAGTCAGACACGTCTCTGTTTATCTATCGCCATGGAGCGGAGACTGCCTACCTATTGCTCTATGTTGATGACATTGTGCTGACAGCCTCAAGTCCGTCTCTCCTCCGACGCATCATCACCTCTCTTCAGCAGGAGTTTGCTATGAAGGATCTGGGTGTGCTGCATCACTTCCTCGGGGTCACAGTTGAGCCTCGTCCCACGGGTCTCCTTCACCAGCGGCAGTACACTCTTGACATCCTGGAGCGCGCGGGGATGACTGACTGCAAGCCCTGCTCCACTCCAGTTGACACTCAGGCCAAGCTGTCAGAGGTTGAGGGCACACCAGTGACCGACCCCACCGCTTACCGGAGTCTTGCCGGTGCTCTTCAGTACCTCACCTTCACCAGGCCGGACATCACCTATGCAGTGCAGCAGATATGTCTCCACATGCATGATCCTCGCGAGCCACACCTCACTGCTCTCAAGCGGCTCCTCCGCTATCTCCGCGGCACAGTCGACTCTGGCCTTCTACTCCACCGGTCTTCCTCCACCGAGCTCGTGGTCTACACTAGCGCCGACTGGGCTAGGTGTCCGGACACTCGGCGCTCCACTTCCGGCTACGCCGTCTTCCTAGGCGGTAACCTGGTGTCTTGGTCGTCCAAACGCCAACCGGTTGTCTCCCGTTCCAGTGCCGAGGCGGAGTACCGCGTTGTGGCTAACGGCGTGGCCGAGGCCTCTTGGCTCCGACAGCTTCTTGCTGAGCTCCACAGCCCCCTCTCCCAGAGCACGCTTGTCTACTGCGACAACGTCAGCGCGGTCTACCTCTCCACCAACCCTGTTCAGCACCAGCGGACCAAGCATGTGGAGATCGACCTCCACTTCGTTCGGGATCGGGTCGCTATCGGCGATGTTCGGGTCCTGCACGTCCCGACCACCTCCCAGTTTGCCGACATCTTCACCAAGGGCCTCCCGTCCTCCACCTTCTCCGAGTTTCGCTCCAGCCTCAACATTACCAGTGGCTAGTTGTGTCTGTGGGGGGGGGGGGGGGGGGGGGCTTGTGTGTGTGCTCTTGTTTCTTTCTTGTCCAGTCTGCAACTCCGCTGCGCCGGTAGTTGAGACTGCGGGGGGGTGTTGGAATGTGTGTGACAGAGGCCCATGTATGACTCTATTACATTGCTACCCATCTAGGGTTGGCCCATCAATCCAAGGACACAATTCTAGCAATTGCATCCCCAATAGCCAGAGGCATAGGCATCATAAAATGAAACATGAATTGTAACAAATGTTTCCTCACCTTCTGCATGAAGGGTTGTGGCAGAGTATGTTTTGAGGGCTTTAGCCTTCTGTAAGCAAATCTCTGCATCTCTCCAATATGAAAGACTAGAGTACAAGTTGGCAAGACCTTGCCAAACTTCAAATTCGCTCACTTTATCATCGTCATCCTGAAAAAGAGTGTTCACATAGAATAAGACATCAAGAAGATATGCTAAGGTATATGAAATGTAATTCAATGAAATTAGACTCTAGAAAGGGTGCATCTATGTTAGTCCACTTCAGCAGTTAATACAAACACCAAAACGGCTCTCTTTTGGACAAACATAAATGCAGTTTCAAGAAGAAATCTTTTGGATAACACTTTTTAGTGTGATAATCTGGAATTCTGGACACCTTAGGAAGAAGGTACTGTTTTTACATCTAAGAATCTCAAAAGCTTCTTTTACAAGCAAATAAGGATTTTGAACATGTTCACAGAAATCTCAAACTATCACATTGAAATAAAAACACTGTGCGCATTAAAATATTTTCTTTTGTATTTGAGTAGACAAACCTCTGTGCCATTTTTGGCAGATCCATAAGCCTTTCGTTGTGCCTGAACAAGAGCAAGAAGAGTGCGATATGCTTCAACTGCTTCCATGGGCAATGATTGAGCAACCTTCAATTTAGCCCTTATTCTAAGCAATGGCCCTTGTTCCCACTTTGCGGTCTCATCTAATGCTGCATCAGTCACTACTTCAGCTTCTGAATACCTTTGTTGTGCAGAAAGAACCAATGATAGCAACCTCCAACCTTTAGAGACAGATCCACCAGTTACATCAATAAACTCCTTTGCACATTTCAAGGCAGCATGCATGTTCCGCTGCTCAGCATACTCAATCCCCATGTCAAATATTAATTCTGGGTTGTGACGGTCAAGAGAAATTGCCTCATTAAGTGACTTCAAAGCCTCAGTCTGCAAGAGAGATCTTTGGTGATCAGATGAAGCAACCTTAGACTTCTTGGACAAGCAACTCCCAGAACATGGAGGGCAACACTCTTTAAATGCCCATCTGATGATTCGGCATCTTTGACTGCTCTCTTTGCATACTCTACACCTTCAGAAGAAAGAAGATAATTGGAACTGCATATCTTAGCAGCTAACAGAAGGGCCATTATGTCATTCGGACTCTCATTCTTATTCAAAGATTTCCTCAACAAGTTTAATGCAGCTTCATTATTGGAAGCTGCAAAATAGCACAATGCTAGACTATACCATCTCTCAGTTCGAGGGTATATTCCAGGTAAAACCTCTTCGAGGTGCTTGGCAAGAATAGATGTCTGGCCACACAGTGACAATGCAAAGGTTAAATGCTCCAAAACAGATGGATCCCAGTGTGTCTTCCCAAGGAACCACTTCTTCAATAGTATCATAAGCAATAGGATTGCCTCTTCCAAATTATTCCTAGGAACAAATGAACCTTCAGTTTGTGAAGCCAAGCTCGGAGGTGCCACCTCTACACCACCGTACAACAAGAAAACAGCAAATCTCTTCTGAATCCTTGTGCAGCATTCATCATCGAGATTCCATTGACTTAGAAGAGCACGGCGGTATGAAGCAAGTGCTTCTTGATAGGCCCCAGCTTGCTTCCAAAGTTCTGGGAGAAGCTCAACAGATTTACTGACAGTTTCCTGCAGCTTTTGTTCAACCATAACACCAGGTATGCCACATTGGAAGATACTTTCAACAGCATCAAGGACACTTTTACACTGTTTAGCGGCCTCTGCAAGTCAATGGCTTCAGAAAGTCAGATAAACCTAATTGATATGATTATATAGCGAGATGAACATTTCATACCCATTGCCTTGCCCAACTTTTGAAGAGACATTGATTTCAAGTAAATGGCTTCAAGAACAAGGCTAGCAGCATGCTGTGATCCTGAATTTGATGAATCTGACCGTAATTTGTTATTTCGCTTCGAGAGTGGCTTTTCAGAAAGAGATGGTTGGAAGCGCTGAATAGCAGCTTGAAGGTCAATTCCATCAAATACTCGCAGAGCAGCTTCCACATTGCCTCTCTGATATTCCAGTCTCCCGAGGAGAGCTCTAGCTTCCTAATATTAACAGAAAATACGGAAAGCACAGTTAGCAGCAATAAATACAACTATAGTTTAGTACCTCAGATAGAGGCTTATGTAGGCTGTTGGCAAAAAGATAATGAATACAAATATCGGAAAGCAGTCCCATGATAAAATTATTGAGAACAAAGATCGTCATGTAAAAAAAAGAACTGAATGCACAATTTTCACTGGGCACACACTAAGACTGTCTCTCTTGTTTTTCCCTCTTGTTGGTGGCTGATGCTTGGTTTCATTTCCAGCCTATCCCAACTTGCTTGGGACTAAAAATTATTTTTGGTTACCGTGGTGGTGGTGCTTTCTGGTTACAGTTACAGGCCACAATCAAACAATCTTAGCTAGTATACATACAATTATCAATTTTTAAAACAAAGGTTTTAGAGCAAAGCGTACAAATAAGTGACTTGACTTCCATCATTATCTAAACAACACAGTGTTTAATTTGATATTGATGAAACAGTCATAAAGTAACTCAGAACTCAGTATAGAGAAATAAAGATTCTGAAATCTTGGCATCAACAAATCATCGTTGTCCTACAAAATGTGTCCAAGATTCTTTTGTTTGTCATCAAATAAGTTGATTCAACATTAGCTGGCATCAAAACTGCATTATCATTTTATAGAAAAAATAAAGAAACTGAAGGGAATATCTTCTCACCACAACAAACATTAAGGAAGAAAAGTACCAACAGAGAAGAATAATCATCTGGTGATGGTTTGAACCCATAAAAATGAAATTGCTACAGCATTAAAATTGAACGTGCACAGTTGACCTTTGCATTATGGTTTTTGAGAACTAGAGAAAACAAAAGGAGATGGTCATCCTTTTGTCAGTAACCACTAGAAACAGTAACATAAGAACATGTGGTGATTTTCCACATTCAATTCCCATTTGTAGATAGTGTGAATTATTTCTAAATTCAACAAAAAATATCACCTTACTGTCTGATTTGAACTCCAAAAACGGCACCACTTTGCTAGTTCTAGAATGCCATGCAGCCTCCAAAGTCACCAAATAAAATAACAAGCCACAGGTGAAGCATAATCCTACAAGCTAAACCAATAGCCACATCCCCACAACTCAGGGATAGAATCATGATCGTCTAGTTACACAATGAGCCACAAATTCACAAATAACATAACCCACCAATTAAATTAAACAGTAATCATAATTCAAACGATTAGACCATTGGCCACATAATTTAAATAAAAGCAATATCATTTACAAACATATCCTCACTTGAATTCAGACAATTATGTATACCAACAACACAACAACTTCTACATTACTTTGGTTTTCAATATTGAAACTCTCCACGAAAAGTAGAAATTTTGGACGCAAGGCATAATCATTTCCATCATTTACAAATCTGGATAGCTACATCAAAAATACTGCTCAACAAGACCAATCCACGCGATGTTCTTAAAAACATCCCCTGAGGATGGTCACTACGACCCATGAAAAGAACCAACATCGATCTCCAACACGCAGTCCCCCTTCCAAGTTCCAAAAGAAATGAAAGGAACCAAACATAAAAACGCCATTTCGCGTGCAGTTTCGGAGCGCAAAATTTCGCCGCACCCGATCTCCTCCAAAGCACGACAAAGAACGTCGCACCGACTCGCATTCACCACAAAGATTTCATCTTCCCACCCCATTTCGCCCAAACCACGCCAGAAATAACCGGATATTTCACGTTCCCAGATCAAGCCAAGAACGAACGGCAGGGGCAAAGAGATTTCGAGACCTCGTAGTTGAGGGAAAGGCCCTCGCGGAGCGACGACTCCGCCTCCTGGATGTTGCCGTCGTCGACCTTGGTCTCCGACGAGCCCGACGCCGAGACGCCTGCATCCGACTCAGGCAGAGCCGCCTTCCCCTTTACCGGGGACGCGGCGGCCGCCGGTGGCCAGTCCACGGTAGGGCTCGCCTCGCTCCGGCTGTCCCACTCCGCCGCCGCCGCCGCCGCCATCGCTGCCGGCCGCCGATCCCGATGCGTCACCGTTTCCGCCACGGTAGCGCGATTCCTCCGGCGAGCATGCTAGGACAATGTGGGGGAAGGCGCCGTTGGGTACGACTGCATCTACGAGAGGGAGAAGGCGAGATCCAACTCTATTCTTGGCCTCTTGTTTTGTTTTTGTTTCCCCCCGGAGGTGTTTGGCAATGGCAGGCCATCTCTTGACGGGAAACGACTTTCTATTTCCGGTATTTCTTTCTCCAATGTGAATTTGGCAGTTTCTACAAACCAGTGAGAGGTACCATCGAGTCAGTAAAAACAAACTTTTGCTGCATTTTATGGACACCCGTGATGCTAAAATCCTCAAGATACTTTTAGTTTTGAACGGGCTAAAAAAAGGTAGTCCAATGCTTTTAATTTTATCATGCAGTACATATAATCGCAATGTAAAATTAAAGTTTGCTGGACAAAGTAAAATGAATGTCTTCAAATTGACGGTACCCTAGTTAAAAAATTTTAATACGAGTAGTCCGGTTGGCTCGGCTCTGAAATGAAAAAACTTTGATGAACTATGCTGTAAAATAATGTTATAATTACTTGGTCAAAACAACTAAATAAGTTTGGCTGATAGTTTATGCGGTTGATAAACTAGTTGATATTGTTTCTTAGCTATTCAGTTGTGAGAAAAAACATTGTATAAAACTAGAGGTCGGTCTCTATGACTTTCTTGGAAAAAAACTCTCAATTTTCACCCATTTGGAAAACCAGAAAGAAACCAAAAGCAAGATCCAAGATATTAGAAAGTTGTACTAGTGGTTGTGTTCCTTAAACTACTCATACCTAAGAACAACTAATCCCTTAGTTCTAAAGTTCACATTTGTACAGATTCATAACTAAACTGTCAATTATTTCATAAAATTCTTTGTTACTGCACCAAGTGTAGTGGCATAAACGAAAAGGCCTACAGCTGCAGTAGATAATTAGATCATATAACTGTTGTCGATGTAAGTCATATAATCACAATGGTATGCATAGATACTTATCATAGAAGCCATCAATGGTAGTTTAAGAGCTAGAAACAAGAATGTTAATGTTGTGTTATGTACATTTCTAGTATTCGTGACAAGTACCCTATCTCATTTGGAAATGGGAACCGAGATACTCCTTCAGTTTCACTGAAAATGTCGCTTTTTTTTATTTTTAGATTTCTCGTTTAATCTTTAACTGTTTATTTTATTCAAAAAATTTATGTAAATAATAAAATAAATAAAATATTATTGAAGTATATCTAATAATAACATAAATTCTAATAAAATAAATAAAAATTACACAAAAAATTTAAATAAGACAAATGGTTAAATAAAAATGTTTCAAATTCTAAAACGATATTTTTAATGGAACGGAAAGAGTATGTAATAAGCTCATAAACAATGGCTGACTATAGCAAGAAGACTCAAAACGTGCCTAATCAATTCCTTCAACAGTAGTTAATTATTACAACTTGCGAACAACCAATGACACCCTGACAGCCTCTGACTATCTCAAAGATGCTGCAGCCGGCATTTTCTCCCTGTCATGAGGCTGCCAGGTTGGTAAAGCTTCCAATGTCCCCAGGCAAAGCATCCTCATCGCCAGGAGCTTTGGGGACTGCGATGTGCAATTCAGCTGGAGCTTTCCGGTCGGTGGGCCCTGGCCCATGTATATGCCCTTTTTCAGTAGCAGGGGCCACACCATCTCAGAAAGGCTTGGATGGATCTGGAGCAGAGCAGGAGACAAAAGAAAATGGGCCCTGGGCCCTGGTGGGAAACAAATTACGAAAGCTATTCCATCCTTCGACTATGTTCGAAACTCCCAAGCTTACCAGAGGTGATTGCCTAAGAAATAATGTACAGTAACATTTACTTATATATGAGCTTATATGTGTCTAAAATTTACTCCGCTCCACCGTTCCAATTATAAGTTATTTCAGCTTTTCTAAAAAATTTAAACTATAGTTAGTTTCAAATAGGGGTATTGTATTTTCTTAAAATAATAGCAATTACGTTTTCTCTAAAAAATCATAACTAATTTAAATCACTCCATGATTCTCCTCAAAATATAATATGTATATTACTGCTAGATTCATAGTTATTTGGATTGCATTAGTATTTATTCGTCCTAGTTTTGTTGCATGTAGACATATTTATTTAAATCGCCATTTTATGCTATTGATCCTTGAGACATTCCAAGAGAAATTTATAGTCCAAATAGAGTACTAAATATATTGTCCATTCAAATTATTTTTATAGAACTACCGATTTCATACTAGTTGTAATACCTACATTATAATGACATGCAGTGTTGGGGCCATGCAGTGTTGCATGCTGCAACACTAATCCAACTCAGGCTAACTGCATATCATGATACATCCCCCTTACAACTCGTGCGTGGAAAAGAACCAAGTATTTCTCATCTGCGTATATTTGGCAATGCAGTATACGTGCCAATACCACCACCCCAACGTACATCAATGCGACCTCACCGGAAGTTGGGGATATACGTGGGTTATGAGACTCTGTCCATAGTCAAGTATTTGGAGCCTATGACAGGGGATCTTCATACGGCTCGATACGATGACTGTGTCTTCGATGAAGAACATTTCCCAGCATTAGGGGGCGATAGGCATCAAGAAGAATGCCGGAAAATTGTATGGAATGCAATCCTTAGACCCACGCACCAGTGAATCTGAACTAGAAGTCCAGAGGATCATACATTTGCAAAGTCTTGCAAATGAACTGCCAGACGCCTTCACTGATCACAAAAGAGTGACAAGGTCGCATATACCTGCAGTTAATGCGCCGGAGAGAGTACAGGTACCCAGAAAGTTACCAACTCCATTGTCTCTCCTAATCCTAGGAAGAGGGGGAGACCTCCAGGTGCTCAGGACAAGGTCCCACGGAGACGTCCGCAGAGGAAAGGACCTGAGCCACTTGCATCAATTAAGGAAGGAAGCTCAACTTGAAGTTGAAAATGCCCGTGAAGTGGCAACTCAACCTGAAGTTGAGGTAGTCCCTGAAGGACTCCATCTTGAAGATGGAAACCCCAATGCATCGCATGCGCACTATCGCATTGGAAGATCGGAACACCCTAGCTCAATCGTTTTGGGAAATCATGATGAGCGTGAGGACGATCATGAAGTGATCGCCACTAATTATGTGGAGTCAGGAGAGTCGTATAATAGAAAGACCACTATTGTCAACATATATTTTGCCTAAAAAATTGTTGACTCATTGGATCCGGATCTAGAACCAAAGTCCATAACATAGTGCCGGAAGCGCTCAGATTGGGACAAATGGAAAGCAGCAATTGAGACAGAGTTGCGCTCGCTTCATCAAAGAGAGGTTTTTGGGCCTGCAGTCTTAACACCTCCCAAAGTCATCCTTGTAGGATGCAAATGGGTCTTCCTCCGGAAGAGGAATGAACATGGTCAGGTGGTAAGATACAAAGCGAGGCTAGTGGCATAAGGGTTCACGCAGAGACCCGGCATCAATTATGATGAAACATACTCTCCCGTTATGAGTGGCATAACATTCTGATACCTTATATCTATGGCAGCTAACTTGAATTTGAAAATGCAGTTGATGGATGTTGTGACCGCATACTTATATGGGTCACTTGATTCGGAAATCTATATGAGAGTCCCAGAAGGACTCAAGATCCCTGGACCGAATCAAAACCGCAACATGTTTAGTGTTCGCCTGCAGCGGTCGTTATATGGGCTAAAACAATCTGGAAGGATGTGATTCAACCACTTGAGTAATTTTCTCCTGCAGAGAGGTTACACCAACAATGATGATTATCCCTATGTCTTCATAAAGAAATCTAATGATGGTTTTTGCATCATCTCTGTCTATGTCATTGATTTGAACATCATCGAGACTGCAAGGGACATTGAGGAAGCAATGACTTACCTCAAGGCAGAGTTTGAGATGAAAGACTTGGGTAAAACCAAGTTCTGTTTGGGCCTACAGCTCGAACACCTCCCTAAAGGAGTGTTTGTACATCAGTCCACTTATACAAAGAGGGTACTTGAGAAGTTTAATATGGGCGAGTGCCACCCTCTGAAAATCCCTATGGTCGTTTGATCATTGGACATGGATAAGGATCCGTTTAGACCCAAGGAAGAGGATGAGAAAATTTTGGGACCCGAAGTTCCATACCTCAGCGCCATTGGGGCACTAATGTACCTCGCGAATTGCACACGACCAGACATTGCATTCGCAGTGAACTTGTTGGCCAGGTACAGTGCTGCACCCACCAAAAGGCATTGGGTTGGTGTGAAAACCATCCTCAGATATCTAAAAGGCACTCATGACCTTGGGTTATGGTTTCCGAAAAGGGGGATCCAACTATGGTAGGTTATGTGGATACTGGCTACATGTCCGACCCCCATAATGCCCGATCTCAAACTGGCTTTGTGTTTCTCTATGGTGGTGCAGCCATCTCCTGGCAGTCTGTGAAGCAGACTCTGGTTGCCACATCAACCAACCACTCAGAGATAATTTCCCTATATGAAGCCACACGAGAATGTGTTTGGCTACGACGGATGATTAGCCACATCCAGAGGTCATGTGGTATGAATATCATCAACACCCCCACCATTATCTATGAAGATAATGCAGCTTGTGTTGCACAGATGCATATGAGCTATGTCAAGAGCAATCTCACGAAGCATATTGCCCCGAAATTCTTTTACCCACATGAGCTACAAAAGAGTGGGGAGATAAATATCCTACAAACAAGGTCATGTAAGAATCTTGCAGATTTATTCACAAAATCTCTACCCGCCTCTAGCTTTCACAAGTGTGTCCATGGAATTGGCATGCGGTGACTTAGAGAGTTGCATGGTTTAGGGGGAGATCAATCTTGAAGCCATAGCTCATGATCATGATCTTCAAGATCACGTGTCGGTCCTGAAGACCTGACCTAGACATCAATTGTTGTACTCTTTTTCCTTGATGAGTTTTTTCCCATTGGGTTTTCTCATGCAAGGTTTTTAATGAGACAACAAATGCAACATAAGCAATGCATGTGATGTACTCTTTTCTCCTACCGTTTTTCCCACTGGGTTTTTGGTAGAGAGTTGTTAACAAGGCATGCACATGACATATAATTGGCCAAGGGGGAGTGTTGTGAATCAAAGACCAAAGCAATGTGAACAATGGACTTTGAATGGTGGCCAATTAAATGAAGATGAGGAGAAAGTCTAGGAATTTAAACACTGTAACTCAGCCTCCATTTGCTATAAATAGGAGGTCACTTTCACCATTGTAAACAAGCTGAGAAGTGAATGAAAGAACTTCAGCCTCCCATCTCTCTCTGTTGTGTTCTAGTGTTTCTTTGTGTGTTGTAAACAAACTGATTTCTAACATCACTTTAGGAATTGCTTTTTTAATTAGAAAAAAAATGCTGGACGGGCTGTCCCTCTCGGCTGCCCCATCTGTGCACGACGCGAGCCTCCACGTTATCCCTCAGGCAGCTTCTCAACCGTTTTTTTTTATAAAAAACAGAAACACGTCTTCCCGGCTTCCCCTGTTGCGATAGGGTTCGAGGGACGGTGCGGCTGTAGGGACTCCGATGCGCGGGACCGGGGACGACGGCATAGCTGCGGGGAGGTGGCGCGGCTGAGGGGAGGCGGTGCGGGGAGGACAGCGCTGCTGCAGGGAGGCGGCGTGGTTGCGTCGGGCGGCGGGAAGAGGACGACACAGCTGTGAGGAGGCGGCGTGGGGATATTGCTGGGTTTGTCGAGATTCTGAATCGCCATCTCCGTCAACGGGGAGTTTGTCGGCTTCGTCGGGTACGCCGTATCCTCAAATGCTGCTCCGCGAAGACCCCTGCCTAACACGGAATCGGGCAACGATGATGGTGTATGTATTGACATGGATTACGCCCAACACATGTTCGATAAAATGCGCTCAAGGTAATAATAATTTCTGACATCCTCCGTCGTTCTACCTTCACCGGCGGGATCTCATTGAGATCCAGATCCCTATATTCTCTACAACTGCATGTCCTGCAAGGTTGCCTCTTTCGAACTCATGATGATCTCCTTCCTCATCAGTGTGGCTTCTGTCCTGACGTGACCCGAGGAGAGCTGCCCATCAACTTCACAAGGGTTGCGCGCAGGTCTTACGACGGTACAAGTGGCTCTTGGTACTCGTCAAACGGCTGAACGCGGCCACAAGTTCTCTAAGGCTGCACACTGGTGGTGCCACGTACGGCATGAAATTCCTAATTGGCACAAGGTGGCATAGGTGATTGACGCTGGCACTCTACCATGCAATATTATTGTTACAAAATATTTTGCTACCTATTACTACTTTTTTTCTGGATGTTTCACTCAGTAGACTAATGCTGAGCTTGATTGTTATCAGTCTAGCTGTAAAGCTTAATAAGGTTCCCTGATTACAATGTAGGGTGAATATTCAGTTGCTTGCCAATAACTATTGTTAATGAGTTAGCATGTATCATCAGCTCACCCTCCTGTTGTTTACTTGTTTATGATTTTTACTATATGAACTCTGCAACGACTACTATAGTCATCACCCTGTACTTATCTTTTAGTTGCTTGGTCAATTTTGGGGACTGCTTCTGATATCAACTTTTGAAGTGAAGTTCAGTTACCCGTTGTGATTTAGTGGTAGTTTTATGGTAATCCGAGAATTGATAATATTCATTTGACTGAGCTTCTTGATTAATATAATCAAATATAATCAATACAAATAGATTCAATGAGATATTTTGCCACACCCATCTATTTTAGTGTTAGGCTCTATTTTTATAACTGGTTAATGCAATGAACTGGCTTTCTTTTTCTCACATATACTCTTGGAGATCATGAATTTGGTTAAGATAGATATTTGATTGTTTTTCTACCTCATTGATTGTATTTGGTTACATATATAATTATGTATGCCTGAAAGATTTAAATGTTTGGATTGTGCTGTAACATATGCTTTCATTGGTTCATTTCTCGATTCTTGATGGATTGTGCTGTTTTGATATTTATTACCAGCACAATTGGGCAGTGGTATTGTGGGAATTGGTATTGTGGTATAAAAAATACAAGACCCTACCTTTGATTCATCTCTAGTCTACTCACCTGTGACAAAAATATGTAGTTTCTTCCTAAAGCTGGTTTCTGTTAGAATCACGTATTCAATGATTTTTGTCACTTTAAGAAGCGATGTTGTGCAATTGCTTGTTAGAAGGCAGTGCTGGGAAACTAAGAATGTATTGTCGATCTGCACCGTCCTCGACATTTCAATAATACTGACAAAAAAATGTTGTGTAAGGTCATGAACTTTTATGTTTGTGCTTGCTGGTTTGATTGCTCTACAAACTCTGCAGCAAGATTATGAGTCATTCCTGCACTCTGCATTCTACTCTTATTTTCCCCTGTTGTTGTTCCTAGAATGCTTGTTTACAATAGTTCGCACATAGTCTGTCTTTCCATTGTTAGTGTTTTTTTCCTTTTGCTTTCAGAAAGATGATGAAATATTTCTATTTTGCTCTATCTAAATTTTCCACTGACCTAGGCTAAAAAAAAATGTAATGAGATCGACTAAGAGAATCTGTTTGGATAACCTTTATTGAAGAGAAAGGGGTTGTTAGGTTTCAAGATGTTTATTTGAGCATTTTATTTAATTTGTGAAGCAAGGTGGTGCTTTTCACTATCTTTTGTGTAAACTTTCCATTTGTTTGTTTTCTTTTCAGACAAGCATGTTCTTGGCACTTTGGCATATTTCTCAAGCTTTCACAAAAGATAGAATAATACACAATCTAAGGCCTCATGAGAAACCCAGAATTCTAAGTATCTTGAAGTTTTTGTGTTTGAGTTAGAGGTTTGAGGTTTGGTTCTCTGAATCGAGTTCTAAAGGAAGTTCTTGTTCTAGGCCTCATGAGTTCATTGGTCGAGCACAATTTTCAACATTCAGTTGGTTCATATCGTTTTTTGTTCTGCCATATGAGACTTGTAATAATTAAAGGTGTAGTCTCTTTTTGTTTTTTCGTTATGTTGTGGACTAAATCAACCTAACAGTACTAGTTCATTACATACTTGTCTTACTATTATTAAATTATGACTGCCCTTTTTCTACTCTGAATTCTTTGTGTTTTAATTTTGATTAAAGGAATTCCTTTCTCAGATGATTTATTTTCTTATCATCAATTGATGGATGATGAGGGCACTGAACTTTTCAAGTGGGCAAGGTAAGCATAATAAAGGCCCATGCATATTATGCTAATACAATACTTCTGTTGTTCTTATGTAGTGCAAAATTATTAGGAATTTGTTGTTGATCCTTTCAAAATTGTTCTTTGCAGTGAAGGATCATGCTCATCTATTGGTAGCAACTTAACATATAAATTCAGTTGGATTTACATATACATGAAACATATGTATATAGTTGTTTGAACATGTCATGTTTTTATCTCGCTTAAAGGGAGCACGAAGCATCATTCAAAGGATTGAGGACCTAAACATCAGAACTGAGGAACATCATTTCGAGATGGATATTTGATTTTTTCCCCTCTACCTTTAACTGTGTCTGGTTACAAATATAGCTATGTATTTGTAAAAGATTTAAATATTTGGATATAGAGTGTTAGCTTGTGCTCTCATTGGTTAATTTTGAAATGGATTGTGCCCATCTGATATTGCTAGCAGTTCAGCACGGATAACATGGTTTTGGATGCATTTTTAATAATGCCTCAATCAATGTTTAAAGGCATGTACAGAACGCCTCTAAGAAGTATTGTAGGCATCTGCAAAACGCCTCTATATATTGATATTAAAAGGTATTTTGAAAAAATGCCACAAAAGCTCTTTTGCGTTCAGGTTATAGCAGGCATTGTTAAGAATGCCTCAAAAAGTCTTTCAGGGCGTTTTAACCACTTTCGAAGGCGTTTCTAAATGCCTTGCATGATAAGCCGTGTTGTAGTGTTAATATGATCTATATTTGGTAGAGCATGGCACCAACAAGGTTAGTACCATCTTCTAAATTATGTAGTTCCGTTTATTTATAATTCATGGTAAACCTTAGGTACAATAAAGTGCAAAATGGCTACCTAGCTAAATAAGTAGCGAACATGACTATGATCAATAAAACACCATGAATAAGACCAAAATAATATCCAAATAGATCACCAACACATAGATTATATTTTTAGAAAATTTTGAGTTTTTCATATTTTTTATTTGAAATAAATTAGTTTTTATATTATCTTGAAAAATAAAATAACGCCTTCAAACTAGTTGTTAAATGATTAAATTTATTCATTATTGATAGTTCGATGGTTAGATGTTTCTACTTTTAGATTTACATGACCGAAAACCAAACTAAGACAATAGTCGAATGGATAAATTTGACTTCTTCCAAAAAGATAACACTTTAATATTTTGAGAATTTTACATCGCTTAAAAAAGTAAGAACCATCCGTCAGTTTCCATCGGAGAGTTAAAATATACTAAGTTGTGGACTAAGTTGTGGCCGTCAGTAAGAACCATCCGGTAAAAAAGTAAGGTACATGTTAGAAAGAACCTAAGTTGTGGACTAAAGCAAAAATTTTGCCGGTCGGAACCCATTAGAAAAATAAGAGATAGGGTATATATGTCATTTCATCGCGGCCACCGCTACCATTATTTGTCGCTAGCATTTCGTTGTAACACAACCATTACCTCCATGGTAGAAAAATAAGAGATAGGGTATATATGTCATTTCATCGCGGCCACCGCTACCATTATTTGTCGCTAGCATTTCGTTGTAACACAACCATTACCTCCATGGTCCATTTGTGTCGTCTCTGTCTAGAGATACAAGGCGAGTTATCCGTAAAGCTCTAAATAGGTTTAATTCTACATGTGTTATATGCATAACTAAACTTATTTTTGGGTTTATGAACAACCCGCCTTGCATCTCTACACTTGTCAGCCACTGCTGCAGTGACGGCCCCATAAATTGAATCAAGGTGAAGAACATTTTCTCTTTCATCATAGGCCTTGTTTGGATGTGCATGTATCTCCCTCAAACTTAGGTTCAATCCATGTGGTTTGAGGTAGACACATACGCATCCAAACAAAGCCTTAGTATATATAGACCAATGTTGTTACCATCATAAGTCATGTATATTAATACTAGCCATTTTATCGTGATCGTGTCTAAGAACGTTTTTCATTAATTAACAGAAGGAAAAAGAGTTATTATAATTAATAGTCTCAGTAAGTATAGGCTTATCAAGATTATATCATCCACAATCTCTACAAGAGTAGTGGTGAACATGTCTTCAGAGAGAGAGAGAGTAGTGGTGAACCCTAGTCTCCTCGACTGTTACAATATTGTGCTAGCGTAAGTTCGTTTGCATCTGTCAATTTGTTGCATAATCCAAACCTGTCTAGTTTTTTGACAGTGTGTACGTGCTAGTAGTGTCCTACGTTTTTGTCACCTAGCTCCGCTCAGGCGGCTCAGGCCAGCCCCAACGCGCCACTGTGGCTATTAGCCCCATGCTCCACGTCTGCTCTCAACCTCCAGGCCAGTTCGATTGATGGCTTCGCAGAGGGACAGAGGTTCCTGCACAAGAACTGGGTGCTCAATCTGACAAAAGTGTGAAGCCATCACTCGAATAGCGTTGTGAACATACTAACTGTTGGCTTGTGACGTGAATCCGTAGAAGGCAAGGGAGAAGGACTACAAAAGTTGACAAAGTTAAAGCTGTTTTTTTTTGTTTCAAGTGTTGGATAGCGATGAGACTAATGTGGTCTGTGCCTACGTGCTACGGAGTATGTTACTTTAAGACGGAGCATACCGTATCATATGCGTGCGTTGGGCATGGCCTCAGCACAGCCTGCTTTGTGCTGCAGCAGGCCTCTCATTCTTCAACGCGCGTCGGACCCGGGCAGGCGCCCAGGCCCAGGGTCGGCGCCGGGCCCTGGTCCGCCCCTGCACTGCCGGAGCTCGTCTAGTAGCCAGTGCCCCCCATTGACGGACGGCCGAGCTCCTTCCATCGGCATCAGTCGTCATGGCCTCATTACCCTCATGGGATACGCATATACTGTATCTCTGTCACTGTTCTGCTGCTTCATTGGTGCAGGTCCGGTCAGAGGCGGAAGTGGGGGCGTGGCCATGCGCATGCGCAACACATCCAAGAACAACAAGTCAGGCCGTCAAGGATACTCTTCTGCAGTTCTGCTCTGCTCCGCTGTGCTCTCCACTCGTTGCCTTTGGCTTTGACAAGCTCCGGAATCTCTATGGTTGTCGTCGTGCTCGCAAGATGTTTGATGTAACACCGTCTCTGCCTGTGATTTTCAGTTTTACGGACCAGCACATGTAGATGTAGCGCTTTGTTGATTCTACTCACAAGATCCTAGAGTTTGTTTGGCGGAGTTTTTAGAGGAGCTAGCTACCTCTACAAAATAATTGTTCTTTTAGTGAGAACGCAATGGAGATATTTTTAGACAGAGACAACTTAATCAAAATACACCTCTACAAAATGATTTTTGAGAAGGCCCACCTCTAGTAGAGGAGACTAGCAAGCCAAATCATCTGTAAAATGATATCTTTAGAGGCGGTTTGGCTTGCTAACCACCTAGAAAAGGAGGCATTTATAGAGGTGGCTAGAATATCATCCATCTCTAACAATTAATTTCTTGAGGCGGCTTGCAATTTAAACCGCCTCCAAAAAGCATATGAAAAGCACACAAAAAATTAGCACTTTACAAACACAAGTTATATAGGGACAAACTTTATATTAAAGTTGTAGTACTAAAGAGATATAGAACTTTAGAGTTGATGACTTTTTCATTTAAATTCATCTCATGCAAGAAGAAACTATTTAGATTTTTTATATTTTGAAATACATTTCTTTAATTTTCGAAATGACATCGGATGGGTAAAACACCCCAAACCAAAGTAATAGTACTAGAAGAGATATGCGACCTCCTTTATAATTGACTACATTTTTTATTTGAAACCAATTAGTGTCTAGTAGAAATTTAGTTTTATGTTTTTAGTTTTTTTTTAATTCATTTTTTTATTTTTTTAAGTACCTTGGATCGAAAATGACCTAAAGAAAAGTTATAGTACTCGAAGATAGTTTATTGCCGATGAATTTTTCATTTGAAATTATTTAGGACCTAGAAATTCTATTTTAAGATTAATGATTCTAAATTCATATTTTTATTTTTTTCAAACAAACGATTACCTAACCCAAAAATTGTACTAGATATCTAAGAATTTTTAGTTTATTTTTTAAAAAAATTGATTTATTTAGGGTACCAAATATGTAGTATAATACTTAGAGAATCTCCAACAGTTTGATAAAATTTACTTGACAAATATCATGATTTTTCAACTGTCTAAAATATTTGGCAAGTGAATTAATGGACTATCTCTAATAATTTGCTATTTACTTGGTAAAAAATTAAAAAAGAGGGCCCACTAGGTACCGGTCCTTTCCTCTCACACGCGGGATCGGAGTTTCCTCGGGCCGCGATCCTCTTCTTGTATGTGAGGGATCCGCAGCCGTCATCCCTCTGTCCTTCCCTCGAAGCAGTCCTCCGCCGCGGTCCCTGTCCCTCTCATGAAGCTGGCCATCTCCTCCACCGTACCAAGGCACCTGTAAAAGTGGAGATTATTTAGGTTAACGAGACACCGGCTCAGGTGCTCGGGTGCCTGTTAATATAAGATGGGAAGAGCCCCCATCGTGGCTTACACGGTTGTGATCCTATATAAGAACCCTTGAGATATTCTCAACTAACATCTACAACAATATCTCTAGTAACACGCACATGCTAACAACCTCATGAACCTAGACAGGTTAACGGATAAACACAAGAATGTGTTTCATCTAATACCTCTCCTCAATCTCAGCCACTCAAGAGGTTGAGATTGCGTCGAAACTGTAACAGTTTGGCAGCTGGCAAAGCTTTAGTGAACTGAAAGGATCAAGATGTCCAAGAGGGAGGGTGAATTGAGCTTATTTCAAATTTCTAAAGCAAATATGAAATTCTAAACAAATGCCAATCACCCCGTGCCTAGCGCTTGTGTGCCTTAGACTATGAAAGCGGTAGCAAGTCAAGGAATGTAAGAACACCCTACACAATTCTAGTATGAAAGTAAGAACAACCGCGGAATGTAAAGAGCTAGGGAAAGAGATTCTTGACACGGCGACCTTTTGCCGAGGTATCAAGGAGTCGACACTCCCTCCTAGTCCTCGTTGGAGCACCTCGCAAGGTATTTCTCCCCCTCAATCCCGCGCAAGGGATGAATGCTCTCTACGGGCTGGTTCTTCGCCACTCCGGCTCGGTGAACCGCCCACAACCGATCACAAGTAGATGAAGAAGGGTCATCGACAATCCTCACGGCGATCACCTTCCTCCAAACACCACCGGACCGTCTAGGTGATGTCGATCACCAAAGTAACAAGCCTTGATCTTCACTTGACTCAATCAAGCCTCACAACTAGAGTGGATGCACACTTGATCTCTTGGATGAACTAGAGAAGAGGATGGATGGATGGATTTGCAAATCACTCTCTCTCTCTAGGGCTCTTGCTCGCTTCCCAACCTTCTCAAAGAACTCAGCAACTGAAATGAGCAAAGGAAAGATAGGAAGGCAAGGGGTGGAGTATAAATACTCCCCCACACACTCAGCCCTTGGGCTGAGAAACAAACATTTTAAGTTAGCGACGGATGCTCCGTCACTAGACCCAACGGCTAGTTCCTGTTTACGTCAGCAGGCGACGGACGCTCCATCGCTTGGCGACGGATGCTGCGCCTCAGCGTCCGGCGCCAACTGGCTGCTCTCAGGTTTCTGGAAAAATATTTCCGGACGTTCGCTAGCGTCTAACGCCTGGTCGACGGACGCGTCCGTCGCGAAACCAGCGTTTCTGGAGCTCTTTGCATGAGCGACGGACGCTCCAACGTGCTTACGTCAGCGTCCGGCGCCTTCGGCCTCAACATCCGACGCCCAGAGAACACCGCTTTCAACTTCGGTTTTCTTCGCGATGAATATGGAAGTTGTTCTAGGCTATCTTATGGTCACCATAGGCTTGCTTAGAGCTAAGGAAGTCAAGTGTGCATCACACCTAAGTCATGAAGCTTTCCTAAGTCAAGCTACTAGTCTAGACCCCTCTTGATAGTACGGCCAAAGATCAAATAGAAGCCCTATCTATACTAAGTGTCCTTCATCTTCTTATGGCACTTAGACCTATCACTCCAGGGTCTTCATCATGTCTCTTTGAAAACGAAATAATATCCATCTTGAGGGCTAAGTGATAACCACTGATGCCCATTCTCTTTGATCACTACGGCTAAGCTACGCATAACCTCTGCAAAACACACATTAGCCATAATAATCTTTTACTTATCGTTAATCACCGAAATCATTAGGGCCATTATTCTTCATGAACCCATCAACAACTTGATCATTGGTATGTATGAACCGGATGTCAAGGTGTGCTTGAGCTACTTGCTCTCTCACAAAGTGAAAGTCAATCTCTATATGTTTGGTTCTGGCATGAAAAAATGGGTTAGCAGATAAGTATTTGGCGCCCAAATTGTCACACCAGAGTCTTGATGTAGTCGGATGATTTACACCAAGTTTAGTCAATAGTTTCTGCACCCACATTAGCTCAGCCGCTGCGTTCGCTAGGGCTTTATATTCGGCTTCAGTGCTGGACCTGGACACCGTGGGTTGCTTCTTCGCTGCCCACGAGATCAAGTTACTACCAAAGTAAACTGCAAAGCCTCCAGTGGATCGGCGATCGTCAACACACCCCGCCCAGTCGGCATCAGTGACAATTCGTGACGTCGAGATCCCAATCCTTAGACCCAGATCAAGGGTGCCATGAATATACCTCAAGATGCGCTTAGCAGCAGACCAGTGAATTGTCATTGGAGAATGCAAGAACTGACAGTGGAGAATGCTTTGATACCATGTAAAAGTGGAGATTGTTTAGGTTAACGAGACACCGGCTCAGGTGCTCGGGTGCGTGTTAATATAAGATGGGAAGAGCCCCATCGTGGCTTACACAGTTGTGATCCTATATAACAACCCTTGAGATATTCTCAACTAACATCTACAACAATATCTCTAGTAACACGTACATGCTAACAACCTCATGAACCTAGACAGGTTAACGGATAAACACAAGAATGTGTTTCATCTAATAGCACCCATCTCCTTCCCCATCCGCCTCCAGCTTCGAGATCCTGGAGGAGGAGCGGATCGAGCGCACGAGTGGATTGGGATCACGACGGCCGGCCTTGAGCGGGATTTTTTCCCTTCGCGTGGCGGCGGGGCTTGCCGATCGATCTGAGGCGCGCAGGAGTAGAGAAGTCGGGCTTCGTGCGACGCGAGTCAGCCTGGGCATTCGGTTTCGGTTCGGTTCTTCGGATTTTGAAGAAATTCGGTTCCCAGAATTTCTCAGAACCAACCATTTCGGTTCTCGATTATTTGGGTTCGGTTCTGGTTCTAACCGAACTAACCGAAGTTTCGAGAAAAGATCAAAAGAACAATAAATATATATGTTCTAAAGCAAATTTATGCAACATTATATCTATTTTTAATAATGATAATTCATTAAGGGACATTAGTAATATATTAACACAAATATATAGCAGTTCAAATATGAAACACCATATATAAAACAAACATAATCCTTACAAAATACAAGTAAGTGAAGTATAAATATAATTCGGTTACTTCGGTTAACCAAGAGTAGGAACCAAATTTTCTTTGGTTATTTTGGTTTTCCAAAATCAGGAACCGAATTTTTCGATTTCGATACCGGTTCTTTCGATTCGGTTTTTTGGTTTCGGTTAATTGTGCCCAGGCTTAGACGCGAGGGAGGAGAGAAGATGGGGAAGTGTCCACGCATGCGCGGGAAGACCGGCGGCGACGGGTAGGATCGCGATGCCAAGTCGTTTCCACGCGTGGAAATATGTGCGCGCCGAGGGGAGGAATACCAAGTTGATAAACATGGCAACGGCATTTGGGTAACTGCTGGAGAGTATATTTCCTTGATTTGATAAATTTTGTAGGATGACAAGTGCATTTAGGGAACGGTTGGAGATGCTCAGGTGAATATAAAAGGAATGCATCTACTACGAAGGCATATCTAACTCTAAGACACATTCGTAAGGTAAGAAACGTATGAGGCCTGAGGTTGGGAGTTTGAACCCAACAACCGCACATGCATGCGTGACTTACGGCTTGGGAGGCACGATTGTACATGTGGGGCTAGTTGGTGGGTCTCTACTGCACTATGTTTGTTATTTTTTATCTAATACAATTTTTTGGAAATAATTTTTAGATGCATTCTAGAATGGGTCCACAGGTCCGGTAAGTTGAGGTTATGCAAAAGTGGATCTGAACCAGAGTGCTTAAGAAACCAGCACTTCATGCCTTTTCATGTTCCATTATATATGCAGGCTTTTAACACTGAAAACTTTTCTGGCTTCAACTCTATCAAAGACGAGGCATCAGTCCAACATTGTTACAGAGAGGTTCCTTCGTGACTGCAACATCAAATTAACAAATCGAACAAAGAAGTCATGATATGACATGATGTTTCATCCCACACTCGTGGAACTTGGTCCTAACAAGGTTCTCTTTTTTTATATTACCCTACAAGGTTAACTACCACAGGAAATCCATGAATCCATAGCTCATTTTGCGTGAACCTGAACAAACTAAAAGTTATGACTAGTGGTTATAAGTTCAAAATAAGATTATCCTACATCTTTCCCTACAATATATAACAATACTTCCGCGTGTTGTTTCAACAAAGATTTTTTCCCTAGGGCATTAGCTACTTGAGACATTGGAGTGAACCAAATCGATCATAAGAACTTATAGAGCTCCAAATAGAAAAAGGAGAATGATGTTCTCATCAATTGTCAGGTATTAGAGAACCAACACTCAATAGATAAAGTAGATGGGAAGGAAACACACCGACAAAACATTTGAAAAAAAAAAGTTGGTAAAACTACCATTAGATAAAAAAGTGGTCTGCTATGAAGCAATATAGTTTCCTGACATTTGGAAGAAAGGTTGGTAATCCATAAAAAAAATGCACTACTTTAAAGCAATAAGATTTCCAATTCATGCCACGGATTGATATTCATATAGAGTACTGTGATAGTACAATGTCAAGTCTCCAATGATTTCACATATAGAGCACTATGATAGTACAACGTTTGGGCTCCAATAATTTCATTTATTTTTTCAGGCACAAAACGGTTTCTTGTCATTATGATTTTCTATTTAAATGTGCATTTAAACATGGGTTTCCACATGCATACAATTATTATTTATTATATGACTACCATTGTGGCGTGCGAGAATATTCACTGCATATTGACATCAGTTGTCATGCATTATTTTACTCTCCAAACTCGGAAAGTGTGTAATGATTTTTTTCTCATTTGGTTGATAAAAAATAAAAAGAGAATTTGTCACACACTTCCCTATAACTAAGTTTTACCACTGTTCTATATGCCTAGAAAATTTGCCACCCAAGAAACAAATATAATCTATAAAGTTATGACTATCTAACTTAATGTTGGCAAATCTGAATGGGTTTGCAAGTGCAGTATGTTCAGATCATAGAAATCAAAGTGGGTATGGGCTAGAGAGTGCATAAGAAGCTTGCATTTCATGAGTTTCTCAAATATTTTTCCCTTTTTCATATTTCATTATATATATGTCGATTTGTGGCCAACACTTCATTTTTCATAGTGGAAATTGTTCAGGATCCACTCTCGAGGTACTATACTCCAACATTGTTACAGAGAGGTGCCTTTATAGCTATAGCATCAAATGAATAGACTGAATAAAGAAGCAAGGATATGATATGACGGTTCACCTAGCCTCGTGGCCCTCATTCGCTTGGCCCAAACAAGGTTCAACTACCATAAGAAATGCATGAATCAATTCCTTGTTTTGTTTGAGTCTAAACCCATCGAAAGTTAAGACCAGTTGTCATCATTGCCTTCACCAGGTTGCACTAATAGACCTTAGAGAAGCTCTTTTGCATGTGGAGAAGTCTTTATCTAACACTAGTTCATCAGGGGTGGAGCCAGGAATCCAATATAGGGGCGCTTAGAATTAGGGGGACCATAACCTATCTAAGTACTAGTATGATCCCTATATTTAAGCACATGATAGAGAATGATAGGGAATCAACAAACTGTTGGGGGAGGCCAGGCCCCCCCTTAGCCCCCCTCCCTTCGCCCCTGTTCATATCATGTGATCCTTCATCATCTCTTACAAAGTCTCAGAGCAAATCAAAACGTAAATCTCACTAAATCCTTCTTCATATCATGTGATCCTTCTAAAGTCTTCATGACTATTCTTTGACCTTCATTCTAGGTGCGTTGATTCCTTGATCTTCACCTTAGCCTCATTCAAGTCTATCTCTTATATTCATAAGACTAAGTATCTTGTATACTAGCAAACAATGTTAGTTGGTTATGTTATCATTCAAGCACCAAAATCATTAGGACTTGCTAGGGTCTATGTTTCTTACTCCCATCCTAGAGAAAATGACACTTATGTGTGCATTTGCGCTCCAAAGTTCAACATAGTTCGGGCTCATAGTTCTTGGATTTGTGTGAGGCTTTTTAAAGCCTAGTGTAGCAATAGAATAAGTATCTTTTAAATCAATCCCCACTAATTGTCTCATTTATAATGTCTTTGCCAAAACTCTAGATAACTTAAACCAAGGCCAATGTTCTCATTGGTAGTTGAACAATGTGTGGA
This sequence comes from Microstegium vimineum, assembly GCA_022036555.1. Taxonomy (NCBI): domain Eukaryota; kingdom Viridiplantae; phylum Streptophyta; class Magnoliopsida; order Poales; family Poaceae; genus Microstegium; species Microstegium vimineum. The sequence goes on along the minus strand of CM039130.1, from coordinate 8,968,936 downwards.
ATTGTACTATGCAAATGTGTTACAGCTAGGAGATCAAATGGTTTAAGGGGGTGGGTCATTATTTGTTCGCTTACAACATGGGAATGGTATAACATATCTTGTTTAGATAATGCAGAAGTTCTAGATGCATACCTATTACAGAAGAGGCATCAATCAAAATTTATTACATGGCCAACCAACATAACACATAAGAAGTGTCTGAATATTATTGACCAATACAAGAAATGATCGAATGTGAGACATGAAGAACTGCATGACCCTTAACCCTAAAGTTGCCACACGTTAAAGCCAATCTCTTTAATCATTAATGAGCTATAATAGAGCCTAGAACCAAAGCCACTGCATCTTCCTAAATTATACACGCAAAAAAGGTTTTTGGTCTGCAATTATCAAATACAATATTATTCCTTTTGAGACAAATTGTCCAACGAAGTGTCGCAACTCCTATCAAATGGGGTTATGTTTGTTTAGGTCATGAATTAAACATATGATGGTCTAATTTTTGGTTGATGGAATCCCCAAAACTATATGCATATCACTCCATAGAAACCTGGCATAATAGCATTCAAAGAATAAATGTTTGATAGTCTCTAGTTTACTACAAAAAGTACAAATTTTACTACCTTCCAATTTTTGCTTAGCTAAATTATATTTGGTACTAAAAATCCTTCTTTTAAAATCCACATGCATGTCTTAATTTATCTTGAGAGCTAACTTCATATGTCAAATTTTGGGTGTGACTCTAATACAATTATTGGCAAGGTGCCTATACACATAATTGACTATGAAAGTTCCATTTCTTTTATATGGACTCTACACAACGGTTCCCTACCCTCATTTATATTAATATATATGCAACTCTTGCAACAAAGCGGTTATGCCAATCTGTTAACTTATTTCCATCTAATACTGCTCTCCTAAATGAGACAATAAGTGGTACTGTGCTAAGCACTTCTGGCATGGTTGCTTGTTTTTTAACAATATAAAATAAAGGCGAGTACTAAAAATTTTAAAAAAAACGAGGTACCTAACCATTTTTCCTCCCAAAACCTATTATGGCACACTCCTTAATTTGAACATCCCTAGAGTTAGAATTGGTCTTTTACCCCCATAAGCTTGGACCAAAAGCGTGAGTCCTTTTTTCTTGCTGTCTCCTGGCTTAAATTTTGGTTTTTGATATGTTTTCTACAAAGAAATTATTGCAAAAAAAATTCTTTATTAAAAAAACTTAAAATTCATTTATTTAAAAGACACTTATTTGTATATCTAAATTTGTATCCCCAACTGTCCTTGTTTTGGTTGTCAAGTAGTTGTGCCAACAGAAAGATATGGATGAAAAAAATGGGAGGCACTAGCGTCCGGACGTCCGGCGCGAGAGTGCGTCCGGAGGCACGCACCAGCCTGCCTACGCGACGCCCGCACCAGCCTGTCTACGCATAGTCTCGCCCGCATAACCGGTCTTACGCCTGACCACCTCATCCCCACATGCCCCGCCCCAGTGCTGCCAGCGTGGTATCCCACGTCCGTCCCCATGGGCCCGCCCCCGTGCTGCCAGGACGTCACCTCCATAGCATGACTGTACGCGGGGAGTCTTTGCTCGCACCTCTCTACTGCTCACATGCATGCACTCTGCCAACAAAGTGCAACAGGGGGACCGACGGATGCCCAGACGACGCAGAAGAGGCTTTGAAGCGAGGGAGAGGAAGCATAAAGTGAAGACAGACATGCAACGCTCGATTGACTTTTGAAACATCCACATGCAACACTTGTAACATAAATCTTAAAGCAAATGAAACATATGAAATATGCATGTGAAACACTAACAAAAAAACACCTAAAAACACTTGAAAACCATTGCAAGACATACGCAACATCTAAATAAAATACTAGCAACATATGTGTTAAACGAATGCAACATACATAGAGACACACTTGCAACATGCGTCTGAAAAAGCAGATGAAATATTTGGAACAAAAGCTTGCAACATAGGCGTATAACCATTGCAACATATGCAACATCCCGATCTAGTTTTACAATATGCATGTAAAACAATTGCAACATACCTCTAACACATATGAAACATTTCAAATGTGCGCTTGTAACATGCATCCTATCAAGGTGTGACATCCTCTGTGCCTGCATCCTGCATTGGGGTGCCGTAGCCATGGCATGAAGTGAGACCAGAGGGCTTCCGCACCGGAGGCAGGTGCCCCTCCTCAGTGGCGGAGGCAGGAAATTTTTTCAGGTGTGGAGAAGTTTCTTAAAATCAAACATATGTAATATATAACTATATAATAGGTCACTAAGGAATTACATGAACGTATACTCTCTCCGTTCTAAAATGGATCTGTGGGCTGCTAGATGGATTAACATTGCGTTTGATATGTATGTCTATCATCATCAGGCCTACAAGGCCAAGTAGGACAACTTGTATTCACGTATATACATACAACATATACTTGTTTCTTTTTTTTCATGTTTAGGTATGGCGGACGTCGCACCTCGCCATACTGGTGGCTCCGCCACTGCCCCTCCTTGCTCTAGCAGTCACCGTCGGCGTCGTTGGGAGAGGCGGACACATGGAGCAACAGTAGGGACGGCGCGGAGCCGAAGCAGATCGAGTACGATGGGGCCGGGTGCACGCCGCCGCGTAGAAGGCCGCGGCGAGCGGACCCGCGTACACACCGCCGCGCAGAAGGGCGCGGCGAGCGGACCCGCGTACACACCGCCCCGTGCAGGCTGCCGCGATGACCCGCCGCACAGACGGCCGCGACGGCCGCGACGAGCAGGCCTGCGTGCACGTCGCACAGACGGCCGCGATGAGCGGACCTACGTGCACGTCGCCAAGCGGATCTGCCGAGGAAGGTGAGGGGCATGTGCTGTGGCGGATCTACCGAGAAAGAGGATGAGAACGGAGGAGTTGAGGAAGAGGATGAGAACGGAGGAGTGGGTGGGTGGGGAACGCACTGAGTCTGGCTGGGAGATGCGAGACGCGAGACGGACAGGCTGGCTGGGGGATTTTTATTTGGCGTTTGAGCGGCTCGGGCGGGACGTGCGGCGCTGGCGGTCCTATCCGTATGCGCCACGTCCGAAAAACGACGGAGGTGCGTGTCTAAGCATTACCGGAAAAAAAGTGATTAGTTTATCATAACTAATAAGATACTACAAAGTATTATACAGGTATTGTGTTACAACTGAACGCCCTGATGGCATGTCATAATGTGACACATGGTTGTTTAGCGTCGTTGCCTAGGTGCATGACAAGCCCAAAAGCCTAGTTGGACCTTATAAATCTATATGAAGAACCAGACAAAAATGGGCTAGATGATATGGGGTAATCATAGTCATGGGCCTTTTGTTTGCCTGACTGCTCACCATCTGCCCTATTCCATCTCAGTTTTGTCGTCTCCATCCGCGCCCGTCTTATCAGTATAATCCAGGTACGTATACGACATGTACAGGCACTGTTAGGTCAGGATGGGATTCATCTGAATTTTGTCACTCTGCTGTCTTATAACTTTATCTATCAGTGATTTGAACGTTCAGGTTTGGATTTTTGGCACTCGTGGGCCCTCAACGAGCTGCTTCATTAGTGTTTTTTTCCCTTGCAAGAGCTTGCAGCATTGTTCAAAAATCAAAATCCTGATCACTTCAGAATAAGAGAAATCAATAAAACTAGAGTAAATTAAACGGTAATTAATTAAGATGACAAATGCTTCGATATTTGGATGCGCCAGTCAGGAAAAGCGATATAAAGGTAAAAGGATAAGTATCCTAGGGGACATTACTTTGTTTACTTTCAGAAAAGAAAGGCTCCGTGGTCTGGGCTTTCTTTCAATGTCAAGTAGTACAGATATCATTCAGGTTGCTGAGGTGCTGTTGTTGGCAGGCAGTGCCAAAAGCTACAAAAAAATTAGGCTTTATTCATTTGAACTGTGCTAGATTAGGCTTTATGTGTTGAGATGAAAAGTATGTCCAAGTGAGCTGAGCTCGCGTGAAAGTATCACATCATCGCTAACGACTAAAATTGATCCTGCTCATTGTGCCGATTTCTCAACAACTGATGGAGACATAACAGGTGATGTACCATTCTCCACTGAGAGATGAGTTTCAACAATACTTCCAGAGCAGATCTGCAAATAATAAGACAGACGGTATGTACGTCTGCGTGAATCGTGAATCTGAATGTTCTGAAACGTCTATCTGTGCAGCATTATTGGTCTCTGAATGGAAGGAAACGGGACACATTGACATTGCCTGAGGCTTCAGGCAAGATCATTCACTGCTAATTCTGGAAACCCCCTATCTGTAACCACCCAATCCAAATGCCACTCATACATAGACTGCACCACTCAAAAAGTCAAATGGACACAACGGTACAGTATGTGATTTGGCAAATGCCAGCGAATTAATACCATGAGCATTGTATCTTGCCATGGTTTTCAAATGGTTGCGCAAGGTTGGTTGAAACCTACCCACAGGCCGGCTACTAGATAGTACACTGCAAATTGCAGCACCCATTTGGCTGTGTACTATACTGCTTGACATGATGGATGCCAAAGTTGTTTGGACGAACTGTAAATCTCACACGTCATATAGTATATGACATGCCATCTTCTTCCTGTGTGGCGGTAAATAGAGATGATGGATGCCAAAGTTGTTTACCCTACAATCATTTAATTAAGAAATAGAGAGCCGTGCCTCTATTGTCTGGCGGTATGGGCATTGGATTGGTTAAACAATAGAGTTTAAGGGGTGGCATGCATGACTTTGGAAAGATGCTCCAATTTTTGTAAGGCAATAATTCACCCTTTTTCAGCACTTCTAAACTGCAGGCACAGCTCCCAAGCTTCCGTTAGTGTTACACCCACATCTCTGAAAACTACTATACTGAGAGGAGAAGAAAGGACAATCTCAAAACTCCAAGCTTTCATGGAACGGAAGCCATGGACAGCTAGGAGCAGCATTCAGAAAGGGAGGCGTATGTGACTCATCAAACATGGGTGGGCAGCCCCAACACACAATGGGACATTACATTAGGATAACCATGCATTAGTAAAAGTAACCAACACTGACAGAGATGAACTCAAATTTTGCTCCCTCTCCTTCACCGACGTATGAGAATGGAGTATCGTTCAAAGTTAAGTTTGACAGTTGCCCTGTTCATTTGGTAGGATTATGTACTGTTCCGGCACGATTATTCACTGCTGGCTGATTTCTTGTGAGAAAAATACTGTTCCGGCTGGATTTAAGCCGGCTGAAAAGTCAAGCGAACAGGCTGAGTGTTTCTATCATAATATATCATTGTAAACAGTAGATGATGCAATAGTTGTAGCTTGTCGGCTATCCTCATTGGTTCAACCTCGGTAAATAAAGAAAACAGTGAAATGGCACTTAACCGACTTGTACCACCTTTAAAATGTTATCTTTTTCATTGGATCGCAGTGGAGGTGATCTCATGATCGAGGTTCCTTGCAATGCATTGACTGAGTCATATCATCATTTGTATAAATCATGCGTCTTTTCAGGAACTTAACATATCATCATATATTGATCGCGAAACTCTGCTGCGCTGTCGATTCCAGGGACAATGGCTGTTACATATGATGTGCTAGTAGTATAGATGCAGCCAGTCACTTTTAGCTGTCTTTCTTAAGCTAGCTAGTAGTATAATATGGCAACTCCCTTGCCGTTTTTTTTTAAAAAAATAGATGCAGTCAGTTACATACTGATCGCATTATATATTATATGAGAATATTATATACCAATGCTATGCAAGATATGTTGCGGTCCAAACGGCCATATAGTTATTAGGTAAATAAAACCATATAGTTAGGTAATTTAAACTATATGCATGCTTTGCGTCACATCAATCCGCGTTCCATCATTGGCTGCTACTTGATATTTTGTTTGCTGACCCTTTTCAGGACACACTGAACGTTACATATCGTCAAGTTGCATTGTGTTATCCTAATCCTAAATAATAAAAAAAGATATGGAGTTGGGTCATCTTTCCAAAGTGAGATAAGGGTACAAATAATAATAAATGGCTTGCACATTATGCTTAGAAGGTTCTTTATTTTTTATCTATAGGCGACGATGAGGATGAATGAAAGGAACACCAGTTCTTGGTGGCTGCTGACTGACAGGCCACTGGCAGTATTAGAGATCAATTGACATTTTTTTTCTGTTGGTCTGAATAATACCAAACTACAAAGATCTCACAAACTTTGCGGTGCCAAATTAATAAGAAAAGCAAAGCAAATTACTCCAGCCGATCTGAGATCTTTTTTGTACTGGCTTTTTGCAAATTATCTCAAGCAAGCATGACACTGGTTTCTCATTCGCACTCACGATTGAGATCTTTCTGTTCTGGCTTTTTGCATGCTACCACCCTCTTTGTTCACTAAAAGCTCAGCAATTACTTCAGCCGTGGTCTGATCTGACCGAAAGGACACAAAGAGCGGCCTGAAAATACTAACAAGCTTTCGGTGTGTGGGATCGGATCATGAGTAGGATTCTAGATGAACTGAATTTTTTTTTTCATGTCCTTCTCGTATCACTAAAAAAAACTAAAATATATAATGTGTGCCTGTTACTGTTAGGCTGTCATCTCCTTAGTTTCTCCGACGAATTTCGAATATGATAATGCGTAGCGTAGGAGGGCACTTACCAAACAAGATGATCAGCTTTACAACTTAAGAAAAGATCATCTATGCATCTAGACAGACAAACCAACACACCATCATTCCATAATCATACGGTGATGCATTTAAGGCTCTCTAATGATCGAATCAACAGACACATAATCATGGAGGCAGGTCGCTCCAAGAAAGCAAGTTCAGTTAATTACTTCCGCTGCATGACGATGACTGACGGTAGGCTGCGCCCTCACCTCACCCTATAGGCTGGATAGTTAGCTTAGATTTAGATCTGTTTGACAGGGCTTTAAGCACATGGCTTCTTTTGCTTCTTAGGGGAAGCATCACTACGAAATATTACTCAATTATTTATACCCAATTTTGTTTGCTTTTGATGCTATGTCTTTATATTGCTTTTTGCGTTGTACTTGTATGTTTTGGGCCACTTCCCCCCTTCACTCAATAAAATATTGCGGTTTGACTTCTGCGGTTTTCAACGTCATACTATGGCCCCTAATTTCTCTTATAATGCATCATCTACTATGGAAGCAAATTAAAAGTTTGATCATTAAAAATTAAGATCTTGTTTGTTTGACACAACTCAACTTCACCGGTAAATTTGTTTTTTGGCTTCATCTCTACAAGCAGTTTTACCGATAAAGTTAAAATTCTTTTGGTGAACCATTTAGCAAAACAGTTTTGAAATAATTTTTTTTAAACACGCTCTCACATAATCCCATGTTGGACCCACAAGTGTAAAGTGAAGCTATGAAAAACTAATATTTTCAGCTTCATTTCATATCATTCCTATGTGAGAGCGTGATTTAAGGAGCTTCATTGGTGAAATGTAAATGATCTGTTTGGCAAAAACCAGCTTCAAACATGTAATGGTCAAGCTATGCCAAATATGACCTGGATCTAAATACAAATCTAATGCAACCATTTTTTGTAGCACACAAACTTTTAATATGATAAGACTAATTATTTATTAGTAAAAAATAACATAAAGTTTAGGGCCCTGTTTGTCAGCTCAACTTCACCCATGAATCTATTTTTTTTCTTTTGTTTTAGCTCTACGAATAGCTTTACAGGAAAAATAAAGTTGCTTTGGTGAACTGTTTGGCAAAACAGTCATGTATGTAGATTTTTTAAAATATGGTCTCCCAGAATTCCATACAGAACACATAAGTGTAAGGTGAAGCTATGAAAAGGTACTAATTTTAGCTTCATCTAATCACATTTCTATGTGAGAGCATGATTTAAGAAGCTTTATTGGTGAAACTATTTTGCAAAAGACCTGTTTGATAAAAAAAACATCTTTAAACATCTCATGAAGTTAGTGGTGAAGCTTTGACAAACATGCCCTAAATTTTGAAGGTTGTGCGCACCATATATTTAGGACAGAGACGTTGCAAAAAATATATATAGGAATGCAGGGCAGCACTAATTTGCTATTACTATACTTTACAAAAAATCACTTTGGAATTTTTGGAAAAATAACTTTGGAAGCTCTCTGTTCATGTGAAACCTCTGCCCAGTGCATATCTCCATGACTACTGCAACACATGTGTATCTTAATGAGCCAAGCTAAAAATAGAAACATAATGGACAACTGGACACAGATATAAATCCCCAAACTATGCCAGAAGAATTTGGAACTTAGCTAGCTCATCAGATAAGCATAACACTATGATGAGAAGTGAGAACCATATGTTCAGTACGGAGTGACGAGTGCCAGCACATAATGATAACCATTGACAAACATAGTATGTGACACAATAATGGAAGCGTTTAGGCCCTGGCATTTTTAGCAGGTTATTAGCATCCCATTTTCAGGGCATCGATTTTTGTTTCTTTTTTCATGTTAGGCAATGACATTGATGCAAACCTGAAACGGTACAACTTTTTTTTCACAGTGTTACACATATATAATGATCCATAATTTCTTAGCATTTAGCCCTTCACTACTACATCACCAACTCGGCATGGGAGAACATCACCAACTCACCATGGGAGCATCTATCTAGTCTAGCTTTATAAAAGGATGTACCTTCTGCAAAGAAAAGGTAGTTTATTACAGACAATTTAGCTATGCTTTCTTTCAAACAAAATTATTAGCAATGATAACATTTCGATTTTCATTTTTTTCGTGCAAGCAACATTTCCCACTTTAAAGAACGGAGCCTTTTCTAAAGATCGGACCATTAAACTAATAGCTTAGCTCAAAGAACAGTAAAATAAAAAAGAACGAGTGGTGCACGTGCATGGGACGTAGCCAACTAAACGATGTTAAAGTGTACTGTTTCATCTTAACCTTTTGTGCTAATAAAT